>JBCFYV010000043.1:0-316815 GCA_039000515.1 Timema cristinae | reverse complement strand
TGGATCAGAACACTTCTCAGTGTGCCCTTGAATGGATCAGAACACCGATATAGACTAAGAGAGCTGTGTGACGAGATTGAAGCGTGCTGCGCTCTATGAAGGACTGGGCGGGATCAACGCGAGCAGGTCTCACACTATTCGCGAATGCTGAAGGGGTGATTACACGGGGTAAGTAGAGAGGCAAGTTAAGTGTACAAGCTACTTGTCCTGTGTGAACAACTACTTGCTTAATATTAGAGGCAAGGTAGGTAGTGAATCAAGCCGCAAAGCCAGGCAAGTGAATAGAAACCTTTTTTTATTTTCGAGCACACCTGCCGTCCCCCACCATATAAATATTTCAAAGGCAATTACCTGCCCGTTTACTTGCTTCATTAGAACAGGCAGTGACTTGTAGCCGTTTAAAACGTGTGACAGTGGAGTGGTGTTCATGCGGTGTTTTTGTCATTTTGTGTTCTTCTATAATATTAGTGTCATCAATCTTGTCCAAAAAATGCCGACAAGGTGGTGATGAGCTAACTCGTAAATTTGTTGAACTTTATAAAGAACATGAATGTTCATGGAGCATGAAAAGGAACAAGCAGGCTCGAAATAGTGCATAGTTGAATATTGTGGAGGGGATGATATTACAAGATTTTGGTACAGGGGATGTCAATCTGAAAATATAAAGCCAGTGAGTATTGCCAATAACAGGCTAAAATGAAAGGATCTCAAAGGTTAGGAGCTGGTGTTGGTGGTGTTTGTAAACCGCAAATAAAATGGTTTTATATGATGCAAGACATAATGCACATTACGCATATAAAAAGAAAAATGCACTAAATAATATGGTAAGTGTATATATTTATTATCACAATTAATAAATAATGTATACACTAAAATTAATTACAAATAATGATTTGATCCAGTGCTCCTCTGATTTATCTCAATATTAAAAAACATTAGTCAACATTATTACATAAAGTTAAAGAAGAACATTTAATAGTTTTATCTATACTATATAAGTACTAGCCAAAATCATACTTACAGTTTAATTTTTACATAAAACTTGTGTACTTTATCTATATTAAATATTATAAAAGTATAGAAAATGGGTTTTATAGTTTAATGTACCATTAAGTTTTGCCATGAAACTTAACCTTAATTTACAAAATAATTTTGATATGCATCTCTGATAGCCTTTGCTTGCCTTGAATTATGATAAATTCCTAAATGACCTACGCTGGGCGGTCCAACAGTTTCTGACCTCCAAACTCCAGGAATTATTTCACCTCTGTCAATATCTCCCATATCGACATAACCTCTTCGGAGATTGGTACGTATTGAATTGTGTTCCAGCCAATTATGCAATGCACATGCAGCACTAATCAACTTGTCTGCTTTATTATCATTACAAGCAAGAGGTTTCTCAAAAATGCGGAATCTGCTAACTAAAATTCCGAAACGGTTCTCAACTATTTGCCTAGCCCATGAAACTCTGTAGATGAATATCTTTTCATCATAAATCAGTTGTTTACGTGAGTAAAGTTTCATCAGTTATGTTTTTAGGTGAAGTTCATCACCCCTAAAATGACACCTTCATCTGGAAGTAAATTATTTTGCAGCGCTGAGTAGAGAGAACAATTTTGGAAGACTCCTCCGTTAATATACCTGAAACAGTAGCCATGGTAGTAGTGGGTAAAATAACAATTCTGGACCACTTTCTCCCATAAGGTTTAACATTGATCTTCAGCGCACCACGTGAAGTGATCCTCACCGCACCCCGTGTAAGGAGAATTACTTTCTCCTGGATGTCCGATGTTAGTATCTCCTGGTGGCGAGTCTTGGGACCGCAGTCACTCAGATTGTCGACGTTTGGATGTGTGGGACCGGTGGTGGTGTGTGTGTTGTGTAGTTGATCAAATAGAGCTACCATGGTGACTAGATAACTTGCTATGTAGTTTATTCCTTTGGGTCACGGAACGATGGAGCATGAGGAATAAATGTGAAATAAATATTGTTGGTGGGTAGATACAATTAATTTACAATATCCGTCCCACTCTTGGCTATATATTTCTTATTGTGTCTGAAATTATGTTTTTGGTATCTTAGCTCAGGCTTTCTCAGTCCCACGCCCCAGTGTAAGGAGGATCACTTTCTCCCTGTAGACGCTTGGTGAGGTGGTTCAACCTGTGGGTTCCTTTTCCCAAGTGTTGATTACGTCCTTCCCTACACCCCTCCCCCTCGTGTAGTAGTGTTCTGGACCCGGCAGCCCACTGCTTTGATAGGCCAAAACTGGTCACGTGACCACGCCCTCTGCTCTGTGATTGGCTGATCCCCTCCTTCCCCCATCCCTCCTTCCCCTGCCCTACTTTCCTCTGATTGGCTGTTGGTTTCCCCCTCTCCTTCAGCCGCAAACCCTGGACATGTTGGTTCTTGCTGATTAATTATTAATGATTGTTAATTGATTATTGTTAATTTATAGGTAGGATAGAGGTGTTGTATTTTTTTTATTTATTGCTACAAAAAAGCATAATTATTGTTAAATAATTGTAGGTAAGGGTTGTATTTCTTTTATCTGGCATACGCGGGACAGTTGGTTGTTAATTAATTAATTGGTAGGAGTTTTAGGGCGTTGTGGCATAGGGATCAGGTGGTACGCGGAAAAAAGGTTTGAGACCCTTCCTTAAAAGTGGCGGTTGCCACGTGAGCCCCCCCCACATGTTGGTTCTTGTAAAATTATTATTATTTTTAGACTTTGAAGCATAGACCACCCGGGCCCGCGCTCCACGATTTAGTCTTCCCCCCTCGCTGTCCGCTACAAATGAGCAACTCTCCAGCAGGGGCACGCCCCCTTTCGATGCCCAAACTTAGCCTTTCACTTTCCTGAGACGGTAATTCTCCTCCCCCCCGCCACCCAAAGGGGTTTGTTCTCCGGGTTTTTTCCCTCCCCACCCCCGGTCATTCCCTTCTGGGGGTGACAAACCCGGGAAAACCCCCCATCCCTTGGGGGTTTTTTCTTTTCTCAAATAGCACTAGTCTCAGAAAGACAGCTTACAAACCCCTTTAAATGGGCAGTTTCGTTTTTTACATCCATGGAAGGGGACAGTCAGGGGGGGGCCCCAAGTCTATGCAGCTCTCTCTACCCCAACCAAACTTGTTGGTTTTGGAGGGGGGCTCCACTCCCCGGGGCCCTATGACAGCTCTCTCACAAAAAAACACCACTTGTTGGTACTGGGGGGAGAGGGGGAAAATCACCCTCGAACCACTAACGCCCCCTCAAAAAAAGTTGTGTGTTCCTGATTCCAATTTTAATGGGAAATAGCCTTAAATTTTAAACATAGAAAATTACCATTCTACTCTCACATATTTTAAACGGTGTAAAATCAAGCAGGGTTCGTTCGTCCTTTTGCACCACCGTTTCTAAACAAAAAAATTTTCATTCGGACCCCTGGAGTACATGCAACCATTGTGTACAAAATTGCTGCTTTTCATTCTGCCCCAAAATTGTACCCCCAGTTCCCAAACAGGCATTTCAGTTTTAGCATCGCTCGAGCTGAAGTTTGGGGTTCAAATCTCACCCACGGGGACAGGGGGTTTCCTGATAGCCCAAATTTTTAATAGGAATACCCTCATTTTAAACACAGAAAAGTTCCCTATCTACTCTCACATATTTATACGTGTAAAAAATAACGGGTTTTGGTTCGTCCTTTTGCACCACCGTTTGCAAACCAAACTTATTCTTTCGGACCCGGGGGGTCATGCAACCTGTGTACAGCAATTGCTGTTTCCCAGTATAGCTAAAATAAAAAATATAAAATTTATAGATATTGATATATTTTATTTTTGAAAGTCTTGCTGCTCCCCCACGTATAAAGTAAAAAATCCGTTTTATTTTTTCGGAAATTATAACAGAAAAAATAATTTAGGGGAGTGTTCCAATTAAAACCCTAAATTGGTTTTTTTAAAACTGATACCCGTAAAACATATAAAATTTTAAAAATTTTTATGATATTAAAATATTTATGTTTGTAAGTCGTGTGCTGTACCCACGCATAAAAGTAAAAACACCGTTTTTTCTTCACCCAAATTTATAACAAAAAAAAAATTTTAATTTTCGCAACTATATTTTGGCGGAATAATAAAATATAGCTCTTAATTAAATTTAAAATGTTCGCAACTATTTTTAGGGAAAGAAAAATTCCCATAAAGTTTAAGGTAAAATTTTTATACCTCAAGCCCCAAACTTTTGCGGAGTGAGAAAAATTACCTTTCAGATGCAGTGAGGAGGGATTTTTTGTTGGGGGAGGAGGGTCGGGACTTGAAACCCCGGTTGGACGCTTGGGGTTTTTTTTAGCTTCACAAATTTATTTTTTTAAATTTTTTTTTCTTTTTGACTTACATAGGCCCTTTTGGGGGGGGGGCAACGACCGCCTAAATGCACCCAACTTTTTTCGGAGTGAAAAAAAACCCATGTGGTACCCGCGTTTGCTATTCATTCATATTCAGAATTTATCTAAAAGTTATATAAACCGGTTTTTTCCAGATATTTTACTTTAATCTTATGTAAAATTTATTTTTTTTATTTATAAAAATTTAAAAATATAGCCCCCCAGTTTTTTCCCTAGATATTTAACTTAGGAAATAATAAAGGTTTACTTTTTTTAAAAAAAATGTATCGCCCCGTGATTGTTCCATTGATATTTTAAAATAAATTCCAAAAGATCCTCATAGATGTATTCAAGTCAAGTAACGAACGGGGCCGTTGCTAGGTTCATTGACGAGTTTGGAGTTCGAACACTGTCCTATTAAACTGGGGAAAATTTTCCCAACTCTCTCTTCATACAAAGGCGGGAAAAACTTATCCCCCGCCCAAAAAAATTTTCACTATTCCTACCTCCTTAGCTTTTTTTTAAAATTAAAATTTTTATAAGTAGTATTAATACCGTTAATTAAATAAAAAGATATACCGGGCCCAAAAGCACAAATGCCGAAAAAAGATAATTTTTTTTTTTTCTTTGGAAATGAAAAAATTGGAAAAAATAATTGAATTTTTGGGGGTTTTTCAAAATAAAAATGAATTTTTTGTTGGGTTGATTAAAACATCTTATTTTTTTCCTATCAATCCGGTTTGAAAATAAAAACTCAAATTTATGGGTCCTAAATAAATTCTATTTTTAAAAATACGCCCCCCCCCTTTTAAAAAAATTTTCCTCCCCGAAAAAAAAAACTTTTTTTTTCTCCACCCCCTTCTCCTCCCCCTCTCTCTCCTCCCTCCTCCCCCCCCCCCCTCTCTCTCCTTTATATATTAAAAAACTCGTGCTTATTTGTTTTACCCTATCCGATATTAAAACTATATTGTCTTTTTAAGGGGACATATCTACAGAAGGAATAAGGGTTTAATAAACGATTTACAAGGGGATACCTCGACTCTGTGGACAGTACGCTATCCTGAGGTTGTTAAGCTTTACAACCCCAAATTATAGCTATGGGAAATTTGTTTGACTTTTGATTAGCTTACAGATGTTCAGAAAGTCTACTAAAAGATCTTAACATTGTTTAAGGATATAGGAAACCGCCCAATATTTTCCAGGGATTGACTGCTCGTGATTTTTAAAAGTAATCAATAGAAGACATGCTTTACTTTTGTTTGCATCCTGTACAAACAACAAAAAAATTGAGAAATTATAATACCAATTTTCCTCACAGATGGCACAGAATGAAAGTTTTTAATAAATGAATAAAAAGTTTGACATATCAAAATAATTTACCCGTAAATAACAAAATATTAAAGGGTTTATACAGTAACGCGTGTGTTCCCCTTTTCGTATTACCTATTTATTGATTTTATTTCTGTACACCATTTGGAGTGAAATAATTGGCAAAAATGTCTTGTTACCCAGACAAATATTGTTTATAATTCGATATAATGACTTTGTCGTATTTCGTCTACATAAAGGATTTCGGAAAATATCCCCTTTTCATGTGTAAAATTTCTCAAAAACGTCTAGGAAGTGATGGGAAAAATTTACAAGTAAATTACATTAATATTTTATCTCTTTTCTCATAACACCTTATATTAATTTGATCTGTTGATTTTCATACAACACCTTGGTTAAAATTGTCTTCCTATTAAGACGTTCAACATTTTTTCCCACTTCCCAAACCACGCGTCAACTTTACAACACGTACTGGACTTAGAAATGTGTAGCGGGGAAAATTTTTTAGTGGGATAAAATTTTCAGAGGCTTTTTTCCTCCCCCTATCGGGGGGTGAAGTCATTCGAGTGTGATAAAGGCAGTGAATACTTTTGAGAATCTCAAAAAAAGTAAAGTTTATGACCCTTCATTTTTTCAGAACTTTAAATGGTACACTAAAAATCTCACCCTCTCCCTCAAAAGACTCGCTATTTTTCCCCTTTTTAACGAAATTAAAAAAAAGTTGAAGCAACGCTGCCCAACAACTTAATGAAAGGGGGTAATCTTAAAGGGTATACATCTCCCTTGTAGTACTCCGTTTTGTGAGGGGGGAGATGAAACAATCACCCTTTTATTTTTCGCATAAGTGTAGGTCATCTAAGTCCGATGAATTACTATCACAGATTGAGGATGCATGCATTTATATGATTGAAGCAGCTTCTTCTTTCAACCAAAAGGATTGGTTGGTCTGAGGACCAGTGAAAAATAAGTTTTTAAACTACTAAATATTTTCCTTTGGCGCTTCCAGTTTATCCATTACCAAAAGTTAATAAAAAAAGCATCCTAATTAATTAAAAATGCTGTCAAAAATGTTTTTTTTGGCTTGCTAGATTTATATACCGAGCTGACATGCACGCTAATCGGGGGAAAAAGTATTTATCATTGGAAAGTAAAAAAAATATAGAGGGATTAAATATCCTGTGAAAATACCACAAATAACTAATTTAAAAAACAAAATATGTATCTATTAATGTGTAGGGCTACCAAGGGGAAATATTCCCTTTAAGAAAACTAATTTATCTGACAATCACGTGGATTTGCGTTTCTTTTAAGGGTTTTTGGAGGACATTATTGCTAACAAGAACTTATAGATTGCTAAGCTCACGAGCAACACGAGGTGAATATACTATTGCAAATTTTTTTGCATAGATTTCTAAGGAAAATCTCAGGGTGACATATGAAGTGTGCGTTTTCGAGCCAGAAATACAGAGCCAAAGGAAGAGGATAAAAATTTAAATATTAACATAAAACATATCAAAAAATCCCGTATGTGATCTATGCAGATTTTGGGGTTTTAATAAAAAAATATCGGGGTGTGCCCCTAACCCGATCATATCAACTAAAAAGCGAAGCACTCCCAAACAGGATTTGCTACTAATGTCATTCGGAAGGTAAAAGGAAATCCCCGGTTCTATAGGGGAAAAATGTTGGGGCCCCCTTTTTTCATAAACTTACTAAGAAAAAATTTATGACCCACGATAAAAAAAAATTTGTCTCTATGTGCATCCCCCCTGAACAAAAAATAAATTTTATTTCGGCTGTGTAGGTAGTATTTTGAGAAGGAGGGGCCAAGCCGTGTACGTGCCCCTCCGTCAACTCAGTGGAGCTTATGGGGGTGCATCTATAGTAGACAATATTCTTTTTAATTCCCAAAGGAATACCCTCTTTTTAAAAATTTAAAAAATTTATGACCTCATATTATCATGCAGAAATTGGGAAGTTTACAGACAGAAGATATCGTATCCCAACATCATGAAAATATATCTCTTAGCTTAGTCATTTAAAATTTATTGATCTTTCCCCATTTTTAAACCAAATCTCTTAAAAAAATTGTTAGAATTTGTTGCATGTTGGGAAAACTCAATTAAGAACCCCATGAAAAACCCCCTTTCGAAAAAGTAATCTGTGCTACAAAAAGGATGCCCCCCGATGACTAATAAATTGCAGCAGTAACTGGAATATAATAAATTTACCATCAAAATCAGCAATCTATAATCAATGCACTAAAAAACAATTTCAGAAATGAAAAACGCTCAGCTAAAATTGTGGGAAAACTTGAATGAACACTTTTGAAGATTATCAAAATTTAAATTTTTTTTAAGGTGTTTTCTTTTAGCAGACGTCCCGAATACTTTCGCTCTTTGATTTTGAGTATTATAAATTAACGGTCTGCATTTTTGCAAAAGTCCTACTACAGGGCCCCCGTTTTAAGATACCAAGGTTAGTTGGAGCTTTTAAACTGACTTTGAAATGCATTTTTTTTTAAAAAGGGGGTACGGGGTGGAGTGTCTATGATTTCTAATAGATATTCTGAAGCAAACAACCCCGATACGTGGATTTTAACCCTAAAAGGAGGTGAAGTATATCACATACTGGGTTTGAAATAAACTATACGGAACTGTTAGCCCTGATCACCTCCTAAAGGAAAATTTAGGTGTTGAACAAGGTAAATAGCAGAGCTCAAAAAATTTGGGTTTTGTTGATGATAGCATGTCGTTATTATTAAAGGGATCTAGAGTACCGGGAAAAAAATTCATGGCAACAGGGGACTACCCCCTTGCTCCTGAAAAATCATAGCTACCCCTAATGTTACCCCCATTTCAAGTATTCAAACCAATATGAATTTCCCCCCGGGGGGGGAAAAACAAAAAAAGGCTAGTCCCCAAACCCAAAAAACAAAAAACAAAATATTGGTCAATCCCGAAATTTAAAACTTTTTTTTCCCTTTGGGCTGAAGCTTCAAAAGATCACCAACCCAATTTTCAATCAGAGCGCTTGGGTTAAAACCCATATATTGATTTTAATAATCCCGAAAAAAAAACGCATTAAAGGATTTGAAAAGGATTTTTTCAAACTCATAAAAACAATGCAGTATTCAGGAAGTCGATGGAGAATCAAAGACTCGTGTAAATTTCAATTACAAATAATAAAAAACCGACAAAAGAACATATAGCTTCACCACTTTTTTGCTATAAAATCTTCACGGAAGAGTTATTGGGTTCACATGAGAAAAATAACCAACTTTTGAATAACCTATCTATCAGGCTTTGCAATTTTAATATAACAAGGTTTTTTTATAACTTCATTAAAATTTATTTTAAGAGGAAATATGGACAAAAATGCAAAGCTTTTTTCACAATACGCCCCCCTTGTTACGACTAAAAACAAAAATTTGTATTGGATATTTGAAATATGACCGATTCGACACTTCAGAAAAACCCAGAATCACATTTTGCACAGTGTATGCAATACAATGTCTGGGAAAATAAGGATGAAAAATGGAGAGTGCATTCGAGAATTTGTGGGATTCGACCAAAACCTACTCCATTAAAAAAGGAGAGTTTGAGGAAAAAAAAGTAGGAAAAGGGGTTTATAAAAAAAAATTTTTACAAAAAAAAAATTAAACACTCATTAAAAAAATTTTTTTAAAGCGGGGGGGTTTTACGCTATGCCCTATTTTTAATAAGAAGTGAGAAACACCCCTTTTAAACAGATCTCTTGAATAAATTTGCACTATCACAAGGAGATGATAAACTATTTTTTTAATAAGGATGCAACACTCTGCATGGGTCCTAAAAAAATAAGACAAATTTTCCCCAATGGAGGACAAAATAAAATAATCACCCTTTATATTTTTACTAAATGCCGAGTGTTTGTGAAATAAACCCCCGATTTCATCAGGTAAACAGCAGGCTTTATAAAAATTGAATATTTTTTAGTTAAAATTATTTTAATAGTGGGAAGTGAGTTCCCCTTCCTCGCAGTGCCCCTGGGAAACGTTTTTAAAAAAGGGGCAAACAGTAACACCCAATACGTGTAAATTATAATAATAGGTTGGTGATTTAAAAAGTTTTATCAAATTAAGGGTTAAGCATTTTAAAAAGCCTGGTTCTACACCACCTTCACCCCCCTAAATTTTTTTTCAAGTTTTGGGAAAAACCCGTTGCCCGCCCAAATGCCCAAATATTTTCTTGTCTCAACTCTTTTGTTGAACCGCCCAAAACTGTCACCAGGGAAAAACCCCAAAGGTTTCGGGTCCGATAATTCTTGCCCACTTGTCTGCCCGCCAACCGGCACCATCATTTTGTTTTACGCCCCCGCCAAACTGTGCCATGTATTCAACTCTGATAATATTTAGGGGCCCTTACTTTGCATTTTATGTAAAAAGGGAAACTTTAAATTTATTTGTTGTTGTTTAAGAAGTTGGGGGTTGGGTACACGTTATGGCGTTGGAGTAAGGATTCATACTCGCTCGGGGAATGGTGGTTTTATACACTCCCTACCCCACATAAACCTGGAAAAATTCTCCCTACCCCTCCGGCCTGATGGATAAAACACATCCGGCTTTTTGAAACAAAACCAAAAAAACCCAATTTTGTAGTTTTTTGGGCCCGGGGAAGGGGCCCCTAACTATGGTTTCCCAGGTCTCCTGTTTGTGCTGTGTCGGGCAGAGTTGCGCATAACCCCCAATATTACGTAAAGGGAAAAAAACATTTGCTGAGATCCCTAACTTTTGTTTCCCGGGACCCCTTTTTGTCTGTAACAAAACCGGGGGTTGCCAGGTTCCCGAGGGCCCCGGGATGGCCCGCAGCCGTGATTTTTGACAGACGCTACCAAACAACCAATTTTAGTAGATTGTGAGGGGGTTTTTTGGGCCCCAACGTTGTTTCCAAGGCCCTGTTGTGCAAATTAGAGTGCAGAGTTGCGACAAAACCCGAAATGATTACGTCATAGGAAAAACCCAGGTTGCGAGGTCCGATTTTTTCTTGTCCAAACTTGTTTTGCTCCCGCCAACCGGCCCCCGGGTTTGCGACAAAAACACGCAATGATTAGTCTTGGGGAAAACCCAAGGTTTTGGGTATTTGTCCCCCCAACAGTCTGGCGCAGGGTGGCAAAAGGCGGGGGAACCAATTCCCAAACACTCTACCACCGCTACCATAGCACAAGGTTCATGCGCTGTTTCCGGGGGACGACCCTTGTGAAGAAGACCCAAATGTTCATTCTGGGCCGTCGCCGTAGGAAAGGGACGTCCGTGCCTTTGCTCCCACACGCCCTAACCCGACACCTCACCTCCCAAAATTTAATTAATTAAAAACCAACATGTCCGGCGTACCCCAGCAAAAAATAAAAAACTAAACACCTACCCTACCAATTAAATTTAAACAATTTTAATTAAAAATCATTAATAATTAATCACAAAAACCAACATGTCCGTGCACATAACCACCATAAATCGGGGAACACGAGCCAAAGAGAATCACAACCACACCCCCAAAAAAAAAGCCCCAGGAAAAAATTGAGGAAGTGGCAAAATGTCAAGCATTAAGGAATCGAATCATTTATTAATCATGCTGACACTGCCAATGAATTGGCCCTTTGAAGATAGTTGCTATCAATTAAAAAAACTTTCTACTGAACTTGCTTTTTCTCAAGACGCTTTAAGGGTTTTTCAACACGTCGCAGGCTAAAGGATTAGAAGTCGAAAAACTTTTCTTTTTTCTCGACGAAAAAAAATTCTTCCTTCAACATTTTGGCTCACTATTCGGGCCACCTAATTCCCAAAAAACGGTTTTAAAAACCTCCCGATCACCCACAAAATCAATCATTCTATTTACAAAATTATTTCACTTCTCGCTTCATTTGAATGTCAAGCCATTCAAATCCAGACTCAATTGAATTTCACAAGAAAGTTTCCGCATCGTTTGGACTTCTCAAAAAAACCTTTCTTCTTTTTTCCGATTACCTATGCATGATAAAGTAATATAATATAAAATACTGTAATCTTAATTCTTTTAAAATATACAGTAGGGGTTTTTTTTTAAATAGAATCCTATTGTTAATATTTTGGGCCCCACAGTTACTAAGCTTTGAAAATTATTTTAAAAAATATAATAAAGATTGTATTCTATTTTTTTCAAATTTGTATTGATTTTATTAAAAAAAATAAACACACTAAAAAATTTAATATTATAATTACTTTTTATATAATAATTTATTATCCAAAAAATTTTTTTTTTAACTATTAGTTTTTGTTTTTTTTGGGGATAAAATCGACACTCCCTTTATGTCACTTCTAGCTTTTGATAAATTGCTCGCAGACTTCGGGGAATCAATCTGAAAACACAGTTTTAAAAACACGAAAGAAAACGTAGACTTCTGTAGTTTTTTTCCCCCTATTTAAATGTGAAAGCGTTATTTCAGTTTGTTTTGGTTTTTGGACATCTTCATAAATTTATTTGACTTTGAATTCGGAGCTATTAATTAATAAGGTGTCAAAGCATTCAGGGGACATTCCCCAGGACGATTAATTTAGCACCTGCTCACTTGTTTTGCCCCCTACTTCCCTCGGTAACGCACCTTAATGAATGTTCGTGACCGGGGACTGTCCAAGTAGTTGGGGTTTTTTTTTATTTTTTTTTATTTGTTTATTGGCTTGATATCTTAACAACTTAAATCAAAGCTTTTTTTATGCTACTTTTTTATTTATTCTTGTTTACAATTTATTTTTTTTTTCGTATTTAAAAACATACAAACTGGCTAGAAAACCTAAATACTATTTATATAAAAAGTCTTAACTCCCTTTAAAAGATATCGATTTTCCGGGCATTTTTAAACTTTTGGGGAATCATATTTCCTTTTTTTCTTTTGACTTGATTTAAACTTATTTTTCTAAAAAAAGGGTCATTTTTCTTTTTTTATTTCTTTAGGCACGGTAAAGGACATGGTCTAAAAATTTGGGGAATATTACGTATAAAAGAATAGGGGTGCATAAGACCCAAGCCAGATTTATTTTTCGCGCTCAAAGATAATTTTCCTTTGGGTCATGAAAAAAAAATTCGAGATTATCTTTTTCTCGGGGTTCCAATAACGGGGCAGTAAGATTTGGCTTGCTGACCCCAGTTGAGACTCTCTACTCGTTGGTTTTTTGAAAAAAACTCCTCTTCGGTTTATTGAGACCTTACCGTCTGAGTTAGTTGAAATGAATCCTCTTTAGTTATTTGAGACTCTCTACTCGCTGATTAGTTGAAATGAACTCCTGTCTTAAGTATAATAGATAAAATAATGTGCAAATAAAATTTAAAACATATAAATTTACGGGGAATCTTAAATCAAACAATATCATCCAATTTATAACCCTGAAAATATATAAAATATATTTTTAATTAAAATATTTATTAATACTTTAAAATGGCGTCAACGGGAGGTTTTATAAAAATGGCACGAAAAGAAGAAGTTTTATTGGTATTTAAAATTGGCATTCAACGGGGGGGGAAAAAATTTAAATGTTCACTTTAAAATTTGGCAGCCAACGTGGGGCAGACTTTATATTTTTGTTACAATTGGCGCACAACCGGGGCACGAGAACTTTTAAGTGGGGAAAAACTTAAAATTTGGCGTCTAACGGGGGGAAAGCACGAAATTTTTAAAACTACCAAATCGAGGTTTTAACCAACGACACGAGATAAGAAGACATGTCTCTACAACTGAGATACCAAAAACTACAGCGACGGGACACAGAGCGAGAAAAAAAAGGGAAAACTAACAACCGACCCTAAACAGATCCCTACCTAAAGGGGACAAGAACAAACCCAAGGGTCCGGGGTTCACCCAACTTGGCGAGCGAGCTGAAAAAGGGAAAACATTGCAGTGATCAACTTTTCAAGGACGCGGGGGACAAGAATGGAACAGCTGACAAAAGGGGGAAGAAAAAATGATAAAAAAACACGCGACAAAGTGGAGCCAACGGCAACAAGGGACTAAAAGCAACAAAATTATAAATCACGATAACCACAACATTAAAATTAATATTATTATTAAAAAACACAGCAACATTTTGCATGAAAAAAAAAAAAACCCTAACAAAATATTTTGGAAACACGGGGGAAAAATTTTTATTTTAAAATGGCAGAAGAAAATAAAAATTTTTAAGGCAGTGAAAATAAAAAAGGTTTAAAATGACTCAACTTTGAGAAACCACATAACCAATTGGGGTTAGATGAAAAAAAAACGAAAAAAGCCGATCAATGAAATAACATAGATCAAGTAGCAGCAGGCAAGAAAATAATCAAAGGTTTATAAAAAACATGTGGAAAACAATATTTTTGCCACTAAAAATGTTTGCCCAGATATAGGTCAAAAAAAGAAATTGTTAATCAAAAAAAAGGGGGGATATGATAAGATAAAAAAGTCTGGGAGTAATAGTAGGAAGAAAATATAACAAATCAAATGGTAGCAGATCCTATAAAAACTTTCTGAAATCAAAAGCATTTTGTTGGCAAAAATTAGAGAGAGCAGTAACAAAAAAATCAAAAAATAGAAGCAACAGTCAATAAATAGACGCAAATAATCAAAAAATAAAGCAACAATCAAAAAATAGACGCAAATAGTCAAAAAAAAAGAAGCAATTTTCTAATCTAGGGTAAAGTTAAAGAAACAATAAGATTTAAAAATAGAAATAGAACAAACAAAATTTTTTATGTGAGCAAATTGAGCAAAGAACAGATTTTTGAGAAAAATTTGGGAAGTAGACTTAAAAATTGACCAGCTAAAAAAACTAATAAAAATTTACTATTCAATTTAGTCAATTTGGAAAAGATTTTGTAACATTGGTGAGAAAAAATAAATTTAGAAGATGGGGCAGGATAAATTAAGAGAAAAATTATTTAAGCTCGCAAAGAACAAAACATAAAAAAAAGTAAAAAAGTGATGTTTAAAAAAATTTTTAAATTTGGAAAATTTAAAAGTGAGAGAAACAATAGTAAAATTTGGGTTTTCGGGCAGTCAGGGGAAAAAAAACTGTAAAAAAGTACAGTCGTTTTAGAAAATGAGGTCAATAAGAAATTTTAATTTCAACTCAGATAAGTGAGGTCTAATGAAAGAAAGTAAACAAACCGGGGGGAATTTTAAAGGGGTTGATTATGGAGAATAGTGATCATAGAAAAATTTAAAAAGAAAAAAACGAATTTGCTGAAAAATTTAAACAAAAAAAAAAATGTTGGGGAAGTTGTAAGTAGTGTATGTAACCACTCTAAATATCCAAGGTTTAAAGAGGTGACAATGCTCTTATTCCAAAATACAGGGGGGAAAAAGGGGAAGTGTACAGTTTTATACCTCAAAAAATTGAACGAGTATAAAAAGGGGGCATTTAGTGAACAAAAAAAGATAGAAATATGGATGTCTAATTTGGAAGGAGAGTAGGGTAGGGGTAACTTAGAAGACAGTGGGAAACTTACCAAAAGTAAGGCTTTTTTAGAAAAAATACTGGCACAAGCAATGCAAAAAGACCTTCTGAACTTATTTTTAAGGACGGATGATCCCAGAAACGGCACGATGAGTGAAAAATCTTCAAAAGTTCATTACCAGGAAAAATTTGAGAACCAATAGAAAGATAGGTTATAGGGCACTTAAATCTTTTCCCCCCCAGTTCAAGATTATTGTATTTTCCAACATGTAAAAATAAAGAAAAGGAAAGAATAATGCGTTTGAGATAGGGGAAATCGAAATAAAAAGTGGGGAAAATAAAAGTAGCCCCCCAAAAAGGGGAAAAATTTGATAGGGACAGACAGGAACAAATTTCCAAAAATAAGTGGGAACAATAGAGGAACAGTGGCCTAAAAGACCCCCTCCTTTTGACTCTCAATCAGGGACAAAAGACAGTTTCTTTTCCCCCCAACAATGGGAAGAGGAAGGAATCAAAGACCTATAACATACAAATCCAAATGGTCAAACAAAAATAAAGTAGGGCAAACTAATGTAACAACTGCACAATTCATCACCGCAGGTTTTTAAATGGAAAAAGCATTACCCGGGGTGCAGGGCAGGGAAAAATGATTGCCCAATCACGTGATAGTCCGTAGTGGGGGGGTTTGGCAAAGGGAAAACCCGGCCATTTAACAGGTTAAAATCATTTGAAATTTGGTCCAAAATATTTTTTAACATGAAAAGTGGGGGAAGTTTTTCAATGGGGAAGTTAAGGTTAGAACCTTTTTTTTGTCTTTTGTGTCAGAAAATATTTTTATAATTTTATTTTAATTAACAAATGATACAAGTGGTCTTTTTCAATGAAAGGATGTTTCAGAAACTTGGGCATTGATCAGTTAGGGTGATGATATTTTGGATAGGGCACAATAAAGGGGTTAAACTGTTGTAAAATGTACTATATTATTAAGAAAAAAAAAACGTTAAGTTCAAATTAAAAAATTTTATAAAAAAATGTTCATGGGGAAAAAAAAAATTATGAAAAAGATAAAATTTAATTTAAAAAATCATTGGTTTGGTATTTGTCAAGAATTTTTTTGGAAATAGGTAGAATGAAGATTTTAATTTATTAAGTTTTCAAACACTAAAAAAAAGAAGGTATTGATTCCCTAAGGGAATAATATGCTTGGGTCTAAAAATAATTTAAACATCCAGGGCCCCCCCGGGGGTTTAGTTTTTAAAAAGGTCAAATTTATGTTTTCATAATTTGAGAAATTGAAAAGTAAACAGTGATTTTTTAATAGATAAAAAATGTCTATATCAAAATTTAAAATAAAGGGGAAATTTTACACTTTTTAAAAAAATTTCAATGTAAGAGTTTTTGTTTTTCTTAAAGGGTTAATCAAGCAATAATAACCCAAAAAAAGAATTGTAAATACAAAAGTTGTAAAAGCAAGAGAGTTGGGTTATAAACAGGCGGTTGTTTTCTTTTAAATTAAAGTTTAGATTTGAAGCAACGGTGCCTTTAAAATGACACGAGAATGATTTTTCATGATTACACATCTAAGAATTGGGGAATTATAGGGAGAATTTGGTTTTAAAGACAACCGATTGAAGTTTTTAAGGTGTTAGGAAGGGGAATTTGGGGATAAAATATAGGTTATGAGCTCTGGAGGAGATATTTGGTTGAGAAAAATTTTTAAATTTTAAAAAAAATTTTTTTCCAAGAATCAAAATGTAATAAAAAAGGGAAGTGGGGTCAAAAGGATTTAACGATACAGGAAGGGTTAACATGTTTAAGGTTGGCAAAAGTAAGTTAACAACCAACTAATTTATTTTGAGTAAAAAAAAAAAATAAATGAAAGACTATCAATATGTATTTTTGTGCAAAAGGTAATCAACTAAACTTAAAGTAGAATCAATTTTAAAGTTGAAATTTTAATTTTAAAATTGTATTAAAATGTTGTTTATGTAAATTTAAGCAACGAGTTTAAAAATTAAAGAAAAAATGTAAAATTTAAATTTAATTGAAATCTTGATTTAAAGTGTATAAAATGTATGGTTTTTGTAATTAAGCAATGATTTTAAACTTAAAGAAAGAAAACAATTTAAGTTGACAAATGCAAAATAATAAATTCAAACTTCCCTTACAATATAGGTAGAGGTGAAAACAAATCAACGATAGGAAAACAATGTACCACTAGTAATATCAGAAATTTAATTTAATACCCAAAAGTGTTGAGTATTTTTAAAGATTAAAATATTGGGGGAAAGAGGAAAGATTATTGAGGAGGGAATAACACCACAAAAAACAAATGATTTGTAATCAAGTAACAAAGACAATTTTTTTGGATATTTAATTTTTCGGGATTTTTAGATTTAAAATGTTTTACTTTTTATTAAGTGTGTTTTTTAAAAACAACAAATGAAATTTAGAAAAAAAAAAATTTTTTTTAAATATAGGACAATTTTAGTATTGCAATGTAAAAAATATATATATTAAGAGTTATTTTTTTTGACAAAACAAAAAGAAAAATTTATGATTAACTCTACTAGCAACAAAACATTATAAATAATTTTAATTTTGAGTTCAAAACTCCTCTTAAAAATTATTTTTTTGGGGAAAATTTAAATTGACTTTATACATTTTTTAAGGTTCAGTTTTAAGTAAGAGTGGAATTTTAAGATGTAAATGAATATTTTATTGCTTCTTTCGAAATCATTGCAGTTCTATTCATCCAGCAATAGGGAAGTACTGTAATGATAACGATTTCCCAGCTTTATTAACATTTTTAATCATTTTCCTATTTCTTTAGCTGCCCTGTCAAGGCATGGGCTGAATTCCGGTAAAAATTTCGTAGTAAAAGAATGCGGTGCTAGAGACTCCCAAACCCGATTTTGTTTCGCGCTCAAAAATAATTTTCCCTATTTCGATGAAAAGAAAATTCGAGATTATCTTTTTTCTACGGGGGTTCACAACAACAAGGCAGTAAGGACGCTTGGCTTGCTGACGCCCGTTTGGGCCTCTACTCGTTTTAGTTAGTTAAATGAACTCCCTCTGGTTAGTGAGACTCTCTACTCGTCGAGTTTTGTTTTAAATGAACTCCTCGTCTTAATATAATTTATAAATAATGTGCAAATAAAATTTTAAAATATAAATACGAGGAAATCTTTTAAAATCACAAATTATCCATTATATAACCCTGAAAATATATATATAAAAAACTTAAAAAAGGGCTCAAAGGGAGGTTTTTTAAAATGGCACAAGAAGAAGATTTATTTTAATGTTAAATTGGCATTCAACGAGGGGCATTTAAATTTCACTTACAATTGGGAGCCAAAAGTGAGCGACTTTAAAAATTTTTTACAAATTGGCGCACAAAAAGGCAGGGGGGACGAGAACTTTGTAAAGATTGGAAATTGTTACATACCCTACCTTCCTTGGTCCGCCCCCATGTATTTTTTTGCCCCGGTCCCTTCCCCCCCACTGAGTCAGCGGGGGGTCAACCCCCCATCCGCCACTTGGAAGGGCCCCACTGAGTTGGAGCCCGTCCACCATTTTTTAACTATCTTTCCAATCCCTATGTTAAAACCCCACCTTATACTAAATAACAAATTTTATTATTATTAGTAAATAGTTTCACGCCCCGGGTCTCTACTCTAGCTCGATGGGACCCGGGGATGCCAACCAGCCATCTTTTCTATCTTTACCCAGGAGCACAACGCCTCCAAATTCCCTTTTTCTTGTTTCCAGATAAGAGAAACCAGCTTAGGGTTATCTCCTGGTCCGGGTTTTTTCACGTCCCCAAAGGTTTTTTTTTCTGCTGGGGAAAATTGGTCCTTTAGGTTGTCAGGGCAACCCCAACCCCCTCAGGACCCATCACCGAACAGGTCTTTCCCGGGCCTAGCTCTGTGGTCACATCCCGGCTAGTTATCAAACCCTCTACTGAGTACCACGCGTTGGGTTTGTGTCACCACTGTGTCATCATCCTTCATCATATCACATATTGTCATTGTTGCAGTTTGTTTTGTAGTTCTTGTTTCATTTTTGGTCTTCTATTTTAGCTTCGTTCAGTGCTGTCAGTAAACGTTCCTAGCTTTGTTGGTTTCCCATGCATTAGCGTCGGGTTTCCCAAACGGGTCTCTCAAATGTGTCCTACAAGTTTTCCTGTATTCCCCCGTTGGAAGGCTTCTGACCTCTTGGGTGTGAACACATTCAAATTTACATGTTCCCCGGCGTTTTCCCCCTTTTACGAGGACACTCACTCGGTCAATCGATACCCTTTTTTTAAGGGTGTATGGGGCCCAAAATTTAAAAAATATTTATATATATTTTTGTCTTCTTAAACCAAACTTGGATCATGTATTAAAAAATTTAAATTTTATTTCCGGTGTTTATCAAAAATTTTTTTTAAATTTTGGTTTTTTGCAATAATTTTTTGAAACCAAATGATGCAAAAATTTTATATTTTTAATATTAAAAATACCCATTTGAAAAGTTTGATTAATTGAATTTAAAAGGGAGGTAGGTAAGTAATTTAAAGCCGACTTTTTTTAACTTTATAAAAGGTTTTTTTCATTTACATTAAAATTCAATCTGAAACAAACTGAGGTCTTCATATTTTTCCCCCGGATATTTTGGGAAAAATACGATACAAACCCCGCAATCTTCTTTAGGATTGTCCCGGCTTCCCACCGTTTTCAAGTCAGTGTACAATGTACTATTGATGAAGGATTTTACATGTGGCTGATGTAATTGCATTTTTAAAGTCTTTTTGGGGTTGTAAAGGTATTAATTGGGGAAAACAATTTTTTATTTAAAAAAATGGCCCTACAAAAGTTTAAGATGGCAGAAGAATGAGAAAATGGAAAAGGGAAAAGGGTAAGCATTCGAAGGCAATGAAACGCTTTTAGAAGAAATTCGGGAAAGCCCCCAAAACCCCTAATAAGTGTTTTAAATTTCTTCAAATCATATTTTAATTGACTTTAAAAAATTTAAATTTTTTAAATTTTTTTGAAATCGGAACTAAATCCAAACTCCAACTAGCATGTCAAAACCTTACCATGAGCATCTGGGGTAACCGTATTTAAAAGGTCATTTATCATCATATTTTAAGGGTTGGTCGGTAAAATATGTAAAATCGTTGGCCATTTTTTAACAATCAGAAAAACACCCATTTTGTCCAAGTAGCTTTATCTGCCGTTTGAACAAATTTTTTTTTTAATTTTTTTATGGGTTTTTTGGTATAATTTTTAAAACAGAAGTCACAACCTTGTACCGCCCCCCTTTCTCTAATGGACAAGGGCAGGTCACAATAATAAAAAAATTATTAATTGCAAAGACGAGGACCAATAAATGCGAATAGGCCTTCATTGACCTTCGGCATTTGCTGTCGAAGCCCCCCAACCATCACCTTATTTTGTACTATCGTCAAGGGGGGGGGGAAAGGCGGAATCCTTTGAAAAAACAATTCTTTTTTTTCCCGCAATAGTAAAAATTAAAAATTGCATGTGAAATAAATAAAAATTTATTTGGAAAAAAATAACAATAATTTTATATATGAATATAGGTAACAAAGATAAAAAATATATATATTTATAGATAATGAAAAACGGGGTTTTTTCCCCTATAATCGGTTTTCCCTTTTCCAATTAAACATTTGTCCCAACAAAATTTTTTTTTAAATTAATATACGACCCCCCAATGGGTCTCCGGCAAAACCCCGTATAAGACAACAATAAATAGCCGCCCCGGCTAACAATCCCATTTAAACCGATTGTATCATATGACTTAAATTAAATTTCAAACACAACTATTATGGGGAACAAAAAACTTCTTTTTTTAAAGGAATAGTAAACATGGACTTTGCATAAAAAAAAAATAAAAAATATTTTTCCTTAAGGGGATAAACATTTTCCCCTATTATCCAGGCATTACGCCCTTTAAAAGATTAAGAAAAAAAAAACTTACAAAGATAATGTCCCTGATGGTTTTATCCTTATTTACCCAAACCGTAAGGTCAAAAACTCCAATAAAAATTCAACCTGTAAAAAAATTAAATTACCCACGTTGGGCTACGTAATTGCATGTTTTCAAAATAGTAATTTAACCCAAAATAACAGAAAGAAGCCCCCAATAATTTTTGTTAACCTTGGGAAAAATCCCCTCTTAAGCAAGTGCTAGCGACCGGTTTATTCAAAAAGTGCGTTACAAAACAAACACCCATAATAAACCGATTCCTGAGAGGAGGGGGAAAATAGGGGGGGAACAAAAGAACATCAAGAACAATCACGCGGAACAGAGGAAGGGGGGAGTAAGTACCCAAAGGAAAAAATAGATCATTTGGGGGGGCGCTAGAACATCACGTGTCTATACGAGGTCATTTTTCCCGATTCAAGGTGACCCCGCGTCAACTTGACACTCCCCCCACCCCTTTTTTTCTTGTTTTCACATTCGGGTGCGGATATAGTGCTCCGCGAAAAGGATGTTGTTTAACGAGACTCGGACACACTACCGAGAAAGGGCAATTTTGGTGATAAATGTTGTTTATTCTTTCGGGGTTGTTTTAAATAGTGTTCATTCGCCCCAGTATATCCTTTATAAATTTTAAGTTGATGTCAATCAACTTACAAAAACCTTTATTTATCGGACCCAACTTTTTACCAAAACACTTAAAATACTTATTTTAAAAAAGCAAAAAAAATTTGAAAACTTATTTAAAAATACCAAAAAAGAAAACACTTTAGAGAAGTCTAATTTGAGTTACGTTAATATGTATCACAATTGGCATTATTTAAATAAAAAAAATGATTACATTTTAGTAATTTGGGCCCTGGGATGAAAATTTTAAAGTGAATATACTTTGTTTTTATATATAATTTGATAGGCCCTTTCCGGCAAATAAATTAAAGGAAAAACTAACAATTTTGACAAACGACACTCATTTTAAAACTAGGAATCAGGATGCCGGAAAAAAATGGTGGCCAAAAAATAAAACCCAATTTTCAAGGAATCTTGCATCTCTTTCTTCTTTTGGGGGGCAGTGGTCCACTGTCGACATTCTTTTTTTTCATCAACTGGAAACCATGATTTGTGTTAGGTGATATTGGGGGAAAAACAATATTGTCTTGTTTTAAAAAAAAATAACTCCCCTAGTTAGGTACTTGATGGGTTTGGAAAAATAATAGGGATAAATCGGAGGGGGCATTTTAAATTCTCATTGGGGAAAATAACGTTTGATTCAAATTAAAACACCGAAAACAACAAATTTTAAAAAAAGTCGTAGCCTTTTGACGAGTAAACTTTAAATCAAAGTAGTGGGGCTTACTATATAGAACCTTTTCCAAAAGAGGTGAGATACATTTTTGTGCAAAAAATAGCCCATCGCTGCAACGACCAACTTTTTAAAATAAAATGTTAGTTTTTTTCCACTCACACCTCTCTGGGAGAAAAAAAAAATAATTTTCAAAAATAAATCCACTCAAATTTTGATGGATGCGACGTTTCATACCCCTTAATCCCAAAAAATGTTTTTTTTTTTTTATTAAAAGCCCGCTGTAGCTTTTTAAAATAGAGAAGAAACTGTTTTAACCCCTTCGGTAAAACTTGGGATAGGGATTTTCATACGGTTTTCCCGGGGTTTTTTTTTAAAAAAAATCTATCCAACCCTAAAATTAATGGCAGTATTTTTTACTTTAGGGTGTACAGAAAAAAAATAATTTTTTTAAAATTTACTCATTAAAAACTGAATATAGTATTTTTTAATATTAAAACAAAATTTCGTTTTCATTTTTTTCGAAAATAACTTTGAGGGTAATTTACACCTAGGGGAATTTTTTCCAAAATTTTATCGTATTCTGCACCCCTTTGAGATAAAAAAAAAACTTATCATTTTTAAAAAAAAAAAAGGGGATATTGAAATAAAAATATTTTTTGAAATATAACTTTTAAAACCATAGTTTCCTAATTTTTATATATATTTAAAAAATTCGACGTGAATTGGAAAATTCGGCTTATTGTAAAAGGGGGGGTTTCTCAATTTTTCAAGATCACAGCCGGTTTTTCCCAAAATTTTGGGGCGACAAGGAAAATGGGCCCAAAAATTTTGTGAAATAAACAAGTTTCTTTTTAAATTTGGGGAATTAGAGCAAATGAGGGATCCTTTTAAAATTTGAACACACTATCCCCTCTGAGGACAAACCCTAAAAATTAAATGACATTATGTTTTTAGGAAAAAATTTGCTAACTTTTGGCTGAAAATTTGTTTGATTTAAAAAGTGCACAGAATGAATTTTTAAATGAACCCGTTTGGGAAAAAAATTTGTTTCAAAATGCTTCTTTGATTTATTTGACATGGTTTGACATGTGTTTGAATTTAAACCTTTTGTTTTAGCTCAAATGGGTAACGAAAATGCTTGTCCGAGACGGAAAAAAAACGCGGGGACGACCCCCCCCAACTCCTCAGACCCCATTCACTAATTGAGCTTTGCCGCCTCCAGGAAGTGAGCATAATTTTCAAACCCAGTGATGTAAAATATCGGTCCATCCACATGCTTCCCAATACAAGGGAAAGACTCTGTCCCACCCAAACATTTGTACCTTTCATTTAAACCCCAGGAGTTTCCCGCACCAGGAGCGAAAAATGCCTTCCCAAAAACCGGTGGTGTAGGGGGAGGCAGGTGGGAATTACCCCCCATTAAGGCGTGATATGGTGATTTGCGTGCCCTCATTAGTACCCAAAAACGGAAATTTTCATGGTAAATAAGGTTGGTGGAGCATTGTCAAATGGCATCTCTCTTCGAAAAAACGAGGGAGAAAAAACTATTGAGGGTTTTTTTATACTGGTGAGAAGTTTACTCATGTTGGTAACCACAAGCGATCTTGACGCCCTTAAGTTGATTTTAAAGCAAGTTACAGTTTTTTTTCAATCGGTTGCAATACCAGGTGTCAGCGCCCCTGCAGTCGTCTTAAATTTTTAAAAGGACGGAATTTACGATGAATTGTATAGCTCATTTAGGGGGGTGGATCAGTTTGATTAGAGCCCTCTCGAAAAAAAGTCACGTTAGCAGGTAATAATTGTTCTTAAGACGGCACCATTTTTTTTAAATCAGCCTTTTTTAAAGGAGCCTCGTGGGAGTGCACATTATTGGGATAAAATCTCCCCTACCAAAAACAGTCGAGGAAATCTAAACATTTTCGGGGTTCAAAATTGGGACGATACACTTTGCCTTGCCCGTGCATTGGTTGTCGCCAAAACTCTGTAGACTTTTAAAAAGAACCAGGATAAGGACATAACACCTATAAGAATAAAAGGGGGGCCCAAAATTCAAAAATACAAAGCAAAGATTATGCCATGTGCCTAAGTAAAAACTTTTTTAAATTCACTGAATTGAAAATTTTTTAAACAACCCTTCGAATAAAAACCACAGTGTTAGGAACTTGGGGGAAACAGCCTGTTTAGGGGCTACTCTCCCAAACATTTCCTTTTTAAAGGGTACCTTGATTTGTATTTTACGGCGATAAACAAAACCTTTTGATGTCATAACATTCTTGACAAAACATTTTAAATCTCGTACTTTTTGCCGCGAGTGCCACGTGCCGTTAGTAATAAAATGGGACAAGTCAATTCGCATGCAAAAAGTGACGCTAAAGGTCGCCTTGGAGGTCAAACTGTTTTTGTAAAGACTGTGGGCGAGGTTCACAAACCCGTATGTTTTTTAACCATAAACGCCCCGGTTTTGCAGAGGTGACTTCGTCTGATGTCAATAGGTTTGTAGGTTTATGGGGCCAAAATTTTTCATTTGGAAAAAAACAAATTTATTCACACGTTTATGTAATAAGAAACCTCGCGAAAAACAATTAGGCCCCGGTTGAGACTAATAAAAAGAAACAAAAAAAAAATTTAAAAAAAAAAAAAATCTCGGGTGTCCCCTGGGGATTGAATGGGCAAAACTCCTTTATGAGACTGTATTTAAAATTCCCTTTTCCCTACTGCACCACCGACCGATGCGGGAACTCCCGCTCCCCCAGTTGGTTTGTGAGGTGAACCAGAAATCTTTGGGTTACCCTTTTGGGAGGTTAAAAACCAAAAACTTTAAAAAGAAAAAAATAGAACTTTAAAACCCTACCCACCCGACGTCATGGTTCGTTAAAATTTTAATTAACCCAAGGAAAAAAAATACATAAAAAAAAAAAAAAACCTAAAAAAATATATTCGGGCTTTTGGGAAAAAAAAAAAAAAAGAAAACACTTAATCACAAAAAAAAAAAAAGAAAATTGGGTAAAAGGAAAAAAAAAAAAACAATGGGGCCCGCACAGCCCCGGGGCACGCGACCACTGTAAAAAATCCAAAAAATTATTTCCCCCCGTTGGGTGGAGAAAACCGGGGTACTCGGACTTCCCCGGTTTTTTTTCACAAAACACTGAACCCGTTGTGGGTGTTCGGAAGGCCGCGAAAAACTTTTCTTCAAAGACCCCCTTCCTTCCCAAAACCACGGTTTTTCGGTGCCAGGTTTACCCCTTAAAAAACCTTTTTTGCTCAGCCGTACAAACCAAAAACCCCACTTTCCCCCCGAAATTTTTTTTGGGGCTCTCCCTTCTTTCCCCTTTTTCCCTTTCTTCTTTCCATTTTAGCGTTATGAGACATTGTAGAATATGCGCTACATATAGTCCTTTTGGTCATTTCTGCTATAGAAGCAACCCCCATCCAAGCCGTTACTGGAAAAGAGCAATTTAATGTTTGTATTCTATGATATTGAATGCAGATAAGAAACACTTCTTCAAGGTGCGGTCAAAAAGTACTGGCACGAGCCTAACCCTCTGTGTCGTACAGACGTGTTTTTTAAGGGCCCGCCTTCATTTCGATGTAAATGACCATCATTGCACCGAATGCGGGGCGGTAAGAATCACAAGTTTAAGGAAGATACCACGATGGCCCAAATTTTCGGATTTATAGAGCAAATTAAGCAACAAAATTTAAAGAATTTTCACCCTCCTAGGCCATAATTGCGAAAGGCTATGATGGGAATTTTATTTTTAAATATATGATGAAAGTTAAAAAATGAACTCCAGAGTCATAATAAACGGTGGGAAAATCATGATCAGCGTTACGACCCGCTTTAATTTGTCGACTCCCCTTAACTTTCTCCCGATGTCATTGTCCAAGATGCCCAAGACATTCGGCTTGGACCAGTCTTTGGCCAAGGGACATTACCCCCATTTTTAAATAAAAAAGGAAAACAAAGGGGGATAGAGGTCCCATGCCACTAAAGGAGAAACTACGGTATCGATGAGATGTCCGTTGAGGGAAAGGAGCACTTTGAGAAGTGGTATTACTGTTGGTCAAAGAAAATTATGTCTTTGATTTTAACAACGAGTTGTAAGTGTATTGTGTGAAAGATGTAGAGATACTACGAAAGGCCTGCCTGCAGTTTAGAGACATGCTTGTGGAAAAGCTAAGGAGGATTCTTTCAGAGAGGTGTTTATTATCGCAGAAACGGCCATGTTTGTTTACCACCGAAATCATCTTAAGTAGAATACCGTCGGTATCATCCCTAACGGTGGATACCAGTGTGCAGACCAACAGTCGCACGTCGCCGTACTTTGCCTCTGCTATGCTAGGAGGCCCACTGACGCAGTGTATGCTTCATACGGATAACGGCCGTGAAGAATATGTGTTAGGGTGACGTGTAGATGGCGTTTTAAAGCTAGAGATACCGTCACCCTCTTTCAGTTCTGGGGCTGTTATTGTCACGGGTACACTCTGTTATCCTGAAAGTAACACCCCTATCAAAACAGCAACCACGAGTCCAATGGAACGCGCAATGAATCGAACATGGATTGTGTTGAAATGTCTAAAAATGCTGGCTACACGGTCGTAGAGATGTGGGAGTGTAATTAATTGTGATTAAAAAGCACAGACAAGGATTTGAAACAATTTGTACTTCAGCACGTGATCTACAGCAAGGATCCCATCAGTCCCATGGACGCATACTTTGGCGGGTGTACAAATTATATCAAGCTCTTCCACGAAGCAGACCTTTCATGTGGAGAGAAGTCAAGAACTTGGTTGTATGTTTATTGTATCTTTACGTTTGCAAGAAAAAATATATCCCAACTGCAACACCAAAATTCACGTAGAACCAAATTATCCGTCTATAGATCAAGAAGAAGGCATAGCCAAAGTCACCGTGGGCGCCTCCGGGGATTTATTCATGCCCGTATTGCATACACAGATGCACGACAAGTTAATGTTCATCTTGTGCATGAAATGCGGAAAAGGAGAAAACCAAGCGCGTGTCAGCACAATGACAAAAAGATCGCTATTTGAAAAGGGGTATGGTGATTGACGAGATCCGGAAAGCCGTTGAGAAGGTACACAGTTGAAGGAATACACGAAGTGTGTGGGGTACAATGTATCTGTTTACGATCGTCAATCACGTTATGGTGGATTGTTTCACGGGTACATTTTATACTTTTTTGAAAATGAATAAGAAGCCAGCATATGGCCAAAGAGGTGTACGTCGCAAGATGAGAAGTTAGCTTACGTTCAAAATTATGAGGGAAAAGGGTAGGTTAAAAAATCTGTTACGGCTCTGTTTGTAAAATACTTAGGTCTCCGCACTTTGGCTAAACTCTTTTTAAATTCGCTACGGAGAAAGTTTGGGCAAAGACCCTATTAACAACAATTAGCCGTTGTCAACGATTATCAGGCCACACACAAATAACTTATTGATCCGTACATCACCGTGGACAGCATCATTGATGTAAATGATGAGGTTATGTCTCACAATTACAAGGATGCAAGTTACGTGTTGCGTCCTAACCCTAACACGAGTGTTTAGGTGGCATGCTACACGATTTCAATGGCTATGTTGCACTAATACAGCATCCTTGAAAAATTGTAGGACCGCGATTTGTATTCACGACACAGATAACGTCCTCTCCACGGAACGCCCCGGTAGCTGTAGTCCACTGACCGGGGACATTTAGGTGAGGGTTTACGGTGCGGGAAGCTACATTAGCGCCTTTGTATCTGATGGTCCCAAGAATTACAAGTACAGAGTTTTTTTTGATGGTGATCCTGCCAAAACAAAAATGGTCTGCAAGGTTCGTGGAATCACCATAAGCTATTGCAACCACAACTATGTTAATTTTGACGTTTTGAAAGCGATGGTCACCGAACAGGCCATGGAAAGATACATACAGATATCGCACAAAATTGTAATAAAAGGTCTGGCGACTGTATGTACCGTTTAGCAGACTAAATTCTACTGGCCTGTGTACACCAAATGGCAGATAACCGATGATCATAATTCGTTGCCATTTGGGTATCATAGTCCTTGTAAACGAGCTCGTCATGACTAAAATGTGATCACTCCATACAGAATCACTGTCATACCATTTTTCTAAAATATGTGATTTTTTCATATTTTTTTCTGCATGAAAACAAGCATATTATATATATATATATATATATATAGATTTATTTATGCATCCGGAATACTTTCTTATATTATTTTATCCATCACTACAATCCTTCACCTAGCTGATTATTTCTAGTCACATAGAATTAGTTGTTTGTATATAATTTAATTCAATAAATTTTATTTTTTTCCTTGTAATTGAACCATCTGGTTGTGTACAAATATACAAATACTCTCTAAAATGGATTTTGTAAATTAATACTGAGGCTACTATTCCCATTACGAGCTCAAGAAATTGATTATTGTTTCCATAATATACGTCAAATTGTAAGATATATTCTATTACTATATTTATTTAAAATTAAATATTCCAAGTATGCTTTTAATGGTGTGAGATATATTCTAAAACTTTGATTTGTGTAAATATTCCAATTAAACACCTCGTGGTATGAGATATATTTGTAAAAAACTTTTATTTGGGTAAATTAATATTCCAAGTACTTTTCATGGTGTGAGATATGGTGGTAAAACATTGATTTGTCTAAATAAATATTAGATATTTACTTTTCACGGTCTGAGATATATTTGTAAATAAATATTCATTGTAAACTTTTCACACTGTGAGCTATTTTTGTGTGAATCAATATTATAAAAACTGATATGATTATGTATTAACGTCTACTCCCCCCACCTTCCTATCCTATAAATACAAGTTCTTATAGCCTATAATCTCAGTCACAAACATTATAGACAAGTTGATACATCCATTTTCAACCATCATCAGCGGCTCTTACGGCTGTGGAAAGTCACATTTTGTAGCAGACTTTATCCGTCACTTGGGCACAATGTGTGACGTTAAATTTGATAAATGCACCTGTTATTAGGCTTTATGGCAAACCTGGATTCGAACAAAAAGGGTCAAGTCCCCACGTCATATAATGTAAGGGTTTGCCGGAAATGGATGACACATGTAGTGACTCTACACAGCTGATTACCCTGGACGAACTGATGCGTAAAGCCAACGAAGTAGTTGTTGATCTTTTCACCAAAGGATGCCACCATAAAAATATTAGCGTCATGTACCTAACACAACACATTACACCCGGGCAAGTGCCAAACAGACATTACCTTACTCGCATATTATATCGTGCTTTTAAAATCCCAGGGTTAAAGCTCAGATTCAACACTTTGCACGTCAAGTCTGTCCTGAAAACCCCCGTGTTTACAAGAGGATTACGCTCATGCTACAAGTACTCCCCATGGGTATATATTGTTAGATTTCAAACAAGGTATATCAGAATGATTCAGATATAGAACCCACACAAATGTTGGGTGCTGCGTGTACCTACCACACAAAAGCTATATAAACACTGACACCCCCCGATTACAAATCATTTCATAACCATGAGTCCCAAAGTGTTGAAGCAGGCCCCTCTGATACGTGCGATTTAATGCATGAACCTGCAGCAACGTGTCGCCTTGCTGAAAACGGCCGAAAAGAAACTGATTGAGTTTGTTTGCAAGTGTGCCTACAACACTTTAAAATGGTGGATGCCGTTGAAAAATGCGCAGAAGACAAAGTTACGTCCACGCAAGCTGGTCAAACGAGGAGAGTGATGGAAGAGGAAGAGACAACTACTCGTTCATAAAGGATGAGCGTTCCTGCCCTTACTTTTAGCCTCTTTAATAAGTGGAGTCTCCGGTTCCTTATTCAACAAATAAATAATGGAACACAGGAAAAATATTATATTGGTGTCCCCGGACACATTACGCCGTTACGAGCGACACTACCAACAAGTGGTACTGGCAATAACTCTAGTAGTCTCCAAGCTGGAGCTGGACAAGTCTAAATTGACTTTATTCAAACTAGTGCTACAGCGCTATATGCACTTTAGTCAACAGCCATCACCGCCTGAAAACACCACCACCACGACCATACCTGAATTGTTTGTACTTCCCATCCCTGCTGTACTCAATACTGTACCAGTACAGGCACGTAAATAAGCTGAACTTTTACTAGAACATATTGTTTCCTGAGGCGAAATCTCTTGGGACTCAAACGGAGAAGTGAGTATTCTCGATATGCCTCTTCGAGTATCCAATATTGTGGATTTAGTCAACGATCTGGTCAGAGCAAGACAACACAGCGAGCCCTCTGGGTGCCAAGAGTTTCTCACGGTACTTCAAAAAATAAACGTCCCGAAAGAATTCATTGTAAATCCAAAACTTTTGGCACCCATTAGAGATCCGACATCCATACTACAACCACTTACACCATCGAACAGCCCTAAGAAGAAGAAACTGAAAAGGATGGACTAAAATAGGTGGCTGCCGTTCCGAGCTTAAAGGCTGACATCTAATACCATCCTTCTCATCCTGCAGGGTTTGCAGGGACGGCGTTGCTCACAAAGGCGTCCAAGATAGATCCTGAAAAAGTACGAGAAGGAAATCGTGTGCAGGATGCTTATACCCTACACAAACCAGTTATAAAAAAGTTTCCACGCAACAAGTACGTGGTATCAAACATCGACGACCTCTGGGAAGCCGATCTCAACGATATGCGATGTTTCGGAAATCACAACGACGGTGCAATGTACTTGCTCACCGTCATCGATTTGTTTAGCAAGATAGCCCGGGCTAGGGTGCTTCCAACCAAGATGGGTAGCGTCATGAGAGACTTCTTCGGGACATTTTCAAACAAACCGACCATAAACCTCTAAGTTGACAGATGGACAAGGGAAAAGAATTCAAGGCAAGTCTAGTCTGGTAATTTCTCAAGCAAGAAAGTGTGCATTACTACACCACTCATAATCCGGATGTGAAGGCAAACATCGTGGAATGATTCACACGAACTCTGAAAGTACGCATGTGTCGCTACTTTACCAAAAATAACATATATCGGCATGTGGCTGAACCCCAAGATCTAGTCGACGTTTACAACGGCGCAAAATATTCCAGTATCAAGATGGCGCCTACTGACGTTTCAGAAACCAATGTGCTTCAAGTCAGAAATAATATGTACGGCAAAAGGCGTCCAAACTCGAATAGTAAGCCAAAAATAAAAGTTGGTGACACGGTGCGTATTAGCAAATCCAAAATGCTGTTTGAAAAGGGCTACGAAAGCAATTGGAACGATGAAGTTTTCAAAGTCAATAATGTCATGTTGCAACAACCAGTCGTTTACAGGCTGACCAATCTTGACGGTGAGTAAGTGGAGGGAACGCTTTACGAACCCGAATTGCATGACGTGCGTCTTCCTGATACTTTTAAAGTTGATAAAATACTACGTGTCAAGGGTAAAAACGCCAGTAAGAAAGTGTACGTGCAGTGTAAATGTTACACCACCATATTTAATTCTTCGAATCCTGCCAGTTAACTCAGCGCCCTACCATAAAAACAAGTTTTACTTTATTTTGCGAGCGACAGCTCAGGGATATTTCCCGAAAAATTCCCCCGTGAATTTCACCACGCAACTACCCTACCGTTTTACACTCGAAGGCCAGTGGGCAGACGCTATTGTCGATTTTAAAAATCCGTGTTCTTTCACCACCCAGAGCCAAAATATTGTATAGTGCAACTAGGTGGACACTAACGGCGTGGAACAAATATTCAAGGATCATATTCCACCTAGAAATTACAACACTATCTATTAATTAGTCAAAGCCCCAAAAGTTGTAGAGGCGTTTAAATTCGATTTCTAGGTTGTATTCATGTAAACAAACCCTAAAAAAAGTGGACGTTGTTTCTACTTCACCAAATATACAGCTGCTGACTCTAACTAGTCAACTAAGTTTACAGCTCAGTTTCGGTCTTCAGACTAATCTGACCAGAGTCCCAAAGTCACCGTACACTGCCAACAATATTCTAGGTTTATCCTCACAAATGTACACCTACACGGATACCGTTGATCCTCAGCCCGAGGGTGACTTTGTGTTACCGCTTTTACGTATCGTCGGTATCAACAACATAAACTAGTTCCACGGCGTATATAAGACAGTTAACCCTACTCCATTAAACTACGTGCCCGTACTTAGAAGGGAAATCTAAAGTCTGGAAATCAATATAAGTACAAACACTGGTGAACCTGTACCATTCGAGTTTGGAAAACGTTGCGTGAAACTTCCTTTTCGACACTGCTAAACATGAATTGTCCCTACCAAAGATACTACGTAAACCAGGCTGGAACAGGAATATCTTCGATTTACCACGGTGGTCCCTATCAACATGGGCATGGGATAGAAGATTTTTTCCAGTGGCCTTTAAAATAGCGTCGCTGAGAAACGGCGCTAAAGCCATTGGAAATCAGGCACTTCATACGATTATCAACGTGCTCTCAGATGTTGCCAATCAGCATCATCTTTTCAAAGAGACTTTACGACACCATGTCGGGGAAGTTTGAATATACCTGAAACACAAGGCGGAGCAGAAGATTGACACAATTATGACCGGCTCAGACTACAAAGGGCGTCGTAATAAGCACTGATGTCAGTCTTTTTTCGTTGCCCGACATAAAAAAGGTCAATAAAGAAGCAGTAGATATTTTCAGTTGAAAGAAGTTTTTACACCCACAGTCCTGCAAGTGTGCTAGCAGTGAACTCAATCTCTTTTCCGTCCCACCCCCGCAAACCTCTCTTGAAGCACATTCGACTTGTGGTCTGTTTTTTGCAGACACCTCCAGAAACTTTGAAGAGGCTAATGCCGGCAACGAGGGATTTAAGGCCCATCACAATCTCACCACAAAAAGTAAGATGGTGGATCTTTTGGGGTATCTACATGTTGACGTGTTTAACCAAGAGAAATACCTTTTGAACGGCACCGATCTTAGAGATAGGTTGGTCTGTTACAGAGAAGTGTTTAGTTTAATGGCCGTCCCTGAACTCCTTCACTTTAAGGTTCACATCGCTGAAGCCGGCCTTCCAGTGCGACGTGTTAAAGTAGCACCTTTTATAATGTTCACACATGCCAAGGCATTAAACATCAGTTCCGTAAAGTATCCCATCACCCGCGTGGAAGTATTCCTACGGTGTGCAAAGGAAATCACTGGACAACGTATTCACCGTACAGTGACCCAAACGGTGTGTCATGGGATTTGTATCAAACGTGGCGTTCAACAGAGATGCCACCAAGAACCCGTTTAACTTCCAAACCTACGCCATGAATAATTTCTCGCTGTACGTGGATGGGAACAAGTGCCGTCGAAACTGCTATAGCCCGATTTTTCAAACGGCAAATCTGTCATGTCCTACCATACACTGTTTTCTGGAACGGGTATCAATTTCATGAGCGAAGGAACGGGAAGACTTTCCTATGTTATATCATCTCATAGCTTTCGATCTTACACCTAATTTGTCCACCCACATGACATCGCATTGGAATTTGACGAGGCATGGCTGGCTCTCTGAACATTGACGTGAGCTTCACCAGAGCTCTAATCGAAACCGTCAACTCTATCGTGTACGGGTAGTTTGCCAACTTCATCACCATCGACAAGGATAAAAACGTCATGGCCGATTATGGGAGCTAATATAATTTACTTCCCTCCCTTACACTCGTCATTTAAATCATGGACGTCATTGTGGATTTCCAGAACTTCATCGCTGATAGCAAATTGTTTATCGTCAAGGAACTGAGTGTTTTATCTGTATGCGGTACATTACTTCAACATTGGGTGTTAAAACTCCCATACGCTATCAAGGAACATTCAGCTACTGCTAAAATGCAAACTGACTATATCGTCAACAAACTTAACGGTATAACCTGAGATAGTGGTGATATGGATTATAGCCTGCTTGAATCCCTCATCGCCCGCGCCACAACACGTGCAGAAACCATCTATGTCAAGAGGGCAGAAAAGAAAATGTTTTTAGTAAAATACACGCCTACGCCCGTCGTAGATCTTTACGATAGAAGTTGTTCGTCTTGAAAAACACTTAAATTGAGCCGCACCGTGTGCATGGCACATAGTTTTGTATGTAATTTCTGTCCAGCCTCCATCGTTTAGGGATTTCGAGATTGGATTATTAAAGATATACATGCACACTACACTATAAAACGTTTGCTGAAAACAATCCCGTGGTTCCATTCTGTACGGTCGGTTGTTTTCCCTGCTGATCAACTTCCCGCAAGAAAAGCGTGACATGCCGCTCTCATCATCAACACGGATCCCCACACCAAACCTGTGACTGATTGGTTTACCATCTTTATCGACAAGAACGGGGTGTGAGAATATTTTGATGATTATAGTTTTCTACCCCGTATAAATTCACACCTATAATTTATACGCAAAAAAACACTTCCCGCACGTATTATATCACGATACATCTTCAAAGCAACGCCTCAAACGTTTGCGGCCATTACTTTCTTATGTACTTTTTCTATCACGCTCATAACATTCCCATGAAAACTTTCCTAAGCCTATTCACGCCCTCCAATCATACAGGCAACAACGCGAAGTTGGTGAAATATTACAACACATTTTTCAGGACTGCAGAGTCCTGCCGCCCATTAAGAGGTTGCTTCTAATCAACGTGCACCTATAAAAGGGTCGTCCCGATGGCGTGCTGGTTATAACCATGACTGTCATCTAAGTGAACATACATCATGGAAGGTTATGACGTTTTCGCCAGCAAAGTAAAACTGGTGAAGCCATCATAAGTTTTTCAACACTTTGTTCCAACTGTACGAAGTCGACTTCTAGCGAGTCATCGTTGGAATGGGGGTCAAGAGCAACTTTAAGTCCTATGCCCAGCGAGAAACAAGACGCCAGACTCAAATGGGTCACCTTTTTAGCACCTAGCTGGTCGCTAGGATATATGTTTGACATCTGTCGCACACTATTGCAACGATTTGATCGACGTACTCTTCATGGACGTATGCGAAACGCTAACAGAATCAGCGGATGTCATTGATCTTGAACAAACTACGGTGGAAATTTACATCAAAAACCTGGATCTTATCAGTGCTACCTTCTATACACGTCAAGTTGTCGGTTTATACTATTACATGCGGGATTGTTAAATAAAACAAATTTACCAACACATTTAAGATATATGGTAGAAAAACGTATGAACGTCATGTGAGGCATTCCTGTAAAAGTGTATAATAAATATTATGTATGACATCTGTGAAACGTTTAATATATATCTGTAAAACATTTAATGTTTAATATATATATGTTTTGTAATAACCTGTTTTATTAACTTAAACCCTGTCGGTTTCTTACACGTAAGTTAACCAGATTCGAGTCTTGACTTTTCGAGCCGGAAAACTGGCACCAAACAAGAACAGGGTCAATTACCACACGGTCCCAATCTATTCCTGTCTTGACTACTCTTGTCGAGCCACCAAACTGGCGCCAGTCATATAAGGGGGAGGGTTGCGATATCATTCAAGGTCGTGATCTATTCCTTTCTCTACTTGTCATGTCGAGCCGCCAAACTGTATTCAGGTATAAGTCATCAGTGTTTCGACAGTGTGATGACGTCATCAGAAAACCCCAAGGTTGGGGGCGTATTTTCAGGATAAATGACCTCACGTACTAGCAACAGTTTCAAGGTCATGATCTATGCCTGTCTCGACTCGTCTTGTCGAGCCGCCAAACTGGTGCCAGTCATCAGGGAAAACCCATTGCAACAAAGTTGGGGAGGGTTGTGACATCATTCATGGTTGTGAACATTTCCTGGCTTGTCGAGTCACCAAACTGGTGCCAGTCATCAGGGAAAACCGATTGACAGGGAGGGTTGACATATCATTCAATGTCACGATCTATTCATGTCTTCTAGAGCTGTCAAACTGATGCCACGTATCAGGGAAAACCCATTGCCACATAAAAGACCAGAAATAAATCTTTGCAAAATTGAAGGAGGACAACAGGTCGCTAACCCCATGTCGTCATGGAAGTAACGTAAGGGGAAATTCAGGTCAGACGGAAATATACTGGCACAAGGTATTATTCACCAGCCCAGGGGGGAGTGTTCGACATAACACTCAATGATTATGTCACACAACTTGGGCTCAAAGGTCAAAGATCATATTGTGGCCATACGCCCCACCAACTACTGAAGGAAGTGGCACGCAAATGTTATCCCAATTTCAACACCATGGAGCCTGCCAACCAAGGTGTAATTGCTAAGAATATTTCATTCATATTATTAGAATTATTTAAGAAATTATTTAACAAAGAAATTTACCTAGATTCGTAACATGTCAACATCACCTCATGCCTTGAATTTGAGTAGTTTTAATATGAGGGATGTTTCTGCCATAAACAAAAAAGTTACAAACTTAAATTCTTTACTAGACAACAAACATCAAATTCTCCAATCCTATTTTAAATAGCATTATACAGCCATTCCAACTTTCCTTGCCAAACAAAATAATCAGCTAAGTGATTTCTTATTTATCTTGGCTGTCTGGAGTATGACTGGCCATAAACACTCTCCCCCATTGGTACATCCTGTAATATGGTTTGTGTTATAAGAGTGTCTTTAAAAATAATCCCATCTCTCAGTCTTACAAAGTTGTGAAGGACAACACATGTTTTAATCATGTTTTCTGCAATGTGCACCTCTACATTCAATTGGCGGTGAAATATTTGCCATTGGTTGGCCAAAACACCAAAAGAACATTTCAAAAACCTTCTAGCTCTGGACAGTATGTAGTTAAAAACTCTTTGTTTGATAATCAAGCTATTTCCTGCAAAAGGCTTCATCATGTGTTTTTACAATCCAAACGCTTCGTCACCGACAAACACACAATTCGCGTAACACCCTCCTTCTACTATTGGGAATTTAGGTAGAAAAGTGTTGGATGACATTCTTTTCCATATAGTGGTATTCTTAAAAATCCTTGAATCTGACTACTTTCCATAAGCTCCAATATCAACAGCACTAGATAAGTAATAATAATCACAAATGGCTAATAGGGCAATTGAAAAATAATGTTTGTAATTGTGATAAAGAAACCCACTGTCCTTTGGTTTTATTATCTTAATGTGCTTCCCGCCAATCGCACCAATACAATGAGGGAAGTTAGCTGTTCTCTCGAAGTCAGATGCGATAATCAGCCAATCAACCTCTGATGGAAATACTAAGAATGTGCTGCTTAATTCCCAAACAGCTTCACACACTTCTTCCACAATTCCAATGATTTTTGAAATACCGCATTTATAACTGTAGTGTGGATCTGTTAGTGTGCACCCTGAAGCCAAAGCTCTGAAAATCAATATCAAACAAATACAGTACATACCTACTTTTAAGTTTATTTCATAAATTGCAACAACGTTAAATTCCTATTACAAATTGTGCATTTCGTATGTGCAGACCTCCTAATTTCCTAATTTTTTTAATTTTATTTCATGTTTCTGTTAAAGAGCTTAAAAAGAAGTGAAAGAACCTAAGGCAGTGCTGCAAGAGGGCGCGTGATACACAAATTCCAAAATCTGGATGTGCCAAAAAGAAGAAGACGCTATATGTTTACTTTGAAGTTCTATCCTTCCTCGTGCCTGTATTCACCACCAATCAACTCACTCTAACGTCGGTGAAGCGGAGGATGGATATTAAGAAGAAGAAGAAGGGGAGATGGAAGAAGTTCCATCAGTTTCGCAAGAAGTGGGAGCTGAGAAGACCAACCCAGCAGTTCAATCTTCCACAGTAACTTCAAAGCGGAAGCGTGATAGTGAAAATACTGTGGCAGACATTTCCAAACTGTTGAAAAGAAGCTTACAGGAAAGGATGGCTAAAGAAATGAGGAAGGGTGAAAGAGAAGAGGTGGATGAAGATGTCAACTTTCTAATTTAACTGCTAAACTACACCCACACCGTTCAAGGTATGAAAAAACAAGCCGTGCGATCTGAATTTCTCCATGTCGTAACAAAATATTACAATATGAGTATACACCCTCAACATTTTCTCCCACAAAGCTCCCAACAACCTTCAATCAAGCAGGTGATGAAAACAGATTTTCCTCGTTCTCAGTATTCATCTTTCCCTGCACCGTTTCCCCTTTCCCATTCCACTTCTTATTAAGAACCAGCTTTCCCTACTCATAAAGTCACATCCCCTCAGCCTTCTTCGGTACATAGCTCTAATTCTACAGTTTCATCTCTGGCAATAAACCTATTTTCTTCAGATTTGAAAATTTCCCGTGAGCCCCTCTTATTTCTGTTTTTTTACTTTCATGTACTAGTTCATTTTTTATTGTATTTGTTATACTAAATGTTTTAAATTACAATATTTATTTTTATAAGTAAATAGCTGAGTCATATGCTATGATACTTTATTAGTAGTAAGTGGGCAGGTATATCCGATTTTACGTCACGGGTATTAAAATAATAGTGACTGTCTTAGTGACGTCTGTGAGTGACATTAGCCTTGGTGACGCCGTGTGACGTCAGCCTGTGTGTGTATGGTGACGTCCCGGAATGCATTTGATATAGACGTCACATTATATATTAGATTTGAATGAATTATAATATTAAGTGCCGAGGTTGAAGGGGGTAGCTATGCTAGAGATATAGTGACGTGACGTCGATAGTATTGTGACGTCAGCCTGTGTGTGTATGGTGACGTCCCGGAATGCATTTGATCTAGACGTCACATCAGATTTGAATGAATTATAATATTAAGTGTCGAGGTACAGTTATTGCATTATGACAGTAGGACTTTTCAAGTATATACCGTAACTAACAATACTCATTATGTCTTATAGTTAAAATATATCATTAAACAGTTGGAAAATTTTACTCTCAACTGAGTTAATATTCAGTATAAACCAAAATAGGAACCAACTTGTTATCGTGCGTTTCCATACTGTGGTATTCTTTTAATGACAAACATAGCTATTAAATCCTTCCAGGTAAAATAAAACCAGATTTTAAATCAGGAGAGATTAGTTTTAAAAGGTCAGCCAAGAACATTTCGGATATACAAGTTTTTAGTGTATATTAATTGTAGAAAATCCACCTCTGACTGTAATCAGTTTAAATGTTTAGATAATTATATATCAAATTAAAATAATTGAAATAAATAGACTAGATTTGAACATGTTTATAAGCTATGAAAACTTTATTTTTAGAATACATTCTTATAAAAATTAATAACTACACAGATGAAGGCTTTATTAAACAACATACATGATTAAAATTTATTATAATTTCTAATATCATAAACAGTAGGACGTTTGAATTATTAATGACGTCATATTTAATTATACACTAAAAAGTGATATTGCTCTTACTACAAATATATAATTTAAATGAGAGGGAAATATTACTAGAAATGAAAAAATAAATACAAGTTTTTTCACATTTAATTATAATACAAAAATATACGGATTTCACATATAATTGTTATATGAATACATAAAACCATTATGAACAGATATTAGTTACAAAGTATAATTAAAGACTTATAAATATAAATAGTGTTTAGTAGTTACTTTTATTTCAATTTTTAACCAGTATTACAAAAGATTAATTATAAATAGTGTTTAGTAGTTACTTTTATTTCAATTTTTAAACAGTATTACCAAAGATTAAAATTATTAACCGGATGGTACAATACTAAGCTTGATAGAATTGTCATCCCCGATTACATAATAAATTATTTCAGACTTTGATTTATTAACAAGGTCAATATGCTCTTTTGTACAAATGTTGGAAAACTTCTTAGGCAGGAATAAGTCAACGATGTTATCTTTTAAATAGGCTTTTACATAATGGCTCTAGCGAACTTGGTTTCTCTTTCGATAAAAATAGAATATCAAGTATTGTATTCTCCTTTAAACTTCTTAGAGAAATATATTGAATGTCGTCGGTCTTGGCTGAATTGAAGTCGTTTATAAACTTGTCCATATCTTGAAAAAAAATCAAACAAATATATTATAGCAATAATAAGAAGACAGAAAATTTTTAAAAAATAAATAAAGAAATTATAAATTACCTTGATTTACTCTGATGTAGGTTTATCTGCACTCTGATCACCCCTCCTAGCTTGTAGGTTGGTCGTATGCGTCTCAGAAGCGACGGGTAGATCGAAGTCTAATGCCGTGTCTTCCCAATTGTGCAGGCACTTTAAGTGCTTTCGATACCAGTCACATAAAACTTTGCAATAACGTTTTGACAATAACGTTTTGCCCCCCAGGCGTATGACTTTTAAAGTGAGAAAAGCATTCAGAACTGCAATAATATATCGTGCGTTTGATGCAGGACTTTTTAGATTCTCTAATACACACGTGTAATTATTAAAACAATCAGTTGTTCCGAGCTCTACGCATCTATCTCCATCAGAGTACTCTTCCAAAATTGATATATCACCAAAAAGCGATGTAAAATGTTCTTCACCGCATTTACAAACACCACGACGTCCTCTCTTGTCCACTCTATCGAAATAAGATCTACTTGTCAAAATATTTCTAGATTCACGATCAATATGCCGACGCTTAAATGACTGAAGGTGACTGTTTAAACACGAGTCTTCAACTGATTCCATTTTACTAATTCTAATGGCTTAACTACACAGCGTATTTATTCTGGTATTCCTACCTCTCAGGGTGAACAACATCTACTATCTATCTTTCTAGTTAAGTATTCAACTTACATCTCACTACAAGCTAGCCATCAAGTCACGATTATAAAAGATCAAGGCAAAGCATGTATCTTTCTAATTAGATATTCAGGTCGCTTCTGAAAGGTTAACTACATTTAATGGAGCGATGTTGAAATCAACACACATTATTCTGAAAGGTTAATTACATTGGTGTGTAGAAATGTCAGCCACATCTGACGGAGTTGCAGGAAAACACATTGAGCCGGTGATCTATAAAAGGAGAATTTAACTATACCAAGTTATCATTTCATTGGCACCTTGTCGGCTGAAAAGAAATTGTCACGTGAAAAAACATCTAGCTCTCGTATTTTGGCAAAAGTAAGATCAATTTTACTATTTATTCTCGTTGGGTATAAAACAGATTTTTAAGGAAAGACGCCCCCTTTCGATTCAGTCGGACAAGGGTAGGGAATTTTTGAATTCTAAATTTAGATCCTTTTTGAAACAATCGGGCGTTCATTTCTATCATTTGCATAATCCAAATATAAAGGGGCCGTCGTGGAACGTTTCAATCGCACGCTGAAAACTAAAATGTGGAAATATTTCACCGCATTCAACACTCACAACTACATCGATGTGCTGGGCAAGCTAGTTCAAAATTATAACGCTAGTGTTCATTCGACTATAGGAATGGCTCTAGCTTCAATCAAGCCTATTCACGTACTTAAAATACTATTACGGCTCCGAAAGCAATGGGCTAAAATTAAAATAGGGAAAATTTGGTTCAAGGTAGGCGATCATGTGTGCATAAGTAAAGAAAAAATTATTTTTGACAAAGGATACGAGGCTAATTTCACACGAGAAATATTTACCATAGTTAAAGTAATTCCTAGACTTCCCCAACCGGTCTATTTGTTACAGGATCTCCAGGGGCGGCCCATTGAGGGACATTTTTATAACTACGAACTAGTTCAAGCGCCTTGTCCAACGAATTTTCAAATAGATAAAATAGTACAGAGTAAGCGGATTAAAGGCATTCAACATCATCTAGTCAAGTGGAAAGGATACGACTGTTCTTTCAACAGCTGGGTACCCGCGTCTAACATTAAACAAATATGAGTAAGTTTTATGTAGCACTACCCTCAGATTCGAGCGCCGATTATTACGAAAATAATACACTCTCTTACTATATTACAAAATTGGCACAGTACATACGGCTATAACAAGACCGGTGGGAGGTGGGACTAGCTGAATTATCCTATCCTGTGTGTTTTGAAATTCTCGAAGATAACATTTTATCCAAAGATAAAGAATTGACGGCAAAAACGTCGTGGTGACCCAAGTGGGCCGTGTTTCGTTTCCTCAACAAGATTTCTCCTCCTTTAAGGAGCTTTATAATAAAAATATGAGCTCGATAAGTGATAAAGGCGATCTAGAGGTTCTAATATCTGAATTTCAATGGTACATTCTTCGCGATGAAACAATGTTAACTGAGATTAAAAAACAAAAGGGTGCATGGACGCCCGACAAGTCACCCATAACTACACGATTCAAAAACACAATTTCATTTACGGTGGCGAAAAGAAAATTTAAAATAGAATTTCCTGTTCGTCTCTATGTGGGCATCAGAGACTTAATTAAAACCATTCGAAACAGACTTCCCAACATAGAGTCACTTAATGCGGTTAATACACATATGAGGTATTTAATGACAGAGGATATTAAGGGGGTCTTTTTGCAACCTAATCGTAAACTGCCCGGCTCTAGTTCAATAAAACGGAGCCTGTCTTTGTGTACACAGAAATTATAGGACCACAGTTGCTAGGTGACTCGTATGTAAGATGGATTAGAATCATACAGCTCCCCTCCACCACCGCTCATCACGTGTTCTTTCCTATATTCTATTTTCCCGTCGAGAAATGTAATTTTGACTTTATAAGTATAGGCTTATACACCAAGTTTGGCGAACGAGTGAATTTTCAATCGGGTCCCGTGCCCACTGTTTCGGTTTTACATTTTAGAGAGAAAATAACTAGATAAATAAATACGAGGGGTAGTAATTTGACTTAGTCTTAACATTGGAGGGAGAGAGAGAAAAAAATCCGTCCCGTCTATCAAGCCAGTTATAAAATGCAGAGGGGCCGTGACCTCGGATCATTCTTGGCGGATTATTTCGATTTTTCAAACCGTTGTTTATGAGGGGGCGAAAGGGGTGGGAAAACAAGCGTTACAAACAGGTTCGCACATTCTGGCCGACATGGCAACACGCGAACCCGGTCAAAAAGCCGGTGATATAGTTAAAAAGCGCGTCACTCAGGCTGTCGAGGAACGTAGCTTAATAAGGCTAAAAAAAGCGTAAACGACTTCAATCGAAGGTGGGCGGTAGAGCAAGAGGAAACAAGAGAGCTAAAAAAGATATTTTTGATTATTTATGGAGTGTTCAAAAAGAAAACTCGATCTTTTCGACGAAAAATGTATTCAAACGGTAATTAAAAATAATAAAGTGGTCGAATACAAACCCATCACTTCCGTGGACAATGACGCTCATTTAGAGTTTTTTTGCCCCTGGAGATGGCGAGTACTTTCACGACCTCTCTTCGATTAAATTATATCTTCGTATTCAACTGGTGAAAGGGGACGGGACACTGGTCGCAGCCGACAATAAAATCAGATGCGTCAACAACTTGTTAAATGCTTTATTCAGTAAAATCAATATCTCTCTCAACGAAACACCTATTACAACTTCGACAGACAACTATGCCTACAGGTATTATTTAGAGACTTTAACTAATTACGGTAGAGACGCCTCCAACACCCACCTAGTGAATGGTATGTGGTTTTTGGATACCCCTGCCGCTAACGGTGAACTCGCTGCATCCATAGAGAACAAAGGCTTCGCCACGAGATTAGACTTGTTAAAACATCCGGTCGACTTGGTGGGACGTTTTCACGCCGACATATTTAATATTTCACATTTGCTATTGAAAAATGTATCCTTGCGCGTTAAATTAATTCGCAACAAAAGAGAGTTTTATCTGCTCACAGACGCGGAAAATTTAAATACCGACGTGCGGTTGAAAATTTTAGATGACACCCTCTTTGTGAAACATGTGGAAGTGTCGCCGACTATTTCATACGCTATAGAAAAGACATTGTTACGAAAGCCGGCCCAATACCACCTCAATAGGGTGGACGTCAAGTCTGTGACCGTACCCAAAGGATCCAAGTCTGTGGGTCTAAACAATGTTATTCAAGGGTTGATCCCTAAAATGGTTTTATTCACAATTGTGTCAAACGAGGCATTTGTGGGCAGTTTGAACACGAATCCGTTTCAACTGATTCATAGAAACCTTGATTGTTTCGTCCTGTATGTAAACGGAATCCAAAAACATTTGCCCATTTTGATAAATTTTGACAACGTCGGCACGTCCACCCTCGCCTATGACACATTGTTTTCGGGATTGGGCATACACCATCAGAACAACGGGCATTTAATCACGCGAGACATGTTCAATAAAGGTTACTTTATGTTGGCCTTCAACTTGACTCCCGACAGTGCAGGACAGGACTCGCACACCAGCTTTCAGACAGAGGGGAACGTAAGATTTGAGTTACAGTTTAAGACAGACATTAACACCGCCATAACCTGTTTGTTTTACTCTGAGTACGAGGGGACGGTATCGATAGATTCTAATCGGGAGGTGAAAATTAATTATTACCACCATGAATTCTCATCAAATAGACACACTACTGCGGGGCAAAATTTCAATCTATAAAGGGACATTTCCTTCGGAAAAATTACCTCTAAATTTCACTCGTCCCGCCTTATTTGTGGTCAATCTAGACCCTCACACTAAACCCGGTTCTCAATGGGTGGTTCTATATTTTTCCAAATTTGGGGAGTATTTTGATACATATGCCAGAAGAACGAGCCTAGCGATGACTAGATTCTTGAATAAACACTCGACACGATGGACGTACAACAGAAAACGACTCCAAGCCATAGCGTCCGGTGTGTGCGGCCACTATTGCTGTCTGTTTTCCGTTGCCAAGGACGCCAGCTGGAGCCTGAGGAGATTCACAGATCTGTTCTCAACCACCAACTTGTGCGAGAACGACCGACTGGCCGTCACGGTGTTCAAACGTCGCTTTGGCCGCTGTCCAAGGTGTACTAGCAGCGGTGCCCAGACTTGTGTTCCAGAATTAGATATAAAATGTATACTAGAATTTCATTTAATCATTTGTATTCAATTATCTGACAGATGAACATCATCATGTCGGCCATCTTTGATTTTTCATTTATCGTCAACTTGAAAAAGGAGTGGATGGTCACCGAGCTAGCCATAGTTTTCATCAACGAGAAACAATCCTCGTGCTATCAATTCAATAAAACCACCGGCTTGTGCTACTCCAAATTGGTTCCAAATCTAAAACAAAATTTAGATAAAGCCTTCGTGCCTTACGCATATAATAAACAAAATGGAATTTCTTGTCCTGTCTCACAGGCTGGACATTCATCCCTCTACGCGAGGACTATAAATGTCCCTTTGTTGATTTGATCAACTCTAATTGTTGGGGGTCTACCGCCCCTTGTCACGACATCACCCCGTGCGCGTTAAAAAATGCAAACGCTTTGGCACGATTCGTCAGATTTCACAGCACCGATAAATTGTATAAAGTCTGTCAAGACTGCGGGCGTTGGTTCACAAACCAGACGTGCTTTGATAACCATAAACGTCCCGGTTTTTTCAGTGGTCACATAGCGGTCTGTGATGTCAAAAAGGTTTGCAAGGAATGCGGACATTTTTTAAGTTTAGAAAGATCAAATTTTTCACATAGGTGTTATGAGAATTTTTGTAGAGTATGTGAGACCCATCGCCCTTTTGGTCATTTCTGTTATATAAAGCAGGCCCCATCCAAGCCAACACTGGAAAAGAGCAATTTCATGTTTGTATTCTATGTTTTGAATGCAGACAAGAAACGCTTCTTCAAGGTGCGGCAGGCACGTACTTGCACGAACCTAACCTATGTGTCGTGCAAACGTGTTGTAAGGCTTGTGTTCATATAGATGCAAATGACTATCATTGCACCGACTGTGGGGGCGATAGGACTCGCATATTCAAGGGTGATACCACAATGGCCCAATTTTTTAAATTTTTAGAACAAATTAAAGCTTCAAAATTTAAGGATATCACCCTCCTAGGCCATAACGCTAAATCCTATAATGGTAATTTTATTTTAAGATTCATGATGGAGGTAAAAAAAATGGACTCAAGAACTTATAATGAACGGTGGGAAAATCATGTCCATGCGTTACGGCCCGCTCCAATTTATTGACTCACTGAACTTTTTCTCCGATGTCGATGTCCAAATTGCCCAAAACTTTCGGCTTGGACGAGTCTTTGGCCAAGGGACATTTCCCCCATTTTTTCATTAAAAAAGAAAACGCGGGGTTTAGGGGTCCCTTTCCGCCAAAGGAGGACTACGACATTGGCGAGATGTCAGTTGAGGGAAAGGAGCACTTTGAGAAGTGGTATGACGCGTTGGTCAAAGAAAATTATGTCTTTGATTTTAAACGCGAGTTGGAACTGTATTGTGTGAAAGATGTAGAGATCCTACGGAAGGCCTGCCTGAAGTTTAGAGACATGCTCATGGAGAAAGCAAAGGTGGATCCTTTCAAAGAGGCGTGTACGATAGCTGGAGCGGCCATGTTGGTTTACCGCCGAAGTCATCTTAAGGAGAATACTATTGGTATTATCCCTAACGGTGGCTATCGGTGCGCAGACCAACAGTCGCACGTCGCTGTACAATGGCTCTGCTGGGAGGCCCATCAACGCGGTGTCTCTATTCTTCATGCGGGTAACGGCCGTGAGGAATATGGATTAGGGCGACGTGTGGACGGTGTTGCTAAGGCTGGAGATACCACCACCATCTTCCAGTTCTGGGGCTGTTATTGGCACGGGTGCCCTCTCTGTTATCCTGACAGGACCACCCCCGTCAAAAATAGTCCCCACGAGACCATGGAGACGCGTTATGAAGCAACCATGGCTTGTTTGGAAATGTTTAAGAATGCCGGCTACACGGTCGTAGAGATGTGGGAGTGCATGTTTAATGCGATAAAATGCACAGACAAGGACTTGCAGCAATTTGTACGCCAGAACGAGGTGTCCCAGGGATGCATTCTTTGGCGGGCGGGCGTACAAATTGTATCAAGCTCTTCCACGAAACAGACCTTTCTTGTGGGGAGAAGATCAAGTACTTGGATGTGTGTTCATTGTATCCATACGTTTGCAAGTACAAAAAATACCCAGTCGGCTACCCCAAAATTCACTTGAAACCAAAATGTCCTTCTATAGATCAAGTAGAAGGCCTAGCCAAAGTTACAGTGACGCCTACGCGAGATTTATTCCTGCCCGTATTGCCTACACGGATGCACGACAAGCTAATGTTTATCTTGTGCAGGAAATGCAGGGAGGAGAAAAACTAAGGCGCGTGTCAGCACAACGACAAAAAAGATCGCTGTTTGACAGGCGTCTGGGTGATTGACGAGATCCGGAAAGCCGTTGAGAAAGGCTACACCGTTGAAGCAGTACACGAAGTGTGGGAGTACAATGTATCTGTTTATAACCGTCAGACGCGTTCTGGCGGCATGTTTCACGGGTACATTGATACTTTTTTGAAAATTAAATAAGAAGCCAGCGGATGGCCAGAGTGGTGTACCTCACAAGAGGAAAAGTTAGCTTACATTCAAAATTATGAGGAAAGGGAAGGGGTAAAACTAGATTTCGGCTCTGTTTGTAAAAACCCTGGTCTCCGCACTCTGGCTAAACTTTTTTTAAATTCACTATGGGGAAAGTTTGGGCAAAGACCCGATTTACCACACGTAGCCGTTTTCAACGACTATCAGGGCGTCCACAAGTACCTGACGGATCCGTACATCACCGTCGACAGCGTCATTAATGTAAATGATGAGGTTATGTTCCTTAATTACAAGGATGCGCGTGACGCGTTGCGCCCTAACCCTAACACGAGTGTGGCGGTGGTGAGCTACACGACTGCTATGGCTAGGTTGCACTTATACAGCATCCTTGAACAATTGGGGGACCGCGTTTTGTATCATGATACAGATATCGGTCTATTCACCGAACGCCCCGGCGATTGGAGTCCACCGACGGGAGACTGTTTAGGTGACCTCTTTGATGAACTTCAGGATTACGGTCCGGAAATCCACATTAGCGCCTTTGTATCTGGCGGTCCCAAAAATTACGCTTACCGAGTTTGCGTTGGCGGCGATCCTGCCAAAACAAAAACGGGTTGCAAGGTTCGTGGGATCACCATAAACTATGGCAACCGGAACGATGTTAATTTTGAAGTTTTGAAAGCGATGGTCACCGAACAAGCTGCGGAAAGATACATACAGATATCGCACAAAATTGTAAGAAAAGGTCTTGCGACTGTATGTACCGTTTCGCAGACTGGACTCTACCGCCCCGTGTACACCAAACGTCGGATAACCGATGATTTTAATACGTTGCCGTTTGGGTATCTGAGTCCTTGTAAACGCGCTCGCCACGAATAAAAGGTGATCATTTAGACGGGCTGAATAATCATCTTTTTTTCCCTTTCACTCTAGACAGTTCCACTGATATACCAATTTTCAAAAATTTAAGATTTTTTTCATATTTTTTTCTGCATGAAAAAAGCATATTTTTTATATATTTTTTATGTACCCGGGATACTTTTTTTATATTTTTTTATTTACCAGTATAGTCCTCCGCCTACCTGATTTTTTTCTAGTCAATTATTTATTTGTATATATTTTAATTTTACTAAATTGTTTGTATATATTTTTATTTTAAATCTAATAAATTGTTTGTAGGTATATTTATTTTCTTTCTAGTCAAGTATAATAAACTGATTGTATAAATTATTATTTTAAATCTATTCAAATAATTATAATAAACTGTATATATATATATATATATATATTAGGGTGTCCCAAGATACAAGGTAAAAAATTTTTTTTGCAAAGTCGAATACGCATACCCTCTATTTTTTTTCTATTTCACCTCAGTAACTTAAATAAAATATATTATTGCAATAAGATAACGGTAACCCGTGCCGACTTTACTTCAAACTTGAACGTGAGATCTTGTACGGGGAATACTATGGAAAGATGGTAAAATGTATGTTTCTTTGGTACATAAGACACCATATTAATCAAAGCAGATATTTATTAACATATTACAGTAAAAGAAGCATTACTGAACATATTTTCGTTTCAATGTTGGCTTTTTACAGTCAGGATATATCTTCGTGTGTTCTTGTACGCAACGAAACAAAAATTGTTTTTGTTCCTCCTCAACCGTTATTAGTCCATGAAAGTCCTGCATTAGTTTTACCGCTCTTTCAGCTGTATCGTTCACTGCTCTAAGTACTGATATAGTCTTTTTTGCGTCTAGAAAAGAAGCGTTATTCTCCCATGAAGAGGGACTCTCGTTGAGAAAACTATCATCAATTTTAAGTCTAGAAAACAATGAATGGCTTTTGACTGATATGAAATCATCGATGCTTTTTTCTGTAAAAAAAAATAACAAGTAACAATTGTCTGATATAAATAAATAACTAAATAAACAATTACAAAATCAATGTATCAAACTCACCATACAATGAACCACAAAGTTCTTCCTTCGATGGAATGTATCTTTTCTCATGAGTCGAGAAATTTTCTCTATGTAAATTTGCCACATTTTTAATTTTGTTTCTTCGTCCACATCATCATCAAAAAGTGCTAATACTGCTATTTCATCAGTCAAATACCATAAATGCTGGAGAAATTTCTGTAAAGCAGCTTTCGAGATATTTTCATTCACATTTTCGTAAGCTTTCAAAGATTTCAAAAAGCACAAATCTTTGTAGGGTGCTTTAACTGCCAAAATGCATTGAAGCCATGGTTTAACATAGATTGTTACAATAAACAAGCAGACATTTAACAGTGCTTTCTTATCCTTGGTGTTTAATTTCAGCTGAGAACTAAATAACGATAGTTTTAGGGAGTAAATCGCTCGGGCCATCCATCTAGCTTGGTGCATGGCACCCGGAGGTCTGATTTTAATTTTTTTTTCTGCATCTCCACCTAAAAATACCATAGAAAGTTCGATCAATTCTCGATAGTCCTCTCTGACCATAACATTTTTAAGTTCATCTCGGTAAAAGTCCAGCAAATTTTCAAGTTCGGGTACGGTTCTGAACAGTTCCACTGTTTCTCTATAGCACTGTATTTTAGTGGTATCGATATTTTTCCAATTCTCTTTGAGCTTTTTAAAGAGTGGAATATCGGGGCTTGTTGCCACTTGTTTAATTTTCACTTCGAATACGGCCTTTAACACCAGTTCGTATACATGATGGCGGCAAGCGAAAAAAAAGCATTTCCCTATCAAATTTTTGCTCGAGGAGCGTACAAGCACCATTAAAACGACCTGTATTCGAAGCCGTAGTATCACAACAGAGAATTTGGACCTTGTTTTCGAGATTCCAATCTAAGATCGCCTTCCAAATAGCCTGCGCCTGTTCTTTGCCTGAGGAATTATCCAGTATCGGCACAGCAATGAGTTGTTCTTTTAGTCCAAATGAAATAACTATAGGCAAGCGTTCTTCTTTCGATTTTCGAGCACTCAAAGCAGGCAACAGTTTGCCATCCCAATGTAAGGTCACTACATCCGGTACCTCGTTTTGAAAATCAATTTTTATGTTTTCCGCACGTTCCTTCCGTTTTTCTGTTCGGATTCGTTGAATTGAAGACTTACTTATCGGAAATTCGTCAATGTTAAATCCAAACGCATCAATAGTAGCTTCAAGAATAAACACAGAATCTCACATACTTAACTGACACCTGTCTAATGCAGCAACTAACTTTGGAGTAATAAAGTCTTTCCTCAATACTGATTTACTTGTCCCAGGTTCTGAGCTTTCGATCAGTGTTGGGAAATCTTCTGAATCCATATTTTCACTAGAATTCGAAGAGGAATCTTCTTGCAATGGTTCGTATGATGCCGAGGATGTTGAATCGGAAAGATATTTTATTCGCCGATTGTCTTCTTTGACAGCCCTCAGTTGCGCCCTTTCCTCTCTTTTGGCCAGTTTTTTATCCACTCCACCTAAGTGACCGGGACGGCCCGGCTCTCTTTGGCGCTGCAAGAACATCCTATCTTCCTCTATTTTCATTAATTGAAGTGCATCAGCATGTGCAATGTCGAACAAATTGTCTAAATTAATTACAAATTCTTGTTGTCGCCGCTTGAATACGTCTTGTAGTTTCTTTGCATTTTTTAGTAAGTCTCTCCAAACTTTATACATATTAACAAGCTTCCTCACAAAATTTGGCAACGATTTGGTAGGTATGCGTGCCTTTTCCCAAAATATAATACATTCGCGAATATCGAGATTTGCACTTTCATTAACACTTAAACTCACTTCTCGAATATTGTAAAACAAAACTGCGAGAACTTGTCCATTAGACGGAAGTTTTGAACCCGTTATTTGATGTCTTATATTACCTATTAAAAATATCACTTTTTTAGAACTACGCAATTCCACTGCCATGTTCTGTTCACTTATTAAAAACTATACAAACATTTACTAACTAAACAACTTGGAATTATAAGCACATTGACACGTAGACGTGCGCTGTCCTGAGTGAACTGGTACTGACACGTTTCACGGATGCACAATCTCACTGACGAAGCATTCCAAAACCTTCCTTTATCTTTTTTGTTTTATCTTTACCATTTGCAGCTGTTGGGTGCTCCGCTACAGACAAGTGTCGTCAGCGTTCGCTTGCTCAAGTATACATGTACTGACTGACACGTTTATATGCAAGTCGGCACGGGTTGCCGTAGTTCAAATTACATGAAACTTTATTTACAATTGTTTTGACATAAAAGGAAAAAAATAAGAGGGTATGCGAAAAAAAAAATTAATTCCGTTTTTTTGGGACACCCTAATATATATATATATATAATATATATATATATATATATATATATATATATATATATATATATCTTTTAAATTGAAACCATCTTTATTTAGTACCGAGGCCGCTATTACCCCCATATTGTAAATATTCACAGTATACTTTTCACAATGTGTGTAAATAAATATTGTAAACAAAACCAGTTATGTTTATACTAATAATTATGTATTGTAAATATTCACAGTATACTTTACACTGTGTATAAACTTTTTCATGACCAAATAAATATTGTAAAAATTGTTATGTTTGTGTTTTAACGTCTATACCCCACACCTCTCTCCTATCCTATAAATACAATCTCATATAGCTTATAAGCTCAGTCTCAGTGCATGGTCACTCTAAGTCCTGATGAATTAAAATCACAGATTGAGTATGCATGCACTTACATGATTGAAGCAGCTTCTTCTTTCCGACACAAAGGAAGTGGTGGGTCCGAGGACCGTGTGAAATACTTAGAGCTAAATATATTCCTTTGGGTGCTTGCAGCTATATTCCATTACCAGAAGAGTTGATAAATAACAATGCTCTAATTAATATAAGAAATGATGACAGTAAATGGTTTGGAAAACCACACTCAGTTCACCCGACCGAGATTCGAAACTCGATCTTCCCAGTCCTCAGCAGCCGAGCTCAATACACCGAGCGCTTTAACCAACTACGCCACTGAGGTGGGTTTTTGTATATGTTAAATATATTATTTTTGTGAAGTGGAAAATTTGTTTAGCGTTAATGTTATATATATTATTTCCGCATATATAGGTTCATATTTAAAACATAACATAATTTCAAGATCCTCATAAGTGTATTAATTGTGATTTTTTTTGTTTAAATGTTGCGGGAATAAATATTATAAAACTGTTATGTTTTGCGTTTTAACGTCTACACCCTCTCTACTATAATAGAAGCTCCGTCTCAAGCATTATGAGTGTAAGACCGTCAAGTTAAGTACAAAGCCCGTTCCCCCCTTAAACCAGCATTTTCAGTCATACAGGGAATCGAAGCCTGGACACGTGGCGCGGCGGACAGACATGCTAACGCCTCACGGCCAGCTGATTCATTAGACGCCTTGACCCTTGACACTAGCCAAGCGACATAGAATAAAAGGCAAATACTAGTCTCAAACCTCCCTTCACTGACAGAGAGAGAGCGATACATTCTTTCTGGACACTTGGCGCAGCGGGCAGTCTTCCTAACACCGTGATGAGAAAGCTGTTGCCTCCTTTATATGTAGCATTTTCTCCTTCACCATTTTTAATACATATCATATCCTGAAAAAAAAAAATTACACCTTGACACGGGAATCGAACCCTGGAAACTTTGGCTTACATATGTATCTTAGTACGTGTACTGGTTTGTTCACATTAAGGGGTAAGATATACTCGGAAAAAATATTATGGATTAGATGAACAATTCAACCCTTTTAATTTCTCTTTGGATAGCAAACTAAGTCACAATAATGTTGGCGTCTCCTTCAGGTCTTTGATTCTCCAGCCGAGGATTTAAAAAATAATAACGACATTTTATTGCTAGAATTATATTGACAATCAGCAATTGATTAATTTAAAACAACAACAACAAGCAGCAATAATATTATTGAGAACTTTTGATCAATACATATAAAAGACATCTACCATCTAGAAAATTAGTAGGAGTCAATTTTGTTGTTAGTTTTTTTATTGACAATCAGCAATTGATTAATTTAAAACAACAACAAGCATTATTATTATTTAGGTCTTTTGATCAATACATATAAAAGATGTCGACCATCTAGAAAATGAGTAGGAGTCAATTTTATTGACAATCAGCAATTGATTAATTTAAAACAACAACCAGCAATATTATTTTGATCAATACATATAAAAGATGTCTACCATCTAGAAAATGAGTAGGAGCCCTTTCCAAAATAATTGAAGACACGTTGAGAAGCGCTAGAGCGTATATTGACAATGTCTCCACAGTTTTTACTTGGCAATCTTACTCTTTTCTGACAAACTCAAGCACAATATCATTAGGTTCTGTCTCTTCCGCTAGCACAACGTTTTGTTTTTCTCAAGTTCGTTTAAGCACTTGACACGGTTGTATTTCTCAGGTCTAACTCACCTGCATAATACCTCCTCGTCCCAACAGGTATCCTGGTGAGCAGCATTTGGAGGTGTTTGAATTTTGTGTCGAATAAGAGTGGAGAGCTTTGCGTAGGATCCGTCACAAATGTTGCATTTAAACGGCATAATGTCATTTGGAGATGCAGCAAAAGAAATAAACACTCGCTCTACTCACAAACTAACGTTTTTTCAAAATTTCACCACTAGCTCCGATGACAGCAGCAGAGTACGTCTAGTTTATTAATTCACTTTTAAACATCACACTTTGTCCTCCGAGATATATCATACAGCGTGCTTTAGATTTAAAGCGCTTACAATCCAAATAATAGATTGACTTTGGAAGGAAAACGTTACCGAAACTGCCCAGGCTGAGTATGTAGTCGGCGGGCGTTTCACCTATAATTTTAACATTTGAATAATTTTTGTAAATTGTTAAATCCTCGAGATTTACAGGTTCTTCGGGTTTTACCTCCGGTGGTGGTGGGTGCGCAGGTGACTCTGCTGGCTGGTAAACAGGCGACTCTGACTGTGGATACGCCAGTGAATATGACGCCTGGTAGGTAGACGCCTCGGACGGTGGGTACGCAGGTGACTCTACTGACTGGTAGACAGACGACTCTGACGATGGGTACGCCTGTGACGTGTGGTGGGTAGCCGACTCTGGTGGTGGGTACTCTGGGGCTGGGTACGCCTGTGACTCTGGGGGTGTGTACGGCTGTCTCTCTGAGGGCGGCGGCGGCGGCGTGAAGTACGGTGACGGGTGGTGTGGAGCTCGGAAGGGCGGCGGTGGAGGTCGGGGTAACACAGCTACCACGTCCCCCTTGCGGAAATTGTAAATGGCGCACGTTACATCACACATATACGTTTCCACGATTCTCTCGTAGGGTAGTACTTCCGTCGCTCGTATCGTGTGACAGGTAGAGTCACAAAACTCTATGTAGCCTCGCTCCTCTACTTTGTAAATTACCTGTCTATCATACACCGCGACACTGTGAACATTCTCTCCCGTCATATAGGCACGCCCCTCCATCGTATGGCCCACAAACATTAAATTAATATAGCCGGATCGAAGCATGGTTGACGTACCTGATAGCTAAACGTTCTGTAGAGTCCTCTATGCTCCGCTGCCCGTTGTTGTTGTTAACTCCCGTGTCTCTTAAGCGCGTTCAAAGTTCACAATGGTAGGCGAACCGGGTTTTACTCCGGAGCAGGTAAATACCAGTTTTTCTTTATTTAACTCACACACGTCTTCATCTGTAAGAGTACTAAACCGGCAGGGTAAAAATACACAAAACTCGCCGTCTATATAGGCTATTAGACGTCTCCCGAACTTTGTATTGACGGCTTTTAATTTATCAACCGAGTACTTTTGATCTACGGCTAGATCACACAATTTGACGGTCTGCACGGCGTCGACGATATTTACCAGCTGCTGTAACTTGTCCATATTGGCCCGCTCTACAAACGTTTATAAATAGACAACCAAGTGGGCACCCCTCTTTATAGCCACCCCCTCCTTCGTTTGACGTCACACGATATATTCTTGTCTCAACTTGTCTTGTCTGCCCGCCAACCTGGCGCCCGTGTCGATGAACTCAATATCTAAGCTTGTCTCAACTCGTCTTGTTGTGCCGACATACTGGCGCCAGGGTTGCGACATAACACGCGATGATTACGTCATTGGGAAAACCCAAGGTTGTCGAGGTCACGATATATTCTTGTCCTGACTTGTCTGCCCGCCAACCTGGTGCCATCATTCTTGTCTTGACGATCCGCCAAACTGTCGCCATGTATTCAGCCCTGATATATATTTACGGTCATTACTTATGCATTATTTATGTACGGAAACATTAAATTTATTTGTTGTTGTTTAAGAAGTATTGGGGGGGGGGGGGGTCGGGTACACGTTATGGCAGTTGGAGGCAGTGGATTCATATCTCGCTAAGGGGGGATGATGGTTTTATACACTCCCTCACACCACATAAACTCTGGAACAATTCTACCTTACTCCTCCGGTCCGTGACGGTTACACACATCCGTGCATTGAGAAAGACGATACCAAACAAACAATTTTAGTAGACCTTGGTGCCTGGGATAGTGGCCCCTAACTGTGGATTCCGTGGCCCCTGATTGTGCATGTGACAGCTAGAGTTGCGACATAACACGCAATGATTACGGCATAGGAAAAAACCCAGGTTGTCCGGTCCGAGAGCTGTGGGTGGAGGAACATTTCCATGCATTTCGACAGACGCTACCAAACAACCAATTTTAGTAGACTTGTGACGGGGGTAGTGGCCCCTAACTGTGGATTCCGAGGCCCCTGATTGTGCATAATTAGAGATGCTAGAGTTGCGACATAACACGCAATGATTACGTCATAGGAAAAACCCAGGTTGCTAAGGTCACGATCTATTCTTGTCCCAACTTGTCTGCCCGACAACCTGTCGCCAGGGAAAACCCGCTGCCCAGGTCAATATCTATTCTTGTCTCAACTTGTCTTGTCTGCCCGCCAACCTGGCGCCAGGGTTGCGATGATTACGTCATTGGGAAAACCCAAGGTTATTGAGTTCACTTGTTGATCCCGCAGACTGGCGCTAGGGTTGCGAAGGAGGAGGGGGGTCTCGGGAACCAATTACCACACTCTACGACCAAGCTTCATAGCGCAAGGTTCATGCTGCTTGTTCCGGGACAGAGCCGGTTGACAGAAGAGTCGATGTTCATTCTAGGCCTGTCAGCCGTATCGCAAGCTTCGTGCCGAGCCCTACTGCCGAAACGTCAAGGAATGTATGCCCATAAATAATCTACAACGCCCTAAAACTCCGGCACCTCTATCCTACCAATTAATTAATTAACAACCAACATGTCCTGCGTATGCCAGCAATAAAAAACTACAACACCTCTATCCTACCAATTAACAATAATTAATTAACGATAATTAATAATTAATCAGCAAGAACCAACATGTCCAGGGTTTGTTGGGGAGGGGAAGGATGAGGGGAAAGTATGTCAGGGGTGGGGGGTGGGGTTGTGGCGGAAGGGGGGCGAGAGGGGGCTGAATAACGGTAAAAAGCACAGGTGTGACGTATTGGGCTAGGTGGCCATCCACACTACTGTCTATGTTTGTGACGCGTTGTTATTGCGAGCAGTTGATGAATTCGTAAACATCCTCCGGCAAAAAAATCTATACTCTATAGTAGCTTAACTCGACACCTTAGTCGCACCTTTTGATTATTAATGTATGGGGGAACATGCAGACCGCGGCGTCGGGTGCTCAGGATAGTTCACGTAACTTAACTTTGACACCTTCTGGTGGTAGCGTCTACCCCAGACATGTTGATTCTTGATGTGTGCTGGGGGATGGACAAGCGAGATTTGAACTCAGACCTCCTGTTCCGTGACGCCTTAGACCACGCGACCATCAGCCAAATTGAACAACGCAGAGAGTGAGGCACGAACCCTATATCTTGCGAGGGCTAGCACACGTCCTTCCGAATGCAATGGTTTTGCAGATGTTCCCGCATTTGCAGAAAGTGATCCCGCATTTGCGAAGTGGTTTCAAATAGCCAATTTATGCTTACACGGTAGTATTAACCGTGTCAGGAAACAGACACGCTATCTACGGAGGTGGGGGGTTCGAACATCGCTTGGGTGAACCGGGGTGTTTTTTTTCTAGGCCTTCTGGTGGTAGCGTCTAATCAAACACAGATATTATGAAATATATATTTATTCGACGTAACTCAAAAAAATCCCTTGATATCGAAAACTGTGTATATTTTCAAAAAGTTCCTTCATATCAAAACCGGTCTATAACCCTCAGCCCCTCAAATATGTTGCAACAGCCTTGGCGAGGACTTCGTGAGGGTTTGTAAACATCCCTGTTTTTCGTGGCTGTGTAACAAAGCAAACGACTATAAATAGACCTCGAGATCTTTACACCTGATATGGATCAATTTTTAATACACCTATCATAAATAAATTTAAAATTAAGTTTATTATAAACGATAATATGATTATTAATGATAACTAACAATCAATTACTCAATCAATAATAATATTAGTAGACCCTGTGCACAAACATATACATCTCAAAGCAGGAATTTAAAATTTTGGATTTAATTTTTTTAAATTAATTTATAAATAGTTCGAAATAGATAAAATGGAGAGTTTTTATCTCGGTCTGTTTGTAGCAAAGAAAAGTATTGCCAGGGGTAACCAAGCAATCCACTAAGTTGTTACCACGAGCAACACCGGATACTTCTGCAAGATTAAATTGTTTCCCAACAAAATATATCAATGTTATCATGAAAGATATTCAAGAACTGTTGATATCACCATGTGTAGAAAATTAAACTAATTTATCTATTGGAGCAATATTTTATTTATTTAGGGAATAAACCATGTTTGTTTATAAAAAACTTCCAATGTAACGGCCTTGACTCTAAATTATTTTCATCTCACCTTTATAATGAGTATCCATCCATGTTTACCTTATGTACAAAAAATATTACAGTTGGAACTAATTGTCACATTGTATCGCGGTTTTCTGTATTCAACTTTTGGAAAACAGTGGAACTAAAATTAGTGTAACTGTTTTACGATATTTAAATAAAATATAGCTAAAGAAAATTGGAAAGTATCAAACTTACAGACAATTCATCATAGAAGTGGTGGTGACAGCTAACAAAAGCTATCATATATACTTTCACGTATCCATTTGCCAAACCATGTTTTGAGCTGCTGTCATGTTTGGCAGTCAAATCTTTTACGACAAACAATTTGTCTTTACATTATTTTCCTAAGCTTATTTACATTATTGAAATACAACTTTATGAAAATATCCGTTTGTGTATTTGTTTTTTTGTGGAAGTATCATCTGAAACCAACTTAAAAATACTTTACAAACAAGAATGACTAAAAGGTTGCCTTCTCTTCATTAATTAAGATGGTAAACCTGACGAAATAAGAGTGGTTGATGATGTTATTCTAATCATATTTGGTTGTGTTCGTGCGCATATGTTTACAAAATAAAAACGTTTTATTTGGAAACTAATAATAATAATTATTATTATTAGCACCGCGTCTTACTACCCATTCGGGTTATACGCACTTACGCTAATATGTAATGGTAGGGGATAGTGAGATGAAATGAAGGACCTACAGTTTAACGTGGGATCCGAACCACGGTAGCGGCCTGGCATTCCCTTGGAAACTAATATTTTATATGGTTCTTTCTCTTAGTTTAAAAAAACCTTTATTTATTTTGGTAGCCAATAATAACAAAATACAAATGTGAATATAGTACTTTACAATTTTATTTTCTTCTTTCAATAAGTTAAGAAAAAGCCAATAATTATACATTAGGCTAGTCCTTGGTTAAGTAACAACGTTTATTAACACTTTTAATTGATAATATTAAGAAACTATTTCCACGTTAGTAACTTTCAATCGATGTTTGCAATAAAAATCTTCTAATGGCTGTCAGTGAACACCCAGCTTATATTTTAAACAGTCATAATCCCCTATTCATACGTCAAGTCAGGTTATAGGCAGTACACATAACTCCAAAATAATTCTAGGAGCGTTTACAATTAATAAATATGTTAATGTAAGGTTTTCATTAACAACTTGCTGAGTATTAATCATACGCCAAGTCATATATTTTAAGCAGTCAGAACCCCCATATTCATACGTCAAGTCAGGTGATCTGCAGTACAAATAATTCTAGGGTAGAAAGCAAATAAAAGTTCTGCCTGAATACTCACTATTTAATATATTCATAAGTAAAGTCATGTGATATTTTAAACAGTCAGAATCCCCTATTCATACGTCAAGTACTCACAGTCAGCAAATACCTAAATAATATTGCTGCTTGTAAATTAATTGCTGATTGTCAATAAAAACAAACTAGTAAGAATATGTTGTTGGTAAGGTGACGAGTTCACACACGGTATTCAATATATTGTGATAGTGTACTCGCATTTGCGTGGAGCGAGAGTTTGAAATAGCCTAGAATATATTCAGCCTTTGGCTGTGGAAATGTTTGAACCCCTAACTCCGCTACCAGGCACGGTTTTGATTTCAACCTTTCTTGTAAAACACGGGGGTTTTCAGGACTTACCTGACGTGCAGTGTGTTGAATCTGAGCTTTATCTCTGAGATTTTTAAAAAGCACAATATAGTGTGCGTTTAAGGAAATATCTCTTTGGCCCCTGCCCTTGTGGAATATATTTTGTGTAAGGTACATGACGCTAATATTTTGATGATGGCATCTTTTGGTGAAAAGATCGACAACTTCATCGGCTTCACGCATCAGGTCGTCCAGGATAATCAGCCGTGGAGAGTCGTTACAGGTGTCATTCAATTCAGGCAAACCCTTACAGAATATGACTGGGGGAATTTACCCGTCTTGTTCGAATCCCGGTTGCCATAGAGAATAATACCAAGTGATTTTATCAAATTTAACGTCACACAATGTGTCCTAGTTGCGGATAAAGTCGGCTACAAAATGTGACTTCCCGCAGCCGGAAGGGCCGCTTATGATGGCCGAAATTGGATGTTTCAACTTGTCCATAATGTTTGAGACTGAGCTTATAAGCTATATGAGCTTGTATTTATAGGATAGGAGAGAGGTGCGGGTGTAGACGTTAAAACACAAACATAACAATTTTTACAATATTTATTTGGTCATGAAAAAGTATATACACAGTCTAAAGTATACTGTGAATATTTACAATATATAATTATTAATATAAACATAACTGGTTTTGTTTACAATATTTACACACAGTGAAAAGTATACTGTGAATATTTACAATATGGGGAAATAGTGGCCTCGGTACTAAATAAAGATGGTTTCAATTTAAAAGAAAATAAATATATATATATATTTGAATAGATTTTAAATAAAAATTTATACAAACAATTTATTAGATTTAAAATAAAAATACATACAAACAATTTATTATAATTAAAATATATACAAATAAATAATTGACTAGAAAAAAATCAGGTAGGCGGAGGATTGTACTGGCAAATAAAAAATATATAAAAAAAGTAGCCCGGGTGCAAAAAAAATATAAAAAAATATGCTTGTTTTCATGCAGAAAAAAATATGAAAAAAAAATCTAAAATCTTTTAAAAATGGTATGTCAGTGGAACTGTCTAGAGTGAAGAAAAAAAAAGATGACTATTCGGCCGTCTAAATAATCACCTTTTAATCGTGGCGAGCGCGTTTGCAAGGACCCTGATACCCAAACGGCAACGTATTATAATCATCGATTATCCGCTGTTTGGTGTACACCGGCCGGTAAACCTTACTCTGCGAAACGGTACATACAGTCGCAAGACCTTTTCTTATAATTTTGTGCGGTATCTTTATGTACCGTTCCGCGGCCTGTTCGGTGACCATAGCTTTCAGAACGTCAAAATTAACGTCGTTCCGGTTGCCGTAGTTTATGGTGATCCCGCGAACCTTGCACACCGTTTTTGTTTTGGCGGGATCGTCACTGACACAAACCCGGTACACGTAATTCTTGGGACCGTCAGATACAAAGGCGTCGATGTAGCTTCCCGGCACGTAATCCCGAAGTTCGTCAGTGAGATCACCTAAAAACTCTCCGGTCGGTGGACTCTGATCGCCGGGACGTTCCGTGAACAGAACGATATCCGTGTCGTGATACAAAACGCGGTCAACCAATTGTTCAAGGATGCTGTATAAGTGCAACCTAGCCATAGCAGTCGTGTAGCACGCCACCACCACAGTCGTGTTAGGGTTAGGGCGCAACGCGTCACGCGCATCCTTGTAATTGAGGAACATAACCTCATCATTTACATTAATGACGCTGTCGACGGTGATGTACGGATCCGTCAGGTACTTGTGGACGTCCTCATAGTCGTTGACAACGGCTACGTGTGGAAACTCGGGTATTTGCTAAAACTTTCCCCAAAGTGAATTTAAAAAAAGTTTAGCCAGAGTGCGGAGACCAGAGTTTTTACAAACAGAGCCGAAATCTAGTTTTACTCCTTCCCTTTCCTCATAATTTTGAGTGTAAGCTAACCTTTACTCTTGTGAAGTACACCACTCTGGACATCCGCTGGCTTCTTGTTCAATTTTCAAAAAAGTATCGATGTAGCCATTAAACAGGCCGCCAGAACGTGTCTAACGGTCGTAAACAGATACATCGTACTCCCACACCTCGTGCACTGCTTCAACGGTGTAGCCTTTCTCAACGGCTTTCCGATTCTCGTCAATCACCCATACGCCTGTCAACCAGCGATCTTTTTTGTCGTTGTGCCGACACGCGTCTTAGTTTTTCTCCTCCCCGCATTTTCTGCACAAGATGAACATCAATTTGTCGTTTATCCGTGTAGGCAATACGGGCAAGAATAAATCCCGCGGAGGCGTCCCTGTAACTTTGGCTAGGCCTTCTACTCGATCTATAGCGGGACAATTTGGCTCCAAGTGAATTTTGGGGTAGCCGACGGGGTATTTTTTGTACTTGTAAACGTACGGATACAACGAAAACACGTCCAAGTACCTGATCTTCTCTCCACAAGAAAGGTCTGTTTCGTGGAAGTGCTTGATACAATTTGTACGCCCGCCAAAGAATGCATCCCTGGGGCTGAGAGGCTCCTTGGTATACACCTCGTGCCGAAGTACAAATCGTTGCAAGTCCTTGTCTGTGCGTTTCATAGCATTAAACGTACACTCCCACATCTCTACGACCGTGTAGCCGGCGTTCTTAAATTTCTCCAAACAAGCCATGGACGTTTCATAGCGCGTCTCCACGGTCTCGTGGCGGCTGTTTTTGATAGGGGTGGTCCTGTCCGGATAACAGAGAGGGTACCCGTGCCAATAACAGCCCCAGAACTGGAAGACGGTGGTGGTATCTCCAGCTTTAACAAAGCCGTCTACACGTCGCCCTAACACGTATTCCTCGCGGCCGTTACCCGCATGAAGGATAGAGACACCGCGTTGATGGGCCTCCCAGCAGAGCCATTGTACGGCGACGTGCGACTGTTGGTCCGCGCACCGGTAGCCACCGTTATGGACAATACCGACGGTATTCTCCTTAAGATGGCTTCAGCGGTAAACCAACATGGCCGCTCCAGCGATAGTACACGCCTCTCTGAAAGGATCCACCTTTACTTTTTCCACGAGCATGTCTCTAAACTTTAGGCAGGCCTTCTGCAGGATCTCTACATCTTTCACGCAATACAGTTCCAGCTCGCGGTTAAAATCAAAGACGTAATTTTCTTTGACCAACGCGTCATACCATTTTTCAAAGCGCTCCTTTCCCTCGACCGACATCTCGCCTATGCCGTAGTCCTCCTTTGGCGGCAAGGGACACCTATACCCCACGTTTTCTTTTTTGTTGAAAAATGGGGGAAATGTCCCTTGGCCAAAGACTCGTCCAAGCCGAACGTTTTGGGCATCTTGGACAACGACATGGGTAGAAAGTTCAGTGAATCAATAAAGTGGAGTGGGCCGTAACGCATGGACATGATTTTCCCACCGTTCATGATGAGCTTTGGAGTCCATTTTTTCACCTCCATCATGTATTTTAAAATGAAAATTCCGTCATAGCCCTTGGCATTATGGGCTAGGAGGGTGATGTCTTTAAATTTTGAAGCTTTAATTTGCTCTATAAAACCGAAAAATTGGGCCATTGTTGCATCACCCTTGAACATGCGAGTCCTATCGCCCCCGCAATCGGTGCAATGATTGTCATTTGCATCTATATGAAGGCAAGCTTTGCAACACGTCTGAACGACACAAAAGTTAGGTTCGTGCAGGTACGTGTTGACCGCACCTTGAAGAGGCGTTTCTTGTCTACATTCAAAATCGTAAAATACAAACATGAAATTGCTCTTTTCCAGTGACGGTTTGGCTGGGGCTTTCTTCATATAACAGAAATGCCCAAAAGGGAGATGGGTCTCGCATACTCTACAAAAGTCTCATAACACCTGTGTGAATATCCTGCTCTTTCCAAACTGAAAAATTTCCCACATACCTCGCAAACTGAGCGATTGTCGATCAAAAGTACTCGCTGGATAAATTAAAAGCGGTCGATACATAGTTCGGGAGACGCGTAATAGCCTATCTAAATGGTGAGGTTTGTGTATTTCTATCCTGTCGTTTCGGTACTCTAACAGATGAAGACGTGGGCGAGCTGAATAACGAGAAACTAGTATTCACCTGTGCTGGAGTAAAACCAGGTGCACCCACCGTTGTGAACTTTGAACGCGTTTAAGAGTCAAGCAATACACGGCCAAAACCATCCAGTACGCTCACCATGCTTAGAACCGGCTATATTAATATAATGTTTGTGGGTCATACAATTGCGGGTCGTGCCTATATTACGGCAGAAAATATTCACAGTGTAGCTGTGAGCGATAGACATGTAATTTACAAAGTAGTAAATTACGACAGAAGTGTACCACATGATCGAGGCTACATAGAGTTTTGCGACTCTACCTGTCACACGATAAGAGCGACCGAAGTACGACCTTACGAAAGAATCGAAGAGTCTTACCTATGCGATACTACATGCGCTGAATACAATTTCCGCAAAGGGGACATTGTGGCCGTGTTGCCCAGGCTGCCACAACCCTTCCGCTCTCCATATCACCCGCCACCACACTTTACGACGCCTCAACCAGCGACCTCACCCCCGGCATACCCGCCACAGCAAGAGTCATCTGTCTACTGGACGCCGGAGTCAGAGTCGTCTCTCTACCAGACAGCAGAGTCAGCAGAATATTCACAGCCAGAGTCAGCCGCGTACCCACCACCAACGGAGGAGGAGGAGGCAAAGTCCAAATAACCCGTAAATCTCGAGGATTTAACAATCCACAAAACTTATTCAAACGTTTCAATTATAGGTGAAACGCCCAATGACTACATACTCGGTCTGGGCAGTTTCGGTAACGTCTTCCTTCCAAAGTCTGTCTATTATTTGGATTTTAAGCGATTTAAATCCAAACCACGCTGTATGATATATCTTGGAGGACAAAGTGTTATGTTTAAAAGTGAATTTAAAAACTAGACGCGTTCGTTGTTGTTGTTGTTGTTGCACTCTATGAATGTTTTAAATTAATTAATTAATTGGTGATTGTCAATAAAAAAACTAGTAAGAAAATGTTTTTATTTAAAAAAAATGGTTTAAGCTAAATAATATCAAACACATTGCTGAAACATTAACATTAAAACGACCTGAAAGCACTATTATCAATAAGTGAACTTCATTCTTGTGTTCAAGTTTTAACAACAATCATGGCAGAGTACAAATGATTCAGATACAAGCTGCGGATTTTGTTAGGTACACTAATGAATAAATAAATATTTCATGGTGTGAACAAAATTTCTAAATTTTCTATTTGTGTAAATATATCTTCATGGTTGTAAATAAATATCCATGTATACTTTTATTAGTGTGAATAAAAAGAAAGCATTTATTTTCTCTTGTATATGACATTTTATAATTACAAATTATTAAATGTTAGGAAATCTAGTTTTCAACATACAATTCGATAGTAGAACCATAATTATTTATTTATTGACTGTTACAATGATCTAGGTTTAAAGCCTGTCTGTGACAATACCAAATCAACTTGAGAGGTTATATTTTTTTTTGTGTGTTATTAGACATTTAATAACATTAATTAAAATGATTAAACTAAACTAGATGTTTGGGTAAATTTAGTGTGGTTTTTCACGCTTAAGAAGAAAGGGTTGTATTAATTACAGTTCCTTTCTTACTAAACCTAAAAATAAATCAATACAATTATATCTATATATTTTTATAATTCTTCACTCTTAGATTTTTTACCTACTTTCTGGGTAGCTCCATTGCAATCACCACCAATTTAAAAAAGGTACTTCTCAACTGCAGATATATTTAAAGAATAGATAAACAAGACTGGGTTCAAAATATGAACAATGTCAAAGACCATCAGCAAATTCACCACCCAATGAAGATTCTAGCACGTTTTGATTGGTAAGTAGTAAGAGCCAGAGTATGGTCCATCGCTAATTATTCAGACCTATGAGACTATGACGTTTCATATGACTGTTGAGTGGGGTCAGCGTCTGAGGTCAGCCGTGTGACGTCAGCCTGTTGTTCTGGGCGCCCTGAATTATCGGTAGGTATGCTAGAGATATAGTATTGTGACGTCATCCTGTGTGACATTCCGGAGTATAAGACTATGACGTTTCAAATAAAATGACTGAGGTCAGCCGTGTGACGTCAACCTGTGGTTCTGGACGCCCCATTATATTTGAATGTAGGTATAGCAGGTGTATTTTTACGTCACAAATAATATGACTGCTGAGTGACGTCGAGGTAGCTATGTTAGAGATATAGTGATAGTATTGTGACGTCATCCTGTGTGACGTTCCGGTTAGTTTAAAAAATTATATATTGGTCTTACTACAAGTATTTAAATGAGAGGGTAATATTACTAGAAATGAAAAAAATAAATACATGTTTTTTCACATTTAATTATAATAAAAAATATATATACATATTTCACAATTTATTATTGTTATCCATAAAAATACAAAGATCGTCAAACAGTGACAGATGGTCAAAATATGGGATAGGATCGGGCGGGACTACAAACGATTTGGAGGCGAGCATATTGTCTATGAACATCAATACATTTGGGTGAATAAGATATTTTACATGGCGTGTGATATATTTTTCAAGATTGTACAGAGTTTTTAATTCGTCCGTAGACAGGTAGATCTGAATGTTGTTTTTTTTATCACTCAGACACAATTTCCACACCCCAAAAAATTTTTTCACCACAATGATAAATTCGTTCATGGTGGACTCGAAGTTTACACACGTCTGCACACAGTCGGACCAAAACGGAATTTCTTTGACAAGAAAGTTCCATCGTGGGACGGTGAGTATTAGACGATTAGAACTCGATGAAAACATCACGTGAGCGTAAAAGTTGCGGTCAGGGAAGAGGCCCACCACCACGTGTTTTTCTGTTTGTCGTTTAGGTAGAAAGTCTTGGTTAGCAACGACGGTGATTCATCCTACACCATATTACAGCTGCACGTCTTCATCTCTGTCTGCGTCTAGACTGATGACCTGTAATCAACAGTCGTCACAATTAAAGCTAGTATCGTCGTCGTCGTCGTCAGTGATTGGACAAAATTTATACAATTTCTCAGCGCTGTGAAATCTGACGAATCGTGCCAAAGCGTTTGCAGTTTTTAACGCGCACGGTTGATGTCGTGACAAGGGGCGGTACACCCCCAACAATTAGAGTTGATCAAATCAACAAAGGGGCATTTATTCCCTTTTTGTTTATTATATGCGTAAGGCACGAAGGCTTTATCTAAATTTTGTTTTAGAATTGGAACCAATTTGGAGTAGCACAAGCCGGTGGTTTTATTGAATTGATAGCACGAGGATTGTTTCTCGTCGATGAAAACTATGGCTAGCTCGGTGACCACCCACTCCTTTTTCGAGTTTACGATAAATGAAAAATCAAAGATGGCCGACATGATAATGTTCATATGTCAGATAATTGAATACAAATGATTAAATAAAATTATAGTATACCTTTTATATATAATGCTGGAACACACGTCTGGGCACCCCTGCTAGTACACCTTGGACAGCGGCCAAAGCGACGTTTGAAAAGCGTGACGGCCAGTCGGTCGTTCTTAAACAAGTTGCCGAATGAGAACAGGTCTGTGAATCTTCTCAGGCTCCAGCCAGCGTCCTTGGCAACAGCAAACAGACAGCAATAGTGCCCGCACACATCGGAGGTTATGCCTTGGAGTCGTTTGCGGTTGTACATCCATTGTTTCGAGTGTTTATTCATGAGTCTAGTCATCACTAAGCTCGGTCGTCTGCCATATGTATCAAAATACTCCCCAAATATGGAAAAATATAGAACCACCCAATGAGAACCGGGTTTAGTGTGAGGGTCTAGATTGACCACAAATAAGGCAGGACGAGGGAAATTTTGAGGTAATTTGTCCAAAGGAAATGTCCCTTTATAGATTGAAATTTTGCCCCACAGCAGCAGTGTGTCTATTTGATAAGAATTCATGGTGTTAATAATTAATTTTCACCTTCCGATTAGAATCTATCGACACCGTACCTCGTACTCAGAGTAAAACAAACAGGTTATGGCGGTGTCAAGGTCTGTCTTGAACTGTAACTCAAATCTCACGTTCCCCTCTGTCTGAAGGCTGGTGTGCGAGTCCTGTCCTGCACTGTCGGGAGTCAAGTCGAAGGCCAACATAAAGTAACCTTTATTGAACATGTCTCGCGTGATTAAATGCCCGTTGTTCTGATGGTGTATGCCCAATCCCGAAAACAATGTGTCATAGGCGAGGGTGGACGTGCCGACGTTGTCAAAATTTATCAAAATGGGCAAATGTTTTTGGATTCCGTTTACATACAGGACGAAACGATCAAGTTTCTATGAATCAGTTGAAACGGATTCGTGTTCAAACTGCCCACAAACGCCTCGTTTGACACCATTGTGAATAAAACCATTTTAGGGATCAACCCTTGAATAACATTATTTAGACTCACAGACTTGGATACTTTGGGTACGGTCACAGACTTGACGTCCACCCGATTGAGGTGGTATTGAGGCGGCTTTCCTAACAGTGTCTTTTCTATAGCGAACGAAATAGTCGGCGACACTTCCACATGTTTCACAAAGAGGGTGGTGTCTAAAATTCGCAACCGTCCGTCGGTGTTTAAATTTTCCGCGTCTGTGAGCAGATAAAACTCTCTTTTGTTGCGAATTAATTTAACGCGCAACGATACATTTTTCAATATCAAATGTGAAATATTAAATATGTCGGCGTGTAAACGTCCCACCAAGTCGACCAGATGCTTTAACAAGCCTAATCTCGTGGCGAAGCCTTTGTTCTCTATGGATGCAGCGAGTTCAACGTTAGCGGCAGGGGTATCCAAAACCACATACCATTCACTAGGTGGGTGTCGGAGGCGTCTCTACCGTAATTAGTTAAAGTCTCTAAATAAGCCCTGTAGGCATAGTTGTCTGTCGAGGTTGTAATAGGTGTTTCGTTGAGAGAGATATATTTGACTGAATAATGAATTTAACAAGTTGTTGACGCATCCGATTTTATTTTCGGCTGCGACCGGTGTGCCGTCCCCCCTCAACAGCTGAATACGAAGATATAATTTAATCAAAGAGAGGTCACGAAAAAACTCGCCGTCCCCGGGGCAAAAAAACTCTAACTGAGCGACATTGTCCACGGAAGTGATGGGTTTGTATTCGACCACTTTATTATTTTTAATTAACGTTTGAATGCATTTTTCGTCGAAAAGATCGAGTTCTGTTTTTGAACACTCCATAATTAATCGAAAATATCTTTTTTAGCTCTCTTGTTCCCTCTTGCTCTGGCGCCCACCATCGAATGAATTCGTTTACTTTTTTTACCCTTTTTAAGCCTCGTCCCTCGACAGCCTGAGTGACGCGCTTTTTAACTATATCACGGACTTTTTGACCGGGTTCACGTGTCGCTATGTCGGCCAAAATATGCGAACCTGTTTGTAACGCTTGTTTTCCCACCGCTTTCGCCCCCTCATAAACAACGGTTTGACAAAACGAAATAATCCGCCCAAAAACGCGCCGAGGCCACGTCCCCTCTGCATTTTATAACTGGCGTGATAGGCGGGACCGATGTTTTCTCTCTCTCCCTCCATTGTTAAGACTAAGTCAAATTACTACGTCCCGTATCTATTTATCTAGTTTTTTCTGTCTCTAAAATGTAAAACCGCTACCGTGGGCACTGGACCCGATTGAAAATTCACTCGTTCGCCAAACTTTGTGTATAAGCCTATACTTATAGAGTCAAAATTCCATTTCTCGTCGTGAAAATATAATATAGGAAAGAACACGTGATGTGAGGTGGCGGAGGGGAACTGTGTGATTCTAATCCATCTTACATAAGAGTCGCCTAGCAACTGTGGTCCTATAAGGTCTGTGTACACAAAGACGGGCTCCGTTGAAATAGAGCCGGCAGTTTACGATTAGGTCGCAAAAAGACCCCCTTAATATCCTCGCTCATTAAATCCCTCATATATGTATTAACCACATTAAGTGGCTCTATGTTGGGTAGTCTGTTTTGAATGGTTGTAATTATGTCTCCGATGCCCGCATAGAGACGAACAGGAAATACTAATTTAAATTTTCTTTTCGCCACCGTAAATGAAATTGTTTTTTGAATCGTGTAGTTATGGGTGACTCTTCGGGCGTCCATGCACCCTTTTGTATTTTAATCTCAGTCAACATTGTTTAATCGCGAAGAATGTACCATTGAAATTCAGATATTAAAACCTCTAAATCACCTTTATCACTTATCGAGCTCTTAATTTTATTATAAAGCCCCTTAAAGGAGGTGAAATCTTGTTGAGGAAACGAAACACGGCCCACTTGTGTCACCACGACGTTTGCCGTCAATTCTTTATCTTTGGATAAAATGTTATCTTAGAGAGTTTCAAAACCCAGGGGATAGGATAATTCAGCTGTCCCACCTCCCACTGGTCGTGTTCTAGCCGTATGGACTCTGCCAATTTTGTAGTATAGTAAGAGAGTGTATTATTCTCGTAATATTCGGCGCTCGAGTCCGACGGCAAAGCTACATAAAACTGACTGATTTGTTTAATGTTAGACACAGGCACGCAGCTGTTGAAAGAACTGTCGTATCCTTTCCACTTGACTAGATGATGTTGAATGCCTTTAATCCGCTTAATCTGTACTATTTTATCTATTTGAAAAATCGTTGAATGACGCACGCGAACAAGTTCGTAGTTATAAAAATGTCCCTCAATAGGCCGCCCGCGGAGATCTTGTAACGAATAGACCGGTTGGGGAAGTCTAGGAATTATTTTAACTATGCTAAATATTTCTCGTGTAAAATTAGCCTCGTATCCTTTGTCAAAAATCATTTTTCATTACTTATGCGCACATGATCGCCCACCTTGAACAAAATTTTCCTATTTTAATTTTAGCCCACCGCTTTCGCAGGCGCAATAGTATTCTAAGTACGTGAATAGGCTTGACCGAAGCCGGAGCCATTCCTCTAGTCGAATGAACACTATCGTTATAATTTTGAACTAGCTTGCCCAACACATCGACGTAGTTGTGAGTGTTGAATGCGGTGAAATATTTCCACATTTTAGTTTTCAGCGTACGATTGAATCGCTCCACGACGGCCCCCTTTATATCTGGATTATGCAAATGATAAAAATGAACGCCTCTTGTTTCAAAAATGTTCTAAATTTAGAATTTATAAATTCCCTACCCTTGTCCGACTGAATCGAAAGGGGGCGTCGTCCTTCCTTAAAAATCTGTTTTATACCCCGCGTGATGTCGGCGCCCGATTTTGTTTTAAGCGGTATGGAACACGCGTACTTTGAAAATACATCAATAATATTTAGAATATAGTTGACTCCTCGGTTGTCCTTATTTAAAGCTCTCATATCTACTAGATTAATCTCCCACACATCGTCGATATTGGCGACTCTGTACGGGTTACGTGGGAACCTTTTTCTTAAACCACGGTGAAGAGTGTACGCGTCCTGCCCGGTCAACCATTCGTCTACTTTTATTTTATCCAACCGACTATACTTTTTAAGATTGCTGCCGGTCGAGAAAGCCGAAGGTCGTGGGAGATTGTAATATAATTTTTTTAACGTTGCGCTCATCTTAGTGTGTTCCAACGTGGTCTGGCGGGAAATAGTTTAGAAATGACTGTTTTATATTTAAGTCCTATGCTGGACGTTATTTTCGCCTTAGGATCAAAGTTTTGTTGATGAGCGCTCGTGGCAATTTGTATGTCTTTATATTTTTTTAAATCACTCTCTGTAATTATATCTTTATTTACGTTTCTTTTGGTCAACAACTCCCAAAGTACTTGCGTGCCTTTGTAGTGTGTGTTACCCAGGTATATATCGTTATCGTCTACGGTGAAACTTGTATTGCCTATTTTAAAAGTATCCCCCTCTTTTATAATTCCAAATATAGGATCTGTAGATGCTCTCCGGTGGACCAAAGGTGAAAAATATTTTCCAGCTATGCTGCCGAACAGCACCTGTTTCAACTTCATCAGGGAAATACGACTCCCCTTCCACCCACTCCTCCTCTGGTGAGTCTACACTAATAGGACTGCTTTTATATGTGGTCTCGTCTGAAATGAATCGAGGAACCGTCGGCAGCGTTTGTCTCCTAACCAAATGTCTTTTTCTTTGTTTTCCTCGTGCAAAGTCGACCGGTCTACGTTTTATTAGTGTGGGGCCCACGATGGTTATTTTAATTGGTCGTCTCGCTCTCTGCCTGTTTGTTAATTAACGCTGTTGATATTTTCTAAAACTGGCCAATCTTTGATAATCGTCCATTTTTTTCCTAGATTTCAGAATATTTTTCATCTGTACAAAATCGGTGGACTTGTCATCGCGTTTATTGCGAAATAGTTCTGGCGGAACTAGAAGCATCTGTTTAAGTTGTGACATATTATTATTTAACCAATGCGCCTACGAGAGCTGAAAGAATAGCGGGTAGTATGATGCTCAAGAAGCCGCCCGATTGAACGGCAATAGTTCTTTTTCTCTTCAACGAAACACCGCTGCTAGCCAATTTACGCATACAATTTTTATACTTTATTAATTTTCCCTTATCTCTTTTAATAATTTTAATATTATTGTTTAATGTGTTTAGAGCACATTCGCCGAGTGTTGTTATAACATCCGGGTCGACGACTTTAAGAATAGCTTTGCGCAATTTAGGACTGGAGTTTTCAACACCCGCAGTACGTGTCTATTTTTCTTGACTAGTTTCATCTAGTAGTCTAGCGGGGACAAACACTTTGCAAACACTGTCAAATATGTCCGTTTTGAAGCGCAAGCGTTCGTCCGCGTTCTGACTCATATCAAAGAGTAAATACCCGTGAGCGGATTCGGTTGCTTTCCAATAGATTCTTTGTATTTCGGACGGATTATCCGGATAAACTTGTCTAGCTAGATAGTTTATCTGTGTTTGATCACGCGGGTTTTTAAACACCACAATGTATTTAGCGTTGAGCGAGATGTCACGAGACTTACTCCCCTGATGTAAAAGATTTTGTGTGATCAGAATAACCGATAGGTTTCTATTATGTCTACCCTTGGTGAAAAGTTCACACACTTTTTTAGAATAAACTTCGTTCATTAAATCGTCCAGCACGATGAGTTGAGCCCCACCGGCCTTAAAATCGAAATTGTCCGGTACACCTTTGTGTAGTGTGACGTGACTAGATAATCGCGAGGGAATAGAATTGTTCTCACTGAAACACCATAGAATTCTATCAAATTTATCCACACTGCACACCTGTTTTAAATTTAACAGAAAATTCTCTACAAAAGTAGTTTTACCGCAATTAGACGGTCCCGCTAATATCAGTGTGAAAGGGTGTAAAAACACAGAAATCGATGTGCACCCGTCTGGTGTTGGTATAAAACTAAAAAATAAAAATTACGATTTCAAATTTATAGTAGTGGCGACAAACCAATAAATTTTACGTTCGAATTTTTTATGGCCGAAATATTTATCATAATAATGATGGACACACTTAGTCTAGCATATCAATAACAATTTGTTGTTTTTTTATCCACAATTTCCACTAAAAAAAATTTTCTTTTCCTTCCCCCTTTACATAAATTATAGTAGAGGCGATAGTGGCCATTTTTAAAATTATATCAAATTGATCAGAGTTCATATCCCCATCGTCTCAATGCAGAGACAATAACAATGTTTTTTTTAAATATGCCGTGCGATAATTTTGTAAAGGAATATCTAGCATATCAATAACAAGTTTTTTTTATCTACAATTTCGTCACCTTTACATAAATTATAGTAGAGCCGGCGAGTGGTCAAATTATATCAAATTTATTGGCGACCGCGTCGTCCCGTGATGATTATATGTGAGCCAGCCAATCACAATGTTTTTTGCCGCGGTAAATTTTTTGTAAAGGAATATGGTCGCTTTAAAAAATAAAAATTACTATTCCCAGGTGGTGGTGGTGGTGGTGGAGATGCCAACAAACCATTCCCTTAGAAATTGAACATTAGACAGGGTGCAAATCGAATTTAATTTTTTATATTTATGGCCGAAACATTTATAATAATTATTATCGATCCTATCCTTCAGGGAGGGACACCCCAAGTCTATCATATCAATTACAAGATGTGTTTTATCGACAATTTCCATTAAAAAAAAATTATTTTCCTCCCCCTTTACATAAATTATAGTAGAGGTGAGAGTGGCCATTTTAAAAATTATATTAAATTGTTCGGGGTTCGTATCACCGTCGTCCCAATGGAGACCGTGGTGATTATATGTGAGCCAATCACATTGTTTTTTAATATGCCGCGGTAATTTTGAAATGGAATGTGGTGACTTAAATATCCAGGGGTGAGTAACCCTTCCACACATTGACATAATACTACATTCTTTTATAATAAATGTATTGTCCTCGTCTTTGAAACCTTGTACATCTACAATTACGTTGGTCATGTTGTGTTGTGTTGGTGTTGTTGGTGATCCAAAACTGTAAAGGAAAAAAAACCAATTAACAGTCACTGTGTGCGGAGACAACTGTAAAAAAAATTAACAGTCACTGTCCCAGTCACGTACATAAATAACACGACGGCTCGTCTACGATGATGTCAGACATTGATGACATTTTTTCTTTATAGACGGTGGACCATCAATCTGCGTTACGCCCATATTATAATGTTCCAAACAATATTTATAATCTTTCATTTCGTGCTGCGCAGAGGGAGAGAGTAAGTTCCAAGCGCGATTTATATCTCTAGACGCGTATGATTTAATAAATTCTATAGGTAAACTATTCAACTCCGCGGCAGACATCAGACACAAATCCTGCTTCTCCGAGTACGTGAGGATGGACGCGTTGATTTGATCCATTAAACTAAATTACAATTACCGGTGACACGATCTTTTATAGGGATGTCACTCGATCCAAACCCTCCCTCCCCCCTCTGAGTGTTTGATAGCGAATCAGTGTGTTCAACTCTAGGGTAATCAATTTTCACGCATACTAGTTGAGCAATTTTATCACCCTTTTAATTGTGAAAACAATGTGGCCGTGATTAATGAGTAATACACAAATATTACCACGATAGTCTTCGTCTATAACCCCGGCCAAAACATCTATGCCGTGGTGAAGAGCCAGACTAGATCACAGAGATATTCTACCTACGTTCCTGCCGGAAATATAATAGAAATATTTATCTTAACTAAACGCCTGCACGAGGGCTGTATACTACATTTGTAGGGACTTTTTAAGTCTAAACCTGCAGAGCGTGGTGTGTCTCTAACCGGCGATATGGCGTTTCTATTTAACTTTTTGAACTTTAATAAGGATGACACTGGAATCACAGAGAGAGAGAGAAGAAAAAATGTATACGTATAAGTATAATTTCAATTTGATATGTCAGCCTAGTTATTCGATGTCATCGATTAGTCGTCTTGTCATGTCAATATATATTTGATCAAACACCTGATAGTTTCTATACCACGTGTTAACCTGTACACAAATAGGGGCACCGTCTGTTGGACAGAAGTCATTAAAGCACATGCTTTCACATTTGTGTACAGATAGCCTTTTTACACCTGTTTCTGTGTGTGGTAGTATCACAGTAGAGTGGTCTATGGCTAGTTTTAGTAAGGTAAAAATTGTGTCATCATTAAATTCTTCGTATAATGTCATAGAATTTGTGTCGGTTTTACAATGTTTAAAAGGGGAACAAGTACAAACACGATTCCATTTTGTAATATTGTTAATGTCTAGACGTTTATTTCTACGAATATTCATTTGTCGTAAACGTCCACATTCCAGACGAATATTCTTGATACAGCCATAAGTCACTAGAAAACAGAAAGAGAGAAAAAAAATGTGATCAACTATATCCGTAGGGTACGGACGTGTTGTTATTTAATCTCCTACGTTTAGTGAACACAAAATTATAATTTTTTCTCTCCAACTGGGAGACGATGATGGCGCCTCTTTTTCTTTTAATTTTTCGCGGGTTAGTCACGTGTACGGGGTCCATGTCTTTCAAAATAATGTCTTTAATAGTGGTAAAGTTTACAATCTTTGTGTTTTCATAGTTTAGTGTTATACTCCTGACTTTGGTGATGGATTTGTATTCGTTCGTCTCGGGAACAAACACATTGTAAGAATAATTTTTTGGTCCACCGGAAACAATCTCTGTAATGTATGCGCTCTCAGAGTAGGCGGTCAGCTCGTTTGTCATGTCGCCCAACTTGTCGCCTGTCGGTATCGTGTACGTGTCTGTCGGTCTTATCACACTTATAATAGAGTCCGTGTCACTGTAAAGACAAGAACCACCAAAGTGCCTGAGATATGAATACAATTTCATACGGGCACCGGTGGTAACATACGCTGCTATAGGCACATTGACCGTATCGAGGGGAAGTACGGCCTCGTCACGGTATGTCCACGAGATGTAAGCAACCTCGTCATTGGGGAAAATAATGTTGCGAACCTCTGTTTCCGGGCTGGTGAGTAGGGAGAAAAAGTCTTTTGGGTTGTTCACAATGGTGGTCTGCGTTTTGTTCTCGTTCAATGCAAATCGTCCCCAGAAAGAGTTTAAACACAATTTGGCGAGTGCGCGCTTTCCTGGATATTAACTAATTTCGTTTTTATCGAGCACTATTCCATCTGTTTTGAAATACTCACTAACGTAGTTGTCTTTGTCCTCGTCTGTTTTCACCCATACAGGGTATCCAGACGCCTCCTGTTTGATCTTGAGGAAATTGTTAATATACTCTACAAACAGTCCCCCTTCTCTAGTCTGGGGATCGAACTGGGTAATTTTATATTCCCAAAATTCGTGTACTCTAACCATTGTGTAGCCCATTTCTAGCGCTAGTCGGACCTCGTCCACTATCCAAGTGCCTGTAATAGTCCTGTCAGAGTCGGTGTGTAAACAATCCCCTTGGTTGATCTCGTTTACACAAGAGGAGCATAAACAAAACATTAATTATGATTGTGTCTTGTAGGGCAGTACGGGGTGATACAAATTTCTAGGAGGTAGAACAGTGCATTTAATTAGACCCTCTCAGTCTACGACGTCAACTGGGCAATCGTCGGCGACAAAAATATTTATAGGGTGACCTACAGGAAATTTAAAATATTTGCATACCCAGGGATATAAACTGCATACATCAAAATAGCCTATTTTTTCGTCGGGGTTTGTCTTGTAGAGTAATGTCATAGATTCACAACGTCCACAGTACAGTGCGTCACGTGGATTGAGTGGGGCAGTTTGAATCATAGGGTGATTGTTTAGCTCTAGATCTAGTTGTGTGTCTTCAGTCAGTATTTTGTCAATGTCACACTCTTTCATTGTTGTGACAGTGTACCCTGCGGCTCTAAATGCTCGATCTCTCAACAGAGTGCACTCGTATCGCTCGGTAAGAGTCTCTTTCGTACCTGTTATAGTCACGTCACGGTTTGAAAGACATGTACACCCGTGGAAGAAACACCCGTCAAACTCAAAAATATCTCTCGTCTCTTCACAGTAGCCGTCCACCTTCCTGCCCAAGATTTCTATCTCACGTCCGTTGAAGGCGTGCCGTATGTGAATATCGGGTCGGGTTTTCTCCAGATAGACTAACCATTTTATGGCTTTCACAGACTGTCTGTCACCGCACCTGTAACCCCCCTTGGGCAGGATGGCTATCGTATCGGGGGCTAAGATTAATTTTCTAACTAAACGATTACACGCCGACGATATTGTGATAGATTCTCTAAAAACGTCTGTCGCACCTTTATTTTGAAATAAATGACGAAATGTATGGCAACCCTTGCGTAATACATTTACGTCATCCACACAATAGGCCTCCAGCTCTGACTTATTATTAAATATATAGCCCTGCCGCAGTTTGTCAGCGTGCCACACCATAAAGTCATTTCGCTCATCCGTTTCATATAATCCGTACCAAACATTTCGGGACCGGGCATCTCACCGATATAATTTAAATTCTTTTCTGTATTAAACAAATAGGGGTAGTGTCCTTTTTTACAGTCTAGTCCAAACGCTTTCGGGTCTGTCTCAGTGGCATGGGAGGAAACATAGGCTGTCTTTAAATTGTATGTGGTCCATTGTCATGCAGAGTATTTTAGTTCCGTCCGCAATAATTTTAGGGGTGTAGTTTAGTGATAGAAATCTATTCAGGTAAATATAGTATCAAACCCCTTCCCATTATGCGCAACGCAAACAATTTTATTGCAAACGGCCTCGGTTGTCTCAGGTAGTCGATGAAGCCGTCTACCGGATTTTCCAAAAGGAATGAGATCGTTTCCCGCATTGGTCACAATCCTCATCCATATTATCGTTAAATTCACATTTTACACAATAGTGCTGTGCATGCAAAAAATTTGGTTCGTGTAAAAAACAATCGTCGGTTATAGCTCGATTTTGTGTAGTCTCGAAATCATAAAATACCATTAGGTAATTATCATCTAGCTCTTTAGACTCAACACCTGCATATAACAACGATGCGGATTTTCTTTATTCTGTTTGCACGTTGCGCAGTATGATTTAAAACATTCGTGATTACTCCCTTTGTTTTATCACAGATAATACACACCTGTCTTAAATCACAAACTGTTTTCTTACCGTCAATTTTATTCGATTTATGGCTAGTGAAACAAGCGGCAGACCTAAATATTCTGTTACAATCATTGCAATACACATTTCACTTCCATACAAACATGGAGGTATGGACATACATTTGGGGCAAGTGTTCTTGCATAAATGTCTTGCACCTCTTTTAAAACCGGTATTACATCCGTCGCAGAAATACTGAACGGAAAATGCCGCAGCCATGTTGATTATTACGTTAAAGTGATGTGTGACGTCATCGTACAGTAGGTTAATGTACCTAGTAGAAGACGACACCCCCTCATACCACAACCATTGAGCGTCGAGAGGGTATTATACACGCGTAATTTATATTCGTCCCCAAAATAACGTTGAAATTTATCGAGATGTTCGCGCCCCCCTCCCCCCGATAAATCTACGCGAGTTTTTGCGAGAAGCTCATCTACAGCATTGTTTATTTTCCATCCCTGAATATATGATTTATAATTAATATCATTAGTGATTTTGGCTATCGCTATTACTATAGCGTGAGCCAAACAATTCGTCAATGATTTAACAACGACAATGCTCCTTTTATGGTGACTCAGATAATCGTTTGGAAGGCACCTTCTTTTTAATGCTCTACAATTGCCCATCTTCATTTTGATATGATTCGCTTTAATCCTTAATACATCGGCTATACCGAATATGGCATTACTCTGAATAACTTTTGTTAATGTATTCATAACAGTATTCACATCAATTTGATCACATCTACGGTAAGAAACCCCGACCGATTTATCGAGGTTATTCTCCGTGTTGGTGATCGTGAGTCCTATTAAATCGTAAGGTGCCGTACCTCTGACCCAGTATGCTAATAGACTAGAGAAACACGTCATTAGATAATGCAGAGGACTCACGTTCGTAATCAATGGGTTTAATCGGACTAAAATATCCCTGCCTAAGGTGTTGAACCGAGTATAAGTTCGTTCTGTCTCCCTTATTTTGTAAATGAGTCATTAGTGTTTGTAACCCCTCCCGCATAATCAAAAATGTGTTGGCGTTGTCTGTTAATATCCGAGATAGAGGGTATAGATTCGTCAGGTATAAATGTTTGTTCGTTAGACACTAAAAAAAAAAAATAAATTAAATAATTAATTGAGAAAAGAGAAACAACCGTAAAAAAATTAATTGTTAGTTTAAATAATAAATTTGAGAAACAACAAAAAATCAGTTGTTAGAATAAAATAAAAACAATTAAATTTAGAAAAGAGAAACACATAAAAATATTTAGAATAAAAATATAAAATATTAGTTTAACTATTAAATTTTAGTTTAAATTAAAAATTGAGAAAAGAGAAACAACCGTAAAAAATTAATTGTTAGAATAAAATAAAAACAATTAAATTTAGAAAAGAGAATTACATAAAAAATATTTAAAATAAAAATGTAAAATATTAGTTTAACTATTAAATTTTAGTTTAAATTATAAATTGAGAAAAGAGAAACAACCATAAAAAATTAATTGTTAGTTTAAATATTTAAAATAAAAACAATTAAATTTATAAAATAGAAACACATAAATATTTATAATAAATATATAAAATACTAGTTTAACTAATAAATTGAACACTAGAGAATAGATGGTAAAATTTATCTTACTTTTAGCAGAAAACACGAGCGCGAGGTAGATGCTGATTCACGTGACAACTTCTTTTCACTCGACAAGATGGCGAAGAAATGATAACTTTCTATAGTTAAATTCTCTTTTTATAGATCACCGGCTCGATGTGCAACTCCGTCAGATGTGTGGCTGACCTTTCTACACACCTATGTAATTAACCTTTCATGTGTGTGTGTGTTGATTTCGCTCCATTAAATGTACTTAACCTTTCAGAAGCGACCTGAATATCTAATTAGAAAGTAAAACGGTTTGCCTTGATAGCGAGTCGATGGCTACACCTGGTTATAGAGATTTAAGTTGAATAGTAGATGTTGTTCACCTAGAGAGTGAGAAATATCACGATAAATAGCGTGTGTATTTAAGTCGTTAGATTTAGTAAAATGGAATCTGTTGAAGACACGAGTTTAAACGGCCCCCTTCAGTCATTTAAACGTCGCCATATTGAGCGTAAATCTAGACATATTTTCAACAGTAGATCTTATTTTGATAGAGTGAACAAGAGAGGAGCGCGTGGTGTTTGTAAATGCGGTGAAGAACATTTTATATCGCTTTTAGGTGATATATCAATTTTGGAAGAGTACTCTGACGGAGATAGATGCGTAGAGTTGGGAACAACTGATTGTTTTAATAATTACACGTATGTATTAGAGATTCTAAAAGAGTCCTGCATCGAACGCACGATACATTATTGTAGTTCTGAATGCTTTTCTCACTTTAAAAAGTCATACGCGTTTGGGTCAAAACGTTATTGCAAATTTGTAAGTGACTGGTATCGCAAACACTTAGTGTTTCTCCACAATTGGCAAGACAGGGCATTAGACTTCAAAGTCGCTTCTGAGACGCATACGATCAACCTACAAGCTAGGAGGACTGATCCGAGTGCACCCACACCAGAGTAAATCAGATAATTTATAATTTCTTTATTTATTTTTAAATTTTTTTTGCTTCTTATTATTGCTATAATATATTTGTTTGATTTTTTTTCAAGATATGGACAAATTTATAAACGACTTCAACTCAACCAAGAGCGATGACATTCAATATATCTCTCTAAGAAGTTTAAAGGAGAATACATACTAGATATTATATCTTTTAACGAAAGAGACACAAAGTTCGGAGAAGTGTTTATGTGAAAGCCTATTTACACGATAACATCGTAGGCTTTTTTCTACCAAAGAAGTATTCAGGCATTTGTTCAAAACAGCATATTGACCGTGTAAATAATTCAAAGTCTGTATTAATCTATGATGACATAGGGGGTGATAATTCTATCAAGCTTAGAATAGAACAAACTGGTTTATAGTTTTTTTCAATCTTTGGTAATACTGGTTAAAAAATTGAAATAAAAGTAACTAACCACTAACTAATATCTGTTCATAATTGGTTTATGTATTCAACATAAGAAGTATTCCAACATCTGTACAAAGAGCATATTGATCATATAAATCAAAGTCTGTATTAATTCATGATCGAGATGAAATAAAAGTAACAACTAAACACTATTTATAATATTACTTTGTAACTAATATCTGTTCATAATGGTTTTATGTATTCATTAACAATTATATGTGAAATCTGTGTATTTATTATTATTATTAAATGTGAAAAAAACTTGTATTTATTTTTTAATTTCTAGTAATATTTCCCTCTAATTTAAATTATATATTAGAAATAAGTTTTTAGTGTATAATTAACTATAACGTCATTAATAATTCAAACGTCATACTGTCTATCAAATTATAAATTGAAATAAATTTTAATCTTGTATGTTGTTTATTAAATTCATCCTCTGTGTAGTTATTAATTTTTAAAAGAATGCATTCTAAAAATAATGTTTTCATAGCTGATAAAAATGTTCAAATCTAGTCTTTTTATTTCAATTATTTTAATTTGATATATAAATAACTAAACATTTAAACTGATTACAATTCATATACACTTAAAACTTGTCTAACACAAATGGTCTTGGCGCAGATTTTTTAAAACTAGCCTCTCCTTATTTATAAAAATTGGTTTTATTTTACACAGATGGATTTCACACTGAATACAAACTCAGTTGAGAGTAAAATTTTCCAAACGTTTAAATGTTATATTTTAGTCATAAAAATAATGAGTAGAGTATTGTAAGTTACGGCATATACATGAAAACAACATTTGATATTATTATTCATTCAAATCTGATGTGACGTACAAATGCGGAACGCGTCACCATAAAAAACATGTTCAAATCTATTTATTTCAATTATTTGATATATAAATAACTAAAAATTTAAAACAAATTACAATTCATATACACTTAAAACTTGTCCACGATACAAATTATCCTGGCGCTGACCAACTAACCGGAACGTCACACAGGATGACGTCACAATACTATCACTATATCTCTAGCATAGCTACCTCGACGTCACTCAGCAGTCATATTATTAGTGACGTAAAAATCCACCTGCTATACCTACATTCAAATATAATGGGGCATCTAGAACCACAGGTTGACGTCACACGCCTGACCTCAGTCATATTATTTGGAACGTCATAGTCTCCGGAATGTCACACAGGTTGACGTCACAATACTATATCTCTAGCATACCTACCGATAATTCAGGGGCGCCCAGAACAACAGGCTGACGTCCACGGCTGACCTCAGACGCTGACCTCACTCAACAATCATATGAAACGTCATAGACTCATACGTCTGAATAATTAGCGATGGATCATACTCTGGCTCTTCCTACTTTGGTATTTAGAAACCGAGATTAACTCCATTCTAAGGGTAATTTAAAGTTTATTCTAATATTAGTAAAAAAAAAAGTTAATATTTCTACTCGCGTGTAAAACAGTTAGTTAAAATCACCCTCAGTACATCCGACTAGGATATGAACCCTGATATCTTCATCGTTGATAGCCCGGTCTATTGACGCCTTAGACCATGCACCCCACATTTGCGAGAGTGAAAAAAGGGGGGTTTTGTGTAATCGCATTTGCTCAAGTTGAAATTAGCGTTTGTTGGCCTTGCAGGTTGAGGGATTCGAACCAAAGACCTGCTTTCTTGGGGGGTGTGCACAGCGTCTTACTACCCGTAAGGATAAAGTGTACCCGCGTTTGTGTGAAAAAACCCAACCCCTGTTCAACCGAGTGAGAAAGTCTGTATATTTTGCCCCCGCATTTGCTCGGTGTGAGAAAATCAATCCCAGTACGCAGGCCGTAGTGATTCTTTAGACCACGCGACCATCAGCCAAATTGAACAATGCACACCACATTTGCGAGACTGAGGCACGAACCCGATATCTTGCGATGAAAGCAGCAATAATATTTAGGTCTTGTGACCGCTAAAATAATAGAGTTTAGATTGAAACAAACATAAAATAACTCTTTCACCATCTAGAAAATGAGTAGAAGTCACCTCCGAGAGGCACTAGAACGCGTATTGACAATGTCTCCAAAGTTATTTGCAGGGAATTCTTACTTTCCAACACCCTCAAGCACAATTACGTTAGGTTCGTTGCCGGCCTCTTCCGATAGCACGACGTTATAGCTTTTGTTTTTCTCAAGTTCGTTTAAACACCTGACACGATCCGATCTAACGCACTGCACAATACCTCCTCGTCCGGCAGTCATCCTGCTGAGCAGGATTTGGAAGTGTTTGATGACATTGATGTTTAAGGCTGGAGAGCTTTGCCCAGAACTCCTCACAAATGTCGCATTTAAGTGACATAATGGCGCCTGGAGTTGAAGATAAAGAAGAAACACACTCAAGCGCAAGCGCTCTCGACTCACCGCTAGCTCCGATGATGTCAGCAGAGTGCTACGCCGACAATGGTATGACGCGTTGGTCAAAGAAAATTATGCCTTTGATTTTAACCGCGAGCTGTAACTGTATTGCGGACGTGCAAATGCGGGTACACATCACGCCGTAAGGATGTATGGCAATAACGCTAATTACTTCACCGGGGCAGCTGCGGGTACACATTTCGTGCTGTAAGGGTTTCAAATCCCCTGGCACGTTAGTAAAAAAAGGTTGTGGAATTAGCTTATCAGCTTTTTTTTATCTAATGATTTATAATTATTTCTGTCATAATGCCATTTTATTTACCTGTGGATATCTTCAAAAATCGCACTTTATGCAAAGTTTTTATGTATTCTGCACTCCACGTCTTACTACCCATCTCTAATGTCCGATATATATAATATATTTTACGTTAATTGTTGAATGTATGGATGTTATTATGATAGTGTTATCGATATAATAAAAACAAGTGTTTGGGGTGTCTAAACAAATACTGCGTTGCACTGCACAGACTTTCTCTTTTATAAGATTGGTGAAACGAAATAATAAACATTGTTAAAAAAACATTGAGATAATAGGAACACATCCATCCACCAAAGAGCCTGACAATCAATTTCCCTTTTTAAAGACCTTAATAATAATAATAATAATAATAATAATAATAATAATAATAATAAATATAATAATAGCATTGCCTATATCTCAAAAACTATTAGTTTTATAAAAATATATTTCAAACAAATAATTTTATTTTTTAATAATATTACAAATCTACAATAATATGTCATTCTGTATCTCAAAAAGTTGCGGAGATATCAAAATAGGAAATTTCCACTTATGTAAAGTACCCAAAGTTATTTTCATGTTAAAATGAGAACTTTCATTTTGTTTGTAATAAGATATTAATAAAGCAGATTTAGAGAAAATCGATTATTCTCTTTTTGCCCTCCCGTAAACTAGTCTTAATTTCAGGGTTGAATATATAATTACAAAAACTCTTCGAGTGAACCCTATTCTTTGGAAATGATAATGAGTTAACATTAATGTAGCAAGGATGAAGAAGGCGGAAGAGTGGGAAACCATTTAGAAAGAGAGAGAAAATGTTGCAACCAACCGGGGTTTGAATCTCTACCTCGCTGTTATGAAACAGCCAGAGAAGATTAGACTGATTAATACCTTTGTCCATGGGTTAACTAGTGCCTATTTTTAATTTGTTAGTTAACCATCTAAATAGGTAAAAATTGTCATCTTTTAACAGGCGAACCCACCTCGGTGACGTAGTTGGCTAACGCGCTTGTCGTGTTGAGCTCTACTGCTGTGGACGGGGAGAGCAAGGTTCGAATCTCGGTCGGGTGAACTGGGGGTGGTTTTTCCTAAATGGTTTTCCACTCTCCCTGCTGGTTCACTTCCTAACCCATTAGAGTGATTAGTACTTAAAGCGTATAAACCGTACGGGTAGTAAGACGCGGTGCTAAATATTATTATATTTTTACTCTACATCCATTTACCCGCCTATGGCATAGGTCAGTTTTTTTATCAATGTGAAAGTGTAAGCTCACATCTCGGCTATGATACATACCGGGAACTGAACCTGGGACCCTTAGCTCTATACGAAATACGCTACCCACCAATGCGAGGTGTCAGATTGAATATGTTCACTCACATATTAATGATCACCATCCTGAGATATTTTGTATTTGTGAAATTGTATATACATGCAACGATTTTCTAAGGAATGGCCATATCTGCCAGCTAGAGCAATATTATTTAGGTCTGTGAGTACTCTAGACAGACGACTCTAATGACTGTTGCGTCTTGAAGGGTGCCGGTGGAAGAGTGGTTCATCACCTGACTTGACGTATGACTGTTTAAAATATCATCTGTGTATCATATTCAGCAAGTTGTTGAAGAAAACCTTACATTAACTTATTATTATTTTGGAATTATTTGTACTGTCTATCACATGACTTGACGAATGAATAGGGGATTCTGACTGTTTAAAATAAAAGTAAATTAGAGTTAGATGACTTACTTATGCTATTCGTATTTGTCTGTAATAGGTTTGATGATGATTTTTGTCAGGTAATACAAGAAATTGTGACAAAGTTACTATAGACTATAGATTTTTTTTGCCTATGTGTCGATCCGTAAACATATTGTAAGAAGTCCTCGCCAAGGCTAGCACTCAATATGCCTGGAGGGTTGAAGAGGGATTTCAACCAAGAACAACAACATCGAGATACAATAGGCCGTTTTTGGTATGAAGGGATAACTATAGGACGTTTTTTTTTAAAATAAGGGATGACGGTTGTAGGGGAAGGGGATAAAGTGTTTTGAGACGAGGGACGGGTTAATTTGTGTTTTATTCACTAGTTGGAAGGCAATCAACATATCCAAGGCGTCAGGAAGTCTATAGACCGGTTTTCATATGAAGGAACATTTTGAAAATATAGACCGTTTTCGATATCAAGGGATTTTTTTAGTTACGTCAAATTTAAATATATATTTCATAATATCTGTGTTTGATTAGACGCTACCACCAGAAGGCCTAGAAAAAAAACACCCCGATTCACCCAAGCGATTTTCTAACCCCCACCTCCGTAGATAGCGTGTCTGTTTCCCGACACGGTTAATACTACCGTGTAAGCATAAATTGGCTATTTGAAACCACTTCGCAAATGCGGGATCACTTTCTGCAAATGCGGGAACATCTGCACAACCATTGCACTCGGAAGGACGTGTGCTAGCCCCTCGCAAGATATAGGGTTCGTGCCTCACTCTCTGCGTTGTTCAATTTGGCTGATGGTCGCGTGGTCTAAGGCGTCACGGGACAGGAGGTCTGAGTTCAAATCTCACTTGTCCATACTCTAATATTAACCTTCCACGGACTATATGTCCAACGACGGGGAGCGAGGGGGTTCCCTTGGTCGTCACTTGTTATTGGGAAACAAGGATGGCGATAACAACTCATCACAATACTAGTCTATATATGAGCGTCATTCCTGTAATATCTGTGTTTTAAACCCTCCCGATCATCGATAATTAATCAGCAATTATCAATCTACATGTCTCGAGGATCGGTTCGGGGGGATACACGTACTATAATTATCCCTTCCTACAGAAAATGGTCTATAGTTTTTTCATACTCTTTAGTAACCTTACTAAGGAAAAACGGACTATATGTTCACTTGTTATTGTACCACAAGGATGTTTACAAACTTGTTCAAGGTTATATTGGAATGAGGTGTCCCGCACAGTAGTAGTATCCATCCGAATCTTAAATAAACATAATTTGTTAAATTTAGTGTCATTATAGTTATGGCTTAAAATGTTAACAAAAGTAACCTACACACTTTTATTATCATGTGAGCTACTAAATACTTATTGGGACTATGTCTTAAAATAAATTGGCAAATGCAAGCAAACATTATTGCTGTAATATCAGTAAACCCCGGCGCAAATGTTGAAAATAACATCCTCCACATCCGCCCCCACTCTGTATTCGTAATCACATCCAAGAAATTCACATGATATCCGAGGATATATTTAGATTTAATGACAAAAATAACCCTAAAACTAGTTTATTACATAATATTTTATGTAATTAACCTATTCCATATAATAATGTTTGTATAATTTTAGTCGATTAACCGAACGTGTGAAGGGGCATATCGGAAATAATATTGTTAGATGTGTTGTCGTTGATTTTTTTTTTGTCAAACATTTATAATTAAAATACAATATTCTTTATAAATGGCCCACAAACATAATTTATATCTTCCGTGTTGGTTACCAAGGTAGTTGAGAAGAAGTGATCCTGCATTAGCGCATAGAGAGGATGGAAAACCACTGATAAATCGCATGTGATAAGCCCCTCTAATTCACCCGAACGAGATTCGAACCTCAACCTCACCGACAACAGCGATAGAGTGCAATGCTATACTAGCATATTAGTCTACTCAACCACTGGTGCGGGTGTTACAAACACCAACACTAAACAAAAATTAACAAAATAGGTATTATTTTTTAACTAGCTTTTTGCTTTGGTAGTGTTTCTCAAAGTGTTTTAATATTTTTTTAGCTGGTTTCCTGCTGAGTAACACAGATTTTCTGTTTCCATTGCGGTAGTATCGCCTAGAATATTTTTCTTTGCTAAAAAACATAATTTATATACAAAAAGTTTGTATAATCAAAGAGACACTGTAGATTATTACACAAATTATTGATAAGGTAAACAGAATCAATTCTACTCTATAAATAAACTTTTAACATAGATCATGCAAATACATCAAGAGGAACATTTTCAAAAACTGAGGTTTGTAGGTAATAGCAGTAACAAGGTGACAGACAGTTAGTGTCCAGTCCAGGGTTTTACCTGAAGGTGAAATAAATGTTGGAAGGGAAGGGGGAGTAGCATGGCTTACAGAAAAAAAAATGAAAAGATAATGAATGCCAAAGAGGGGTTGGGAGGAGAGGGGGAGGCGCTTCCGAAGACAGAGCATTCTACCAGGCAGCTACTGAACTTTTTCAACAGTTCAGACATGATTTAATTTGAAAATAACAAATTTTGTACCCGTTATTGTATTATAAATATTGGTCGTGTATGATCGAACATTATCTTATTCTCTATAATAATATGATAACTTCAAAACTATATTCTTGTGTTTCATGTTTTATTTAATTTAAATGAAATTACGTCTTATTGTAAAAAAGTAAATATTAACTTGTAAATTTAAAATGACTATATTAATAAAAAACTTACAAGTTTAATGCAATGCAAAAAACCGCATGTTGTTATAATGCATATTTTATAAGCAATAGAGTAAACAACTTTATCGTTCTTATATAGTAGGTGTCCATCTGAATCTTAATCACAACTTGTGAATGTGGGGAATGCCAGGCCTCCACCATGGTTCGGATCCCACGTTAAACTGTAGGTCCTCCATTTAATCTAACAATCGCCCTACCATTACACATTAACGTAAGTACGTATGTTACGAACGAGTAGTAAGACGTGGCGATGATGATGATGATAATAATAATAATTCAGTCCCTGACTTGCAGTTTTCCTTTAAAATAGCCAGAGAAGGCTGTCTATCTGCTAATCCCCCCCTCCCTCCTATCTTCCCTACACAAAACTTCATCCCAATACTTTCCAGTCACTCCACTGTACCGCCCTCCTTCTCTCTAATGGACAAGGACAGGCGCACATATACATAAACTAAAGAGGGCATAAAAAAATAACAAATGATTAATTGCAGAAGAGCAGTAGGACCACATAAATGCGAATAGGCCTTCAGTCTGACCTATACGGCAATTTGCTGTCATGAAGCCTCCTCAACCATCACCCGTTATTTTGTACTATCAGTCAAGGGGGGGAAAAGGCGAGAATCCTTAGAGTAAAAACAATTACTTTTTTACCTGCAATAGTAAATTAAAGATTGCATGTAAAGTAAATAAATATTTATTTGAAAAAAATAACAATAGATATATATATATATGAATATAGGTAACAATAAATAAAAAATATATATATTTATATAGATATATGAAGAACAGGGTTATGCCCATGATAATACTGTTGTACCGTTGCCATAACAACATTTGTCCTAACAATTATTTTTAGAATTAATATACGACCCCTCAATGGGTCTCCGCGGCAACCCGCAGTATAATGACAACAATAACTAGCCGCCCAGGCTAACAATCCGCATTGTATCATATGACTTAGAATTACAATTTACAAACACAACTATTTATGGCAAGCAAAATCTATCTTTTTTAAAGGAGATAGTAAATCATGGACTTAGCCATAAAAAATAAATATAAACAATATTTAGCCTTAAGGGCTATAAACATTTCCCATATTATCCAGGCATTACGCCTTAAAAGATGTAAGATAAAAAAAACTACAAAAGATAATGTCCCTATGGTTTTAACCATTATTTACCAAGCCGGAAGGTCAAAAACTCCCAATAATATATTCAACCTGTAATAAAATATATTACGCCACGTTGGGCTACGTAATTCGTCATGTTTACAAAATAGTGATTTAACCCAAAATAACAGAAAGTAAGCCCACAATTAATTTTGTATGTACCTTGGGAAAAATCCCATCTTAGAGCAAGTGTCTAGCGACACGGTTTATTCAAGAAGTGCGTTTACAACACAAACAGCACCAGTATATAAACCGTTATTCTCTGGAGGAGGGGAACATAGGGGGAACAAAAGAACATCAAAGAACAATCACGCGGAACAGAGGGAAGGGGTAGTAAGTCACCAAAGGAAACAACTAGATCATTGGAGGGGCGCGTAGAACATCACGTGTCTATCACGAGGTCATTTCCATGATGCAACGGGTGACCTCGCGCTCAACTTGCCACGCCTATCACTCTTTTAGTCTTGTTTTCACACTCGGTGCGGATATAGTGCTCGCGAACAGGGATGTTGTTTAACGAGACTCGAGACACACTAGCCGAGAAACGGGGCAATTTTGGTGAGTACAATATTGTTTATTCTTCGGTGTTGTTGAAATAGTGTTCATTCGCCAGTATATCCTTCATGCTTTTAATGTTGATGTCAATCAACGTTACACCACCACTGACGAAGATAGGCCTTTTGGTCCCCTACGGAACGGAGCGTTAGTATCCACTTTCACCTTATACTCAGCGACACGAACGTTATCTTACATATTTTTCTCAACATTAGCTATGTTAAGGATGCCGGTGTTTTACTGTTGTAGAATAATTGTCAGGTTTGTTCGCTTAGTGCTTAACTATTTACTTATACAATATAGTATGTTGTAATGTACCATGTAATGTAACATTAAATACTAGTTTTATTTAATAATAATAATTGTTTTGCTAACACCAAATAGTTATATCGACTTTTTTTTCCTTTGGTATGACCTGTATCAAACTTGGTACAAACCCAAAGCCCTATAACACGTTTTAAGTGGTTTTGAAAAACTTGATATATGTTTGTATAATATACCTTTCCTAAGCTTATTGAGAAATACCAACTACCACCTCCTTTTTCTTCTGGGTTTCCAGGGCTTTTACGCTGCAATAACAATACACTCAATAGTATATATAATAGCTGTATCATAACAGCAGTGACGTCATCACCCGGCAGCCGAATAACAACACTCAATAGTATAATAGCTGTATCAGTAACAGCAGTGACGTCATCACTCCGGCAGCCGAATAACAATACACTCAATAGTATAATAGCTGTATCAGTAACAGCAGTGACGTCATCACTCCGGCAGCCGAATAACAATACACTCAATAGTATAATAGCTGTATCAGTAACAGCAGTGACGTCATCACCCGGCAGACGAATAACAATACACTCAATAGTATAATAGCTGTATCAGTAACAGCAGTGACGTCATCACCCGGCAGCCGAATAACAATACACTCAATAGTATAATAGCTGTATCAGTAACAGCAGTGACGTCATCACCCGGCAGCCGAATAACAATACACTCAATAGTATAATAGCTGTATCAGTAACAGCAGTGACGTCATCACTCCGGCAGCCGAATAACGCCGAAGTGAATGATTTGCTCGAATATTCGGGGTAGACATTCGCGAGCAGTGTGGGCCCGGCGTTAGCATTCATATATTAGGGAAAATGGTTTGTTAACATTTATTTTGTGTTTATGTAAAAACAATTGGGTTGACTTTCTGTACAGGAAACTGTACTAATAACAAACATGGAGATGCAAAAATTAACTCTCCAAACCGGTCAACTTATTCTCACGGGTAGGTAAGCATTTTAAGTATAATAGATAATGAGCCACGTTAAATAATAGTACTATATTTCTAGTCAAGTGAGGCGTGGATTTTAAAACAATGTTCCATGTGCTTTCATGTGGTATAAGCCTACTTATAATTAATATCTATAGCTGATGGGCCTAGGTTGGTTTTCCGGGAGGGGTATTGCATTTTATTTTTCTTATGAAGAGTAACTTATCAAGAATAAATAATATGTACATACATACGTTTAGTGAGATGCTTGAATTAATTATGCCTTTAATTGCCAATTATTAACTATAAAAATATGGAATTCGTTATGGTTGATTGATCAATCTCTTTAAAAAGAAAGTGTATTATTTAAAGACCCAGTATTGAACTTTTTATGGATCAAAATTGGCAAATGAGGATATTAGTAGAGATATGTTGACATGAAGATGTGCAACCTATTTTAGAAATACAATAATTTTAACCGGAAGAGGATAGGGTCACCCCCCTCACTACTCCAGGAAAATCTTTGGAACCTCTGGGGTTATGGGGTCCTCTTTGGGTGAGATATAACCCTTAAGTGTCTACCCGAAATAATTCCAACTGGTTTGTATCGTGTCATTGTCTCCTGTACACTAATGTTGCTTATTAAATCACTTAAGTTGGCCCCCTCAAAATTATAATATAAATATGCCACCGTTTTGCACCCAAGTATAACCTTTAGCACCTCAATTGTCTACCAAGATTATTTTTAAAATACGAGATCAAATTAATATGTTAGACCCTCACCCCAGCCCCCGCACCTTCAAATTAATATGTTAGACCATCACCCCAATCCTCGCAACTTCAAATTAATATGTTAGACCCTCACCACAGGCCCCGCACCTTCAAATTAATATGTTAGACCCTCACCCCAGGCCCCACACCTTCAAATTAATATGTTAGACCCTCACCACAGCCCCCGGACCTTCAAATTAATATGTTAGACCCTCACCCCAGCCCCGCACCTTCAAATTAATATGTTAGACCTTCACCCCAGCCCGCACCTTCAAATTAAAATGTTAGACCCTCACCACAGGCCCTGCAACTTCAAATTAATATGATAGACCCTCACCCCAATCCCCGCACCTTCAAATTAAAATGTTAGACCCTCACCACAGCCCCCGCACCTTCAAATTAATATGTTAGACTCTCACCACAGGCCCCGCACCTTCAAATTAAAATGTTAGACCCTCACCACAGCCCCCACACCTTCAAATTAATATGTTAAATTCTCACCCCAATCCCCGCACCTTCAAATTAATATGTTAGACGCTCACCCCAGCCCCCGCACCTTCAAATTAAAATGTTAGACCCTCACCACAGGCCCCGCACCTTCAAATTAATATGTTAGACCCTCACCCCAGCCCCCACACCTTAAAATTAATATGTTAGACCCTCACCACAGGCCCCGCACCTTCTAATTAAAATGTTAGACCCTCACCACAGCCCCCCCACCTTCAAATTAATATGTTAGACCCTCACCCAAACACCCGCACCTACAAATTAATATGTTAGACCCTCACCCCAATCCCCGCACCTTCAAATTGAAATGTTAGACCCTCACACAGGCCCGCACCTTCGAATTAATATGTTAGACCCTCACCCCGGCCCCAGCACCTTCAAATTAATATGTTAGACCTCACCCCAATCCCGCACCTTCAAATTAAAATGTTAGACCCTCACCACAGGCCCCGCACCTCCAAATTAATATGTTAGACCCTTACCCCAGGCCCCGCGCCTTCAAATTAATATGTTAGACCCACACCCAGCCCCCGCACTTCAAATTAATATGTTAGACCCTCATCCCAGTCCCCGCACCCTCAAATTAATATGTCAGACCCTCACCCAGCCCGTAACTTCAAATTAATATGTTAGACCATCACCCTAGTCCCCACACCTTCAAATTAAAATGTTAGACCCTCACCTAAGCCCCGCAACTTCAAATTAAAATGTTAGAACCTTACCCAGCCCCGCACCTTCAAATTAATATGTTAGACCCTCACCCCAGTCCCCGCACCTTCAAATTAAAATGTTAGACCCTCACCCCAGGCCCCGCACCTTCAAATTAATATGTTAGCCCTTCACCCCAGCCCCAGCACCTTCAAATTAATATGTTAGACCCTCACCACAGATCCCGCACCTTCAAATTAATATGTTAGACCCTCACCCAGGCCCCATCCCTTCAAATTAATATGTTAGACCCTCACCACAGCCCCCGGACCTTCAAATTAATATGTTAGACCCTCACCCCAGCCCCCGCACCTTCAAATTAATATGTTAGACCTTCACCCAGCCCCCGTACCTTCAAATTAAAATGTTAGACCCTCACCACAGGCCCTGCAACTTCAAATTAATATGATAGACCCTCACCCCAATCCCCGCACCTTCAAATTAAAATGTTAGACCCTCACCACAGCCCCCGCACCTTCAAATTAATATGTTAGACTCTCACCACAGGCCCCGCACCTTCAAATTAAAATGTTAGACCCTAACCACAGCCCCCACACCTTCAAATTAATATGTTAAATTCTTACCCAATCCCCGCACCTTCAAATTAATATGTTAGACCCTCACCCCAGCCCCGCACCTTCAAATTAAAATGTTAGACCCTCACCACAGGCCCCGCACCTTCAAATTAATATGTCAGACCCTCACCCAGCCCCACACCTTCAAATTCATATGTTAGACCCTCACCACAGGCCCCGCACCTTCAAATTAAAATGTTAGACCCTCACCACAGCCCCCCCACCTTCAAATTAATATGTTAGACCCTCACCCAAACTCCCGCACCTACAAATTAATATGTTAGACCCTCACCCCAATCCCGCACCTTCGAATTAATATGTTAGACCCTCACCCCGGCCCCCGCACCTTCAAATTAATATGTTAGACCCTCACCCCAATCCCGCACCTTCAAATTAAAATGTTAGACCCTCACCACAGGCCCCGCACCTCCAAATTAATATGTTAGACCCTTACCCCAGGCCCCGCGCCTTCAAATTAATATGTTAGACCCTCACCCCAGTCCCCGCACCATCAAATTAATATGTTAGACCCTCATCCCAGTCCCCGCACCTTCAAATTAATATGTCAGACACTCACCCAGCCCCGCACCTTCAAATTAATATGTTAGACCATCACCCTAGTCCCACACCTTCAAATTAAATGTTAGACCCTCACCTAAGCCCCCGCAACTTCAAATTAAAATGTTAGAACCTCACCCCAGCCCCCGCACCTTCAAATTAATATGTTAGACCCTCACCCCAGTCCCCGCACCTTCAAATTAAATGTTAGACCCTCACCCCAGGCCCCGCACCTTCAAATTAATATGTTAGCCCTTCACCCAGCCCCAGCACCTTCAAATTAAAATGTTAGACCATCACCCAGTCCCCGCACCTTCAAATTAATAGGTTAAACCCTCACCCCAGCCCCCGCACCTTCAAATTAATATGTTAGACCTTCACCAAAGGCACGCACCGCACTTCAAATTAATATGTTAGACCCTCACCCCAGCCCCGGAACCTTCAAATTAAAATGTTAGAGCCTCACCCCAGGCCCCGCACCTTCAAATTAATATGTTAGACCTTCACCCCAGCCCCCGCACCTTCAAATTAATATGTTAGACCCTCACCCCAATCACCGCACCTTCAAATTAAAATGTTAGACCCTCAACACAGGCCCCAAACCTTCAAATTAATATGTTAGACCTTCACCCCAATCCCCGCACCTTAAAATTAATATGTTAGACCCTCACCCAGGCCCGCACCTTCAAATTAAAATGTTAGACCCTCACCCCAGCCCCCACCCATCAAATTAATATGTTAGACCCTCATCCCAGTCCCCGCACCTTCAAATTAATATGTTAGACCATCACCCCAGCCCCCACACCTTCAAATTAATATGTTAGACACTCACACCAGCCCCCGCACCTTCAAATTAAAATGTTAGACCCTCACCCCAGCCCCCGCACCTTCAAATTAATATGTTAGACCATCACCCCAATCCTCGCACCTTCAAATTAATATGTTAGACCCTCACCACAGGCTCCGCACCTTCAAATTAATATGTTAGACCCTCACCCCAGGCCCCACACCTTCAAATTAATATGTTAGACCCTCACCCAGCCCCAGGACCTTCAAATTAATATGTTAGAACCTCACCCCAGCCCCCGCACCTTCAAATTAATATGTTAGACCTTCACCCCAGCCCCGCACCTTCAAATTAAAATGTTAGACCCTCACCACAGGCCCCTGCAAATTCAAAGTAATATGTTAGACCCTCACCACCAATCCCCGACCTTCAAATTAAAATGTTAGACCTCACCACAGCCCCCGCAGCTTCAAATTAATATGTTAGACTCTCACCACAGCCCCCACACCTTAAAATTAATATGTTAAACCCTCACCCCAATCCCCGCACCTTCAAATTAATATGTTAGACCCTCACCCCAGCCCCCGCACCTTCAAATTAAAATGTTAGACCCTCACCACAGGCCCCACACCTTCAAATTAATATGTTAGACCCTCACCCCTCCCCCAACACCTTCAAATTAATATGTTAGATCCTCACCACAGGCCCCGAGACTTCAAATTAAAATGTTAGACCCTCACCACTGCCCCCACCTTCAATTAATATGTTAGACCTCACCCAAACTCCCGCACCTTCAAATTAATATGTAAGATCCTCACCCAATCCCGCACCTTCAAATTAAAATGTTAGACCCTCAACACAGGCCCCGCACCTTCGAATTAATATGTTAGACCCTCACCCGGCCCTCGCACCTTCAAATTAAAATTATAGACCCTCATCCCAGCCCCACACCTTCAAATTAATATGTTAGACCCTCACCCCAATCCGAGCACCTTCAAATTAAAATGTTAGACCCTCACCACAGGCCCCGCACTCCAAATTAATATGTTAGACCCTTACCCCAGGCCCCGCGCCTTCAAATTAATATGTTAGACCCTCACCCCAGCCCCCGCACCTTCAAATTAATATGTTAGACCCTCACCCCAATCCAGCACCTTCAAATTAAAATGTTAGACCCTCACCACAGGCCCCGCACCTTCAAATTAATATGTTAGACCCTCACCACAGGCCCCGCACCTTCAAATTAATATGTTAGACCATCACCCGGTCCCCGCACCTTCAAATTAATAGGTTAAACCTCACCCCAGCCCCCGCACCTTCAAATTAATATGTTAGACCTTCACCAAAGGCACCGCACCTTCAAATTAATATGTTAGACCATCACCCCAGGCCCCGCACCTTCAAATTAATATGTTAGACCCTCACCCCAGCCCCGAACCTTCAAATTAAAATGTTAGACCTCACCCAGGCCCCGCACCTTCAAATTAATATGTTAGACCTTCACCCCAGCCCCCACACTTCAAATTAATATGTTAGACCATCACCCCAGTCCCCGCACCTTCAATTAATATGTTAGACCCTCACCCCAATCCCCGCACCTTCAAATTAAAATGTTAGAACCTCAAAACAGGCCCCAAACCTTCAAATCAAATGTTAGACCCTCACCACAGGCCCCGCACCTTCAAATTAATATGTTAGACCCTCACCACAGGCCCCGCACCTTCAAATTAATATGTTAGACCCTCACCCCAGCCCCCCACCTTCAAATTAAAATGTTAGACCTTCACCCCAGCCCCAGCACCTTCAAATTAAAATTTTAGACCCTCACCCAAGCCCCCGCACCTTCAAATTAAAATGTTAGACCCTCACCACAGGCCCCGCACCTTCAAATTAATATGTTAGACACTCACCCACCCCCGCACCTTCAAATTAATATGTTAGACTATCACCCCAGTCCCCGCACCTTCAAATTAATAGGTTAGACCCTCACCCCAGCCGCCGCACCTTCAAATTAATATGTTAGACCTTCACCAAAGGCACCGCACCTTCAAATTAATATGTTAGACCATCACCCCAGGCCCCGCGCCTTCAAATTATTATGTTAGACCCTCACCCCAGCCCCCGCACCTTCAAATTAATATGTTAGACCTCACCCCAATCCCAGCACCTTCAAATTAAAATGTTAGACCCTCACCACAGGCCCCGCACCTTCAAATTAATATGTTAGACCCTCACCCCAGCCCCCGCACCTTCAATTAATATGTTAGACCTTCACCCCAGCCCCGCACCTTCAAATTAAAATGTTAGACCCTCACCACAGGCCCCTGCAACTTCAAATTAATATGATAGACCTCACCCCAATCCCCGCACCTTCAAATTAAAATGTTAGACCTCACCACAGCCCCGCACCTTCAAATTAATATGTTAGACTCTCACCACAGGCCCGCACCTTCAAATTAAAATGTTAGACCCTCACCACAGCCCCACACCTTCAAATTAATATGTTAAATTCTCATCCCAATCCCCGCACCTTCAAATTAATATGTTAGACGCTCACCCAGCCCCCGCACCTTCAAATTAAAATGTTAGACCCTCACCACAGGCCCCGCACCTTCAAATTAATATGTTAGACCCTCACCCCAGCCCCCACACCTTAAAATTAATATGTTAGACCCTCACCACAGGCCCCGCACCTTCTAATTAAAATGTTAGACCTCACCACAGCCCCCCCTCAAATTAATATGTTAGACCCTCACCCAAACTCCCGCACCTTCAAATTAATATGTAGATCCTCACCCCAATCCCCGCACCTTCAAATTAAAATGTTAGACCTCACACAGGCCCCGCACCTTCGAAATTAATATGTTAGACCCTCACCCCGGCCCTCGCACCTTCAAATTAAAATTTAGACCCTCATCCAGCCCCCACACCTTCAATTAATATGTTAGACCCTCACCCCAATCCCGCACCTTCAAATTAAAATGTTAGACCTCACCACAGGCCCCGCACCTCAATTAATATGTTAGACCCTTACCCAGGCCCGCCCTTCAAATTAATATGTTAGACCCTCACCCAGCCCCGCACCTTCAATTAATATGTTAGACTCACCCAATCCCAGCACCTTCAAATTAAAATGTTAGACCTCACCCAGCCCCACCCTTCAAATTAATATGTTAGACCCTCACCACGCCCGCCTTCAAATTAATATGTTAGACCCTCACCCAGCCCCGCACCTTCAAATTAATATGTTAGACCTTCACCCCAGTCCCCGCACCTTCAAATTAAATGTTAGACCCTCACCCCAGGCCCCTGCACCTTCAAATTAATATGTAGACCCTCACCCAAGCCCCCGCACCTTCAAATTAAATGTTAGACCCTCACCCCAGCCCCGCACCTTCAAATTAATATGTTAGACCTCACCCAGCCCCGCACCTTCAAATTAAATGTTAGACCCTCACCACAGCCCCGCACCTTCAAATTAATATGTTAGACCTCTCACCACCAATCCCGCACCTTCAAATTAAATGTTAGACCCTCACCACAGCCCCCGCACCTTCAAATTAATATGTTAGACCCTCACCACAGCCCCGCACCTTCAAATTAATATGTTAGACCTCACACCCAGCACCCACACACCCTTCAAATTAATATGTTAGACCTCACCACCAGCCCCGCACCTTCAAATTAAAATGTTAGACCAGCCCTCACCCAATAATAGTGCCCCACCCCACCCCACTTCAAATTAATATGTTAGACCCTCACCCACAGCCCCGCACCTTCAAATTAAAATGTTAGACCCTCACCCCGCACCCCGCACCTCAAATTAATATGTTAGACCCTCACCCAGCCCCGCACCTTCAAATTAATATGTTAGACCTCACCCCAATCCCCGCACCTTCAAATTAAGTAATAGTTCTAGAACCCTCACCACAGGCCCCGCACCTCAAATTAATATGTTAGACCCTCACCCAGCCCCGCCCTTCAAATTAATATGTTAGACCCTCACCCCAGCCCCGCACCTTCAAATTAATATGTTAGACCCTCACCCAGCCCCGCACCTTCAAATTAATATGTTAGACCTCACCCCAGCCCCGCACCTTCAAATTAATATGTTAGACCCTCACCCAGTCCCCGCACCTTCAAATTAATATGTTAGACCCTCACCCCAAGCCCCGCACCTTCAAATTAAAATGTTAGACCCTCACCACCAGCCCCGCACCTTCAAATTAATATGTTAGACCCTCACCCCAGTCCCCGCACCTTCAAATTAAAATGTTAGACCCTCACCCAGCCCCCGCACCTTCAAATTAATATTGTAGACCCTTCACCCCAGCCCCAGCACCTTCAAATTAAAATGTTAGACCCTCACCCAGCCCCGCACCTTCAAATTAATAGTTAGACCCTCACCCCAGCCCCGCACCTTCAAATTAAATGTTAGACCTCACCACAGGCCCGCACCTTCAAATTAATATGTTAGACCCTCACCCAGCCCCGCAACCTTCAAATTAAAATGTTAGACCCTCACCCAGGCCCCACACCTTCAAATTAATATGTTAGACCCTCACCCATCCCCGACCTTCAAATTAATATGTTAGACCCTCACCCCAGCCCCCGCACCTTCAAATTAATATGTTAGACCTCACCCAGCCCCCACCTTCAAATTAATATGTTAGACCCTCACCACAGCCCCCGCACCTTCAAATTAATATGTTAGACCCTCACCCAAGGCCCGCACCTTCAAATTAAAATGTTAGACCCTCACCACAGCCCCCCACCTTCAAATTAATATGTTAGACCCTCACCCAGCCCCGCACCTTCAAATTAATATGTTAGACCCTCACCCAGCCCCGCACCTTCAAATTAATATGTTAGACCCTCCCGCCCCGCACCTTCAAATTAAATGTTAGACCCTCACCCCAGCCCCGCACCTTCAAATTAATATGTTAGACCTCACCCAGCCCCGCACCTTCAAATTAAATGTTAGACCCTCACCCAGGCCCCGCACCTTCAAATTAATATGTTAGACCCTCACCCAGCCCCGCACCTTCAAATTAAATGTTAGACCCTCACCCAGCCCCCACCTTCAAATTAATATGTTAGACCTCACCCCAGCCCCGCACCTTCAAATTAATATGTTAGACCCTCACCCAGCCCCGCACCTTCAAATTAATATGTTAGACCCTCACCCAGCCCCCGCACCTTCAAATTAAATGTTAGACCTCACCCAGCCCCGCACCTTCAAATTAATATGTTAGACCCTCACCCCAATCCCCGCACCTTCAAATTAAAATGTTAGACCCTCACCAGGCCCCACCTTCAAATTAATATGTTAGACCCTCACCCCAGCCCCGCACCTTCAAATTATATGTTAGACCTCACCCCAGTCCCCGCACCTTCAAATTAATATGTTAGACCTCACCCCAGCCCCGCACCTTCAAATTAATATGTTAGACCTCACCACAGCCCCGCACCTTCAAATTAAATGTTAGACCCTCACCCAGCCCCCGCACTTCAAATTAAATGTTAGACCTCACCCCAGCCCCCACCTTCAAATTAATATGTTAGACCTCACCCAGCCCCCGCACCTTCAATTAATGTTAGACCTACCCAGCCCCCACCTTCCCGCACCTTCAAATTAATATGTTAGACCCTCACCCCAATCCCCGCACCTTCAAATTAAAATGTTAGACCTCAACACAGGCCCCAAACCTTCAAATTAATATGTTAGACCTCACCCCAGCCCCGCACCTTCAAATTAATATGTTAGACCCTCACCCCAGGCCCCGCACCTTCAAATTAATATGTTAGACCCTCACCCCAGCCCCACCTTCAAATTAATATGTTAGACCTTCACCCAGCCCCGCACCTTCAAATTAATATGTTAGACCTCACCAGCCCACCTTCAATTAATGTTAGACCTCCCAGCCCCCACCTTCAAATTAATATGTTAGACCTCACCCAGCCCCGCACCTTCAAATTAAATGTTAGACCTCACACCCAGCCCCGCACCTTCAAATTAATATGTTAGACCACAGCCCACCTTCAATTATTAGACCTCAACCCCGCACCTTCAAATTAATATGTTAGACCCTCACCCCAGGCCCGCACCTTCAAATTAAAATGTTAGACCCTCACCCCAGCCCCCCACCTTCAAATTAATATGTTAGACCCTCACCCCAGTCCCCGCACCTTCAAATTAAATGTTAGACCCATCACCCACAGCCCCCAACCTTCAAATTAATATGTTAGACCCTCACCCCAGCCCCCGCACCTTCAAATTAAAATGTTAGACCTCCACCCAGCCCCCGCACCTTCAAATTAATATGTTAGACCATCACCCCATCCCGCACCTTCAAATTAATATGTTAGACCCTCACCACAAAGCCCCGCACCTTCAAATTAATATGTTAGACCCTCACCCCAGGCCCCACACCTTCAAATTAATATGTTAGACCCTCACCCCAGCCCCAGACCTTCAAATTAATATGTTAGACCTCAACCCAGCCCCCGCACCTTCAAATTAATATGTTAGACCTTCACCCAGCCCCCGCACCTTCAAATTAAATGTTAGACCCTCACCACAGACCCGCACTTCAAATAATATGTTAGACCCTCACCCCAATCCCGCACCTTCAAATTAAAATGTTAGACCTCACCACAGCCCCGCACCTTCAAATTAATATGTTAGACCTCACCCAGCCCCACACTTAAAATTAATATGTTAAACCCTCACCCAATCCCCCGCACCTTCAAATTAATATGTTAGACCCTCACCCCAGCCCCGCACCTTCAAATTAAAATGTTAGACCCTCACCACAGGCCCCACCTTCAAATTAATATGTTAGACCCTCACCCCACCCCCAACACCTTCAAATTAATATGTTAGATCCTCACCCAGCCCCGAACTTCAAATTAAAATGTTATACCCTCACCCCAGCCCCCGCACCTTCAAATTAAATGTTAGACCCTCACCCAACTCCCGCACCTTCAAATTAATATGTTAGACCCTCACCCCAATCCCCGCACCTTCAAATTAAATGTTAGACCTCACCCAGGCCCCGCACCTTCAAATTAATATGTTAGACCCTCACCCCGGCCCCGCACCTTCAAATTAAAATTTAGACCCTCACCCAGCCCCCACACCTTCAAATTAATATGTTAGACCCTCACCCCATCCGCACCTTCAAATTAAAATGTTAGACCCTACCACAGGCCCCGCACCTCAAATTAATATGTTAGACCCTTACCCCAGGCCCCGCACCTTCAAATTAATATGTTAGACCCTCACCCAGCCCCGCACCTTCAAATTAATATGTTAGACCCTCACCACCAATCCAGCACCTTCAAATTAAAATGTTAGACCCTCACCACAGGCCCCGCACCTTCAAATTAATATGTTAGACCCTCACCACTGCCCCCGCACCTTCAAATTAATATGTTAGACCATCACCCCAGTCCCCGCACCTTCAAATTAATATGGTTAAACCCTCACCCACAGCCCCGAACCTTCGAAATTAAAATGTTAGACCCTCACCCAGGCCCCGCACCTTCAAATTAATATGTTAGACCTACACCCAGCCCCACACCTTCAAATTAATATGTTAGACCCTCACCCCAGCCCCCGCACCTTCAAATTAATATGTTAGACCCTCACCCCAATCCCAGCACCTTCAAATTAAAATGTTAGACCCTCACCACAGGCCCCGCACCTTCAAATTAATATGTTAGACCCTCACCACAGGCCCCGCACCTTCAAATTAATATGTTAGACCCTCACCCCAGCCCCCCCACCTTCAAATTAAAATGTTAGACCATCACCCCCAGCCCAGCACCTTCAAATTAAAATGTTAGACCCTCACCCAAGCCCCCGCACCTTCAAATTAAAATGTTAGACCCTCACCACAGGCCCCGCACCTTCAAATTAATATGTTAGACCCTCACCCCAGCCCCCGCACCTTCAAATTAATATGTTAGACTATCACCCCAGTCCCCGCACCTTCAAATTAATAGGTTAGATTCTCACCCCAGCCCCCGCACCTTCAAATTAATATGTTAGACCTTCACCAAAGGCACCGCACCTTCAAATTAATATGTTAGACCATCACCCCAGCCCCCGCACCTTCAAATTAATATGTTAGACCCTCACCCTAGCCCCACACCTTAAAATTAAAATTGTAAATATAATATCGTTTTCCACCAATTTAGAACCGTTTTGCACCTTAATAGTTTTGCAAGAAAAATAACTAAATTTAAAGTTAAAAAGTGTTAGGTGGCTGAGTTAATTAATTTACAAAAAAACTTCACTTATGTTTTCCTCGGAAAATAATCATTTTTTAAGCTTAATTAAAACTGTTTTCATAAAAAAATTAATATATAAAAATTTCATATAGTTTTTTTTTTTATGATGCCTTCAAATTATTTATATTTGCTAAAATTAAAAATATATTCTTATTTATAAAAAAACAATCAACAGATAGATACCCATTTTAAATAGCATATTAAAATAAAATGCACTTCAGTGGCAGAATGGTCTAAGGCGTCACTTTCATGTTATACTCACCTGCTGGATTATTTTTATTATTAGCACCACGTCTTACTACCCGTTCTGGTTATACGCACTTACGCTAATGTGTAGAGTGATTGTGAGATAAAATGGAGGACCTACAGTTTAACGTGGGATCCGAACCACGGCGGAGGCCTGGTATTTCTCATATTCACAAGTTGTGATTAATACACGACTTGTCAGAGGTGAAGGAAGATTTTGGTAATCAGATAAAACTTTGCCGGAACCAAGGATCGAACCCCGAACCCCAGCATAGAAATCCGACACCTTAACCCTAGACCACCAGGTCATCACTTGCTGGAGACGGGGAGATCGGTGTTCTAATCCTGGTCTGGTCTACTGAAGGTAGTTTTCCCCTCAATAATTTTCCATTCTCCTTTAAGGCAAATGCAGGTAGATTACCTCTAAAATGCTTTATTCCTTCTCCCTACCACGTTAGCGTAATTATAACATATGCGTATAAGGTGAACAGGCAGTAAAACGCGGTGATTCACTTAAAAAAAATATTACATTAGTTGTTTAAGAAAAACGAATATATAATATGTAATTATTTTTATTGTAAGTAAATAACTTGCCAGATACCTCTTTTGAGCCAAATCGTTAAAGCTATTTTTAAAACATTTCAAATTTTATGAAAAAATCAGTCTCTGGCAAGCTACCCTTTAGTGAATTTTCCCCTAAAAAAAGTGTACATTTCTATTTGTCATGTCGAAAACTCCCCAGGTTAAGGATGGGAAAAAATATCGATACTTTACTAACAGCGATATTTTCCTTTCGATACTAGTATTTTTTTAGTCGATACTTTTTTCCGATGATTTTACTGATATTAGTACTCACATTCCGGTATCGAATTGGTATCGAAAGAAACCACTTTCTTGCTATCTTCACTCAAGCTGGAATTAAATGTTTACTAGAGTGGACTGTGGAGGAAGAGCAATTGACAATATTTCACAATTCTCACTCATTTTCTGCGTGACAAGCAAGAAGAACTCTAGCTGGCATGGTAACACCTTTTATAATATTCATCATACAATACTGTCTAACATACCTTACAAGTTCCAACACATAGAATAGACGCGATAGACTTAGGTAGGCCTATACTATAATATGGTCAAATCATTATAATTTTCAGTGTTTAAATAAATATGAAAATACAATTATGATGCAAAGTTGAAATTATTATTACTAGATTAAAAATATCCAGATTAAAATTTCGATAACGATACTTATTGTTATCGATACTTTTATTTCGATACAATATCCCTACTACTATAGAGCGCCTCGTTATTTTATGACTAACTTTTTTCATTACTAAGGAAAATAGTGTCGTTTATTCTAAATATCAATGAAATAACTTTTATAATGCACATCTTTATTGTATATAAATGAATGAAACCTTTATAAGAATATAGGAAAGAAGCTCAACTAGGGTAGTTCCATAGAGAAAGGGATAACACTATGGTAGTTCTGTTCTTACACTGACCACATGGGCAAGATGACCATAGAAACCGACAGTTGCTCAGCAAGCATTTCAAAGATAGCGATAAGAAACTTACCAGAACTACTGACATTTATATTTATAGTGGCTGAATAATGAAATCAGGGTAAACCATCAATATTTCACAGAGTAAAACACGTCAGAAAAGGTCACTAGCCTTGTCCATATAAAATAGAAATGTTATCAACAAAGCAATAATTTTCCAATTTGGTGACCCTAAAACAAAGGTATAAGACACATGTATATCTTAGGAAAAAGGTCTCGAAGGTCAAAAAGAGAAACTAGTGTGTAAAACGGGTTTCAGCCAAGACATAAAAAGATTATATTTATTTTTACTTTAAGGTAAATCAATTACTAAGGTGTAAAACATTGCGTGAAAAACAGTTTAAACAAAAAAGTTTATAAACTTTGGAATTCCTTGAATATAATAAGACATTATAACTTTGTGTTTTATTTAATTATTTTTTCTGTGTAAACTAATATTGTTCAAGGGCTAATCTTAGCTTGCCCCCCCCCCCCCTAAACATAAACGGTCTTATCGTTTCTGGGGTTAGGGTGCAAAACGGTGGCATATCTAAATTTTGAACGGGTGTAGGGGCCAACAAGTGATCTGTTATTAGAGACTAGCTTGTATATTCGTGACCCGGTTTAATATCCCCCCTCTCCTACATAACATTCCTCTCTAAATGACAGCTCATCACTTCCGGTTGGCTGGATTGACGTCACAATTTCAAGGGTGGGTGTAGGACCGCCAAAACACCTCTGCTTCCAACTCTCCATCCTTTGTAATTGTGGATACCTGTATTTAATATGAGATGAACCTTTCATTCAAAACCGACGCATTTGAAAAGATAATCAATTACTTTTTGGCAAGTAGAAAGTCCGCTACTTACAAGAGAAATGCCACCGTCATCTGTTAGCTAGCAGACGAGCATAGTTTTATCATTCTATTTGTGGATAACGTTCGTGCGTTTCCGGTCTGTTGTCCTCTACCTGAGTCCGAAGTTCCCCGAACTCGTGACGTGTGATGTGTCGAAGTAAGGGAGGGGCGCTGGCAACAGTCGAGTAACGCCAAGCAACCAGACTTGTTCAGTGTCTCGCTGTGTTGTTACCGTGTTGCGTTCGTATCGTGCGAATAACTTGCGCGATTGTCTATAACTTGTTCGATCTAAAGCGCACTCAGATGTTGACTAGAACACTGTTGATCAGAGTTTGTTTATGATAAGAGTGTTTGTGTTGATAAGTGAGTGGTCACACCTGTGAATAGTCTTGTCGGGGTATGTGACTAGGTGTGGTTCACTTAATACGGCCGGTAAATATGTGGCGGTGGTGAAATGTGTCTCCACAGCTGATTGAGTGTTTCTGTGTGGGTTAATTAACGAGGAATTGTGCTTCTTTTCAAGAACAATGAGGCTCAGATTGAAGCTATCTGCTGTGGTGTTGGTGTTCGCGTTCATGAGCTTCCCAGAGTTCGTGTCAACGCTTGAGTCACAAGGTAGGAACGCAAGCACACCTGTTTACAACCCTCTCTCTCTGACCTGCACTCTCTCTCTCTATGTCGGCACTTTGGTGGCTAGCACTCAAGTGCTCTATTATTAAACATCTGGCAGATTGTTTCATCTTGTGTTACTCGCTTTTATCGACCACTCTAACGCGTGCTAAAACGTCTAGGAGCAGAATTCTGACTGGAGGAAAGGGTCATAAATTAAACTGTTTGCAGTCATCATTTATAAAATTTTACTATACTATTATTAGTAGGGCTCTAATTTGATGTTTGTAGATATTATCGTTTTCAAAAGTTTCAGCTTCACATGACTTGACGTATGAATATAATATGTAGGTTGTTTTTACAACCTATATCTTCATCCGACTCCATTTGAATATTAAATAAATAGTGAGGACCAATCAGAGTGATGTTTTTGTTCGGCCAAGTTCTCTGCGTTCAAATAGTCTCAAGAGCCCAAAGGCATCTCTCCCGATGATTAGATCGGGGCTTGAATACCGCTCGCTTTTTTCCTAAATGGTTTCCATTCTCTTATTTAATCGCACACGTACACTTTATCTAAATTCAACCTACCTCATTAGAGTAATTAGTATGCTCTATATGCGTGTATCCCGATTGGGTAGTAATAAAAGGTTCTAATCAAACTGGGTATCAGGCCATTTAATTGTATAAATGGCTGTCAGGGTAGACAACGTTTATGGTTCTTTTTAGAAAACAGGGTGACCTGGTGGTCTAGGGGTAAGGTGTCAGACTTCTGTGCTGGCGGCCGGGGTTCAATCCCCGGTACCGGCACAGATTTATCTGATTACCAAACCCTTCCTTCACCTCTGGCAATACATCTTGTGAATGTGGGGAATGCCAGGCCTCCACCGTGGTTCGGATTCCACGTTAAACTGTAGGTCCTCCATTTCATCTCACAATCACCCTACCATTACACATTAGCGTAAGTGCGTATAACCCGAACGGATAGTAAGGCGCGGTGCTAATAATAATTTTTAGAAAACAGAATAAATCTTTGCAATGTTATTTATTCAATGATGCACAAGAAACCTCACCTATTAGGCCTAAAACCTTTGGATTGTTTGGTTAAATAAGTAATTAGACTATGTATCAGAATACACACGGACAAGTTTGAATGGAAATAACTACCTAGGCCCTAGTCTCTACGTTAATAAAACTACCTAGGCCCTAGTCTCTACGTTAATAAAACTACCTAGGCCCTAGTCTCTACGTTAATAAAACTACTTAGGCCCTAGTCTCTACATTAATAAAACTACCTTTGCCCTAGTCTCTACGTTAATAAAACTACTTAGGCCTAGTCTCTACGTTAATAAAACTACTTAGGCCCTAGTCTCTACGTTAATAAAACTACCTTTGCCCTAGTCTCTACGTTAATAAAATTACCTAGGCCCTAGTCTCTACGTTAATAAAACTACCTAGGCCCTAGTCTCTACGTTAATAAAACTACCTAGGCCCTAGTCTCTACGTTAATAAAACTACCTAGGCCCTAGTCTCTACGTTAATAAAACTACTTAGGCCCTAGTCTCTACGTTAATAAAACTACCTAGGCCATAGTCTCTACGTTAATAAAACTACCTAGGCCCTAGTCTCTACGTTAATAAAACTACCTAGGCCCTAGTCTCTACCTTAATAAAACTACCTAGGCCCTAGTCTCTACGTTAATAAAACTACTTAGGCCCTAGTCTCTACGTTGATAAAACCTTTGCCCTAGTCTCTACGTTAATAAAACTACCTAGGCCCTAGTCTCTACGTTAATAAAACTACTTAGGCCCTAGTCTCTACGTTGATAAAACCTTTGCCCTAGTCTCTACGTTAATAAAACTACCTAGGCCCTAGTCTCTACGTTAATAAAACTACTTAGGCCCTAGTCTCTACGTTGATAAAACCTTTGCCCTAGTCTCTACGTTAATAAAACTACCTAGGCCCTAGTCTCTACGTTAATAAAACTACTTAGGCCCTAGTCTCTACGTTGATAAAACCTAGGCCCTAGTCTCTACGTTAATAAAACTACCTAGGCCCTAGTCTCTACGTTGATAAAACCTTTGCCCTAGTCTCTACGTTAATAAAACTACCAAGGCCCTAGTCTCTACGTTAATAAAACTACTTAGGCCCTAGTCTCTACGTTGATAAAACCTTTGCCCTAGTCTCTACGTTAATAAAATTACCTAGGCCCTAGTCTCTACGTTAATAAAACTACCTAGGCCCTAGTCTCTACGTTAATAAAACTACTTAGGCCCTAGTCTCTACGTTGATAAAACCTTTGCCCTAGTCTCTACGTTAATAAAACTACCTAGGCCCTAGTCTCTACGTTAATAAAACTACCTAGGCCCTAGTCTCTACCTTAATAAAACTACCTAGGCCCTAGTCTCTACCTTAATAAAACTACCTAGGCCCTAGTCTCTACGTTAATAAAACTACTAGGCCCTAGTCTCTACGTTGATAAAACTCTTTGCCCTAGTCTCTACGTCAATAAAACTACCTAGGCCCTAGTCTCTACGTTAATAAAACTACCTAGGCCCTAGTCTCTACGTTAATAAAACTACCTAGGCCCTAGTCTCTACGTTAATAAAACTACCTAGGCCCTAGTCTCTACGTTAATAAAACTACCTAGGCCCTAGTCTTACGTTAATAAAACTACCTAGGCCCTAGTCTCTACTTAATAAAACTACCTAGGCCAGTCTCTACGTTAATAAAACTACTTAGGCCCTAGTCTCTACGTTGATAAAACCTTGCCTAGTCTCTACGTCAATAAAACTACCTAGGCCCTAGTCTCTACGTTAATAAAACTACCTAGGCCCTAGTCTCTACGTTAATAAAACTACCTAGGCCTAGTCTCTACGTTAATTAAAACTACCTAGGCCCTAGTCTTTACGTTAATAAAATACTTAGGCCTAGTCTCTACGTTTAAAACATTTGGCTAGTCTCTACATTAGTAAAACTACTAGGCCTATCTTACGTAATAAAACTACCTAGGCCTAGTCTCTACGTTATAAAACTACTTAGGCCCTAGTCTTACGTTGATAAAACCTTTGCCCTAGTCTCTATGTTAATAAAATACCTAGGCCTGTCTCTACATTAATAAAACTACCTTTGCCCTAGTCTCTACGTTAATAAAACTACCTAGGCCCTAGTCTCTACGTTAATAGAAACTACCTAGGCCCTAGTCTCTACCTTAATAAAACTACTAGGCCCTAGTCTCTACATTAATAAAACTACCTAGGCCTAGTTTCTACGTTAATAAAATACCTAGGCCCTAGTCTCTACGTGTATAAACTACTAGGCCCTAGTCTCTACGTGTTAAAACTACCTAGGCCTAGTCTCTAGTGTATAAAACTACTAGCCTAGTCTCTACGTTAATAAAACTACTAGGCCTAGTTTCTACGTTAATAAACTACCTAGGCCCTAGTCTTACGTGTATAAAACTACCTAGGCCCTAGTCTCTACGTGTATAAAACTTCTAGGCCTAGTCTCTACGTTAATAAAACTACTAGGCCCTAGTCTCTACGTGTATAAAACTACCTAGGTCTAGTCTACCATTTTATAAAACCATCCAAATTCTATAGGTAGAACAATAGTCTATATTAAAATTATTTAAATTTCGTATTTTTTTACCTACAAGTTCACAAAGATGTACTATCTAAAAAAAAATCAACTTTAATGTTCAATCTCTCAGGTGGACAGTTATTTAAAAATCTGAAATCTAAACATATTAAAGTACTTTATGTTAAGTAACTTTTTTTTAAATTTTGAGTTTGAGATTCAAGTGGTTTAATAAATGCAACCTTGCAAGTCATAAAAAATTCAATAATTTGCATTAAAGTACACTTGATCTTTTGTTTTAATATCATAAATGTTCGTGTTTATGTTGTAAATTATGCTTTACAATGCATATAAACGTGATTAAATACTAAACAATTCAAAGATTGGTTTTAATTGTTTTACAGACTTGTTAGAAGAAAAGGGGTTTAGGGGCTGTCCATAAATTACGTTAAGTTTTTTTTCGTGATTTTCGGCCATCCCTCTCTCCCACGTAAGGGACGTAAGATTTTCAGCCCCCCCCCCCACGATCTCACGCAAGTTTTTTTTTTTTATGAAAAACGTGCGAGGACGGGGAAATCGAGGTTCAATCCAGGTCTGGTTCATTGAGGGTTATTTTGCCTCTAACTTCCTAACTATATCATCCTAACCTAATTTGTACATTAGTATTTTCCATTCACGATAGGTTTTTACCTGGATGACAGTTCGAAAATCATATGTTTAGGTTTTGGGTTGCCAGCACTTGTAAAATATCACTTTTGTTATAAATGTAAATATCTTTAATTGCCTGTTATATATTACATTTAAAGTAACGAAAACTTAAGTTTTCTCATACTATTTCATTTTTTTAAATAATTTCTTTTTATACAACTCGAAACAATATTTTAAACATAATTAAAAGTACTTATTTTTCGTTTTGGAACGTTATTGATTTTGTGTAATATAGTGCACACATCAATATCTTTTAATAAGAGGCATAGTTTTTTACTTGGAAAAGAGGAAATTGTTGTCATTTTTGTACATACAAAAAATGATTTTATGATTATTTTATCGTATTTTGAAATATTTAACTGAATAAAATATTTTCATCAACTGCGTGTCTGCATCATTGTAAACAACTTGTTTACCGTTATGTTCAATCATATGGTTTTAGATTCGTCAGTCGCCATTTTGAAGCTATGTTCGTTAGAAGTTTTTGTGAAAGTGGTGTTAATATTTTTTTAAGGGGAATAAAACTATAAATAAACTTTGTGTCCGACCTCAAATAAATATATAAATAATATTGGCCTAAATTACTGGTGTTAACTATCACATTAATATATTACCATCTGTTTTCATTACAGTCATCCAAAGTGATGTCAGCAGTTGGCGTAGTGATATATTAGGGATTACTTCTAGTAACATTTCGAGGTGTCATCCAGGTAAACTTAGCTCGTGAATGACTTATAGTGCACGTGTTTTCACGAAGAGCGCGCAACTCGGCTGTATAGTATATATATTTTTAAATCTGGATTTTCATAATATAAAAAATTAATAGTATCTCACAATTCAATATTCTGTAAAAATATACTAGTTTTTTTAGACCGAAACATTTTAAACATAAATCATAAATTTTATTCTCTAATAATTAAACGTTTTAAGTTCGTTTTATATTAAGGTTAATTATAATGGATATCACATCACCGGCAATGTGACATCCAGGTGTTCTATATATTGCTTAGGCTTTCTATATAATGGCAGTGGTTTTGGCAAAGTATGAAATAAACGAATGTTGCTGTTGTATTTCATACTTATTTTCAAGTTCTTTGTTTTTTTGAAGGCCCAGAATATGTAATCAATTATTTTATCCAGTTCTATGTAAGTCTTGCATCGTTTTCTTGAGTGTTCACTTAATTCCTAGGTTTTAATTTGTTCAGGGTAAGGCTATTTTAGAATAGGGTAGTTAGGTAAGATTAGGTTAGGTTAGCTTTTGTTCTCGGTAATCAGGGAGTCGAACTGGAACTGATAACTAAAATTAAGTTATTTTAAGGAACCTGAATTTGAACCAGAACCCTAAAGGGTAAATCCATGTGAAATCAGCCAATGGCCTGGAGCTTCACATCTCTGAACAAGATAATTTTTGGAACATTGGTACTTTAAAAGGATGAAAAGTATGAAATTTCAATTATTTTTTTTGACATTCCGTTTTTTAGTTCAAATGGCTCTATCTCAAAAACTATAAGACTTAGAGAGGTGGAATTTGTAACATTATCTTAAAGATTTTACAAGATTTAATATGATATGAATCTTGACAATATTTAACAATTTTTTTCTAAAAAATTTAAAAAGTGTTTGTTAAATCTCAAAATTGAAATTTTAATTTTTTTTCTAAAAACTATATTTCATTTATACTCCTTTTGGGAGAACATGTACCAAATTTGAAGATGGGATGATGTTGTAATAAATAGTTAAATATAGCAGTATCACAGTTAATTCTCCCAGAATGAGATGTATTGTGTTGATACCCTGAGTATTTATGAACACCTGCAGTAACATAAACAAATTAAATGGGAAAATTGTTTCTACTCATTTAAGTTATTGCTCTTTTAAGTTAACCCTAAAAAAGTTTAAAAAAACAAAATTAATTTTTAGGTTTTTTTAGGAGAGTCGGTGAATACCGATCACTTTTTTTAAAAAGATTATTACAAGTAGAAAAAAACAAGAAAATAAAAGTTTTCTAGTGTAACGGTACTAGCAGCTATTTTAGTATTTGGAACCAAGTGCAATTAAATATTTTTATGAATGGGTTAGTCAAAATATTTTAGTTTAAAAAAAATGTACTTTGATCGGTATTACCAAACTGGTCGGGTAATACCGATCAGTGATTTCATCATGTATTTGACTTTAATTATGTTCTTTAAAAAAATTGAAATTAAAGCTAAATGATTATGAATCAGTAAACAAACACATAAGGAAAGCTTCTGTTGGTTTTATGGATATAAAAAAATATCTTAAACAATTTTTGCAACTAAGAAAAGTAGTATACAACAATTAAAAGCAAATGTTTGATATTTTAAATTTATAAAACAGCTAAATATTGTTAATTTTATATCATGGTTAACTAAGAACTTTATTTCCTAAACTTAACTAATAACTAATGTTGGCATTTAAAAAAAATTGAATACAAACATATTACAAAACTAAAAAAACACATATTTCCCTAAGTTTTAACTTACCTACTAAAAAAATGAATTTATAACAATTACTTTGAACTTAGTTCACACAATCGTCACATCTGTAACCTTCTGCACTGTCCCAGTCGGTGCATTCAGCATGTGCCCAGTTAGAGCACAATACACATCGGTACCATAATTCATTGTTTCTACCAAATTATACACAAACACAACAGAGTTCGTTTTCAGAGGATTTCAACAATGGACCTATATCATCAAGTTCCTCATCATCACAAATTAAATCTTCATCTAAACTTTCCTCCTCGGAAGAACTTTCAAATGTGATATTCCTACGACTCCTTTTCTGATTAGTCTTTTTTATTTTACTAGATTCTGCTCCCCTTTGTTTCAAAATTTTATTTTCAGCCCTTTTCTTATTTTTTTCTTCTTTTATATTTTTTTTATTTGGCCTTTTCTAAAGTGTCTTTCCTTGGAGTAGAGGTGAGAATTTCAGAATGCTGTTTTTTTCTATTGTTTGTGGAGATTTGATTTTTGCTATCTAACTTTGGAACAGGAGAAATATCCGCAATTAAAACAGATTTTCCAAAGTTTGAATTTGAATTTGATGAACCATTAATGTTTGAGACTAAAGATGAACGTGGCTCACCTTTAGTAATGGAAGAACGAGGACTATTTGAAGGTAAATGTGAGGTGACCTTGGAGGTTGAGGGCTGAGGAGAATCTGCTGAGTCTGTAGCTAAAGGAGATTGTAGTTCATTATCAGCGTCATCAGTAATTTCTACCATTCGCAGATCTGTTGGAAGAAAGTCTTCTTCATTAAAAACTTCAGGATTTAAGGGAAATATTCCGGTTTTGCTAAAACCCGATGCTGCTTTTTCCATCGTTGCTACCCGCGTATAAGTTTGATTGAAAAGAGACGCTAAATTATAAGGCGTTATTTTTTTCATGAGCATGATTTTTCATATAGAGATCACATTCTCTATTAAATGCTGTTTTAAGGGGCCCAAAGAAAGACACATCTAGTGGCTGCAGGCGGTGTGAGGTGTGAGGAGGAATGGACACCATTACAATACCACTGTCGCGACAAAATGAGTAGCTTTCCAGTGTAGAATGAGTATTATGGTTATCCAGTATCAGTAGAATGGGTTCATCATGCGAAGGTTTTGTGTGCGCAGCAAAATACTTCAACCAGTCCACAAAGATCTCTTCTGTTATCCAACCTGACTTTGAGCATGCGTAAGCAGCTCCGTGTGGGCCTCCTATTTTCAAAGCAGCTGACATATTCACTCTCGGGAATATAAACATCGGGGGCACATAATTGCCTGTAGGACTCATGGCACAGACAACAGTGACATTTTTACCTCTTTCCCAGCTTGTAGCAGCTCCCACTTGTTTTGGTCCTTTTACAGCTAAGATACGACCAGGTTTTTGTACCGTAGAGATACCCGTTTCATCGACGTTAAAAATTCTATGAGGTGGAAATTTGTACTTCTCCTGAACCGTTTCTCGATTTTCATAGAATCGACTAACTTCATCCTTATTAAAGCAAGGAAGGATACGACTAACACTTGTAGCTTCAAGTCGTCTTAAACTCAAATTAGGATTTCGCTTCATGAAACGTGAAACCCAGTCTTTACCAGCAAGTCGAGTCATTTTATTAAATTCGTGTTTCAAACCAAGTCGCTCAGCATAATCGAAAGCAAGTCGCCGCAGTTCAAACTGAGACATGCCATAAAATAGTTTTGATAGTAGGGTTACATGTTCTGTAATTTCTTTTTCTTGATCTGGAGTAAATAAAGAATGTCTCCCTAGGACAGCCTCATTTAGATTACCACTTTTCAATCTATCATGTAAAGTCGCAAATGGAATATTGAACAACCTTGAAACCTCTCTAATCTTTCTACCATCGTCTTTATCTGCTTTGACTGCTGCATTCAAGGAGTCTGAAGTCCATGTTTTCCCTCTGTAGTCCTTCCCTTGAATTTCGATATCTATACAAGATAAAATGGACAATATTCCATTAATAAAAAGGAAAATAAGAGTTTTAAAATAAATAGTTGTATAGAAATATACACACCCATAATTTATTACATGATAATTATTTGAAGGTAAACGTATTTAAATCAATGAAGGGTAATATCGATCAATTTTTTATGCTGATCGATATTACCCGCCAGGTGTGATCGGTACTACCCTATGTGTAATTCAAAAACAAATATGGCAGCCAAGCCAAACAGTTGAATATATTTTAGATAATCATGCAGACGATTTATGCATCAATATATTCTATTAGTTAGGGTGATATTAATATATATTTTAGCTAAATAAAAAAACAACTTACGGTTGATATTGTTTCAAGCACAACAAAAGTTTGAAAACTACACAATTTAAATTATTCGAATAACGTCCAAACAACAACGCGGTTCCACTTCAACTGGCAATAGTTTTTGTATTAACACGTCTCGCTAGATAGCAGCACTAATCAGAACCAAGTTTATTTGAAATCCACCGAGTAAATAGCTGATCGGTATTACCTTGCTGATCGGTATTCACCAACCTTCCCCTAAGGCCCATTAAAAAAAAATTAAAACTTAGAAAACCTTATTCTGAGGTTGAGCTTAGAACAAAATTTATTAATGATATTACACAGGCTACTGTAAAATAAATTACTGCTCCTCAACAATAAATCTCAAAATTCATTTCAAATGAAGACAATGGATCATGATAAGACCAGCCCTGGGGAGAGCGAGTCATACACACAAGCAGTAACCTGAACACTGCTATTGTTTTACTGCGACTGCCAGACATACAACATACATGGACTTTATTGGCTCGGTTTCTCACTATTATTTCTTATTGAAGTGACTTATTTTAGTTTATGGACATGTAATTAAGAGATAGGCTACAATAATCTTCTTTTGGGGTTCTATTTTAATCATTTTTATTTCTTTATCAGTCCTATTAGTACGGTTTCCTGCTGTTTATTTGTGAAGGGAAGATGGAAAAAAAATTGGGCAACATTTTGTTGCAACTCATTTAAGAAAAAAATCACACTGGGTCAAGCAAAAATAAATCATTGATCAATTTAAAGACAAATTCAAAATATCTAATAAAAGTGAAAGGTTTTTAATTTTAACATGATTACCCAAAAGTTGGTCTTGTGCAAGAATTGAACAGGAATTCAGTGTTGGTAATTACATAGCAATAAAGGCAAAGAGGTTGACAGAAGAAAAAGGAATACTTGCTACCCCAGATGCTAAGTCAGTGACACAAGAAAGTACTGCTCTAGTTAAAGAGTTTTATTGTAGTGATGATACCAGCAGACAAATGCCTGGGAAAAATATTGATGGCAAGCCCCTGCATGTTCAAAAGAGATTAATTTTAGGAAATTTGCAAGAAACTTTCAGTCTTTTCAAATCTACTTATGCTGTAAGTAAAAATTGGATTTTCAAAATTTGCTAAAATGAGACCAAAAAATTGCATCATAGCTGGAGCAAGTGGCACTCATTCTGTTTGCGTTTGCACTACTCATCAAAATACCAAATTGATGATGGCTGGAGCAAACTTACCACTTTGCCAGGTTCAGACAAGCCGCTTAAGACATACAAACATTGTATTTCTAAAATAATGTGCAGCACACCTACCAAATTATGTCTTATGAATGAATGTGATTTCTGTCCGAACATAAGTACTTTTAAAAATTCTTTGCTCACAGCCTTAGAAGAAGAAATGGTAGAAAATGTTACTTACAAACAATGGATTACCGTTGATCGCTGTACTTTGGAGACCATGAGTAAAACAACAGAGGACTTTATCCAGGACTTCTGCAATCAATTAGTAAAGCTAAAAAGGCATGACTTTGTTGCCAAACCTTTTTCAGAGAAGAAATCTTTATTGTTAGAAAATGTTGTTGTAGTTCTGTACTGATCACCTCTTTAAAAGGTAACCAGTGACACTTATTGAGTTTAGTAAAAGTTTATATTTAATTACCTAACTTAGCCAAGACTGAAAGAGAGCGTAAGTAAACTACTAATTAATAAAACAAATGGTAGGTTTAGAGGGTTACACAAAACACGTGGTTTCCCACAGGGATCTTTAAATCGAAATCCATTTACAAAAAAGGGGCTTTAGAATTTATTACAAAATAAAAAAATATTAAAGACATTATATTGTTAATTTTAAAGTAAGAGAGAAAAGATTTACATTTACTTACAACTTTACCGATTTGTCAAACTGTGTTACATCATAACAGGATGTCTCTAGTAGAAGACCAGAGAACCAAAAATAATATTAATAAAGATAAAGAAAATAGCCTTCAACCATCATAACTAATCTCCTGTGATATTATAGTTTAAACCGCGTGGTATATAGGATGCCGACCGATACAAAATAGCAACATAAAAAACCAGGTCTCATGGTCGACACATTTTGCGTTACATTATTATACAAAAGATACAAAATAATAAAACCTAAAAGGTCAAAATCTTAAGGATGTAACACCGCCCTTAGTCTTCCCAGAAGATTAAGGCTGGTGCACAACATACAATTAACCATAAAACAACAATAACTTGCAGAGGAGCCGAAAGGATAAAAACAAAATTCAAATAGGCCGACACAGGTCTATTCACCTTCGGTTTCCACGAACTCACACTCCAATTATTCCTGTATACAACGGGGACACATTTAAAGATTGAATAAAATTATTATATTATATAAAAATTATAGTTATTTAAAAATTATAAAATTATAGTTTTCAGTGATACAATGTGATAAAAATAAAATTAACTGAAGTTTTTTTTTACCGATAGTTAGGAATAATATCCTATTATAATGCAAAGCCGTTGGTGTAGTTTTATAAAGATGATATTTATTCGTAAGAAATTAATGCAGTCGCCTAAGTGCTTTCAAAACTTGAAAGTGGCCCTGCCAGGGGTCTGAGTTTGAGACCGCTGATCTAGTTAGTCAAAGAAAATTGTGTGTTATTTCTTTTTTTATTAAGTAAAACATATTTAGATGAAAATTAATATGCTATTGCACTTACCTTCATTCGAAGTTTCCAAAACACTGCAATATGAATGATGATTTTGTGAAATATTTAGCTTTTCCCAAATTTCATATCGATTACATTTTACAACAGTGTATAAAGCCTTGCCAGACATTTTTCTTTGTAGTTTTTCACTTAAAATATCCCAAATAGGATCAGTTGGGACTTCTATTTCCCCTTTTGTTGATAAAATGTTACTTTTTTCTTCAAGCATAAGCTTGATAATATCATCTGGTGAAACCTTTGGTATTCTCATTTTTTTTTAAACCCGTAATTTAATTGTATTTAATAACTGAGATGTTGATATGTTTTATATATAATAGTGGCACAAATTGATATAGGCCTATAGTAAATCAATTACCAAAGTAGGAGGATAGCAAATAATAAATAAAAATAGAGCACTCCCAAGACTGATTCAACGAACAATTTGTATAAAATAGTCACATCAAATACCTATAAATGCGTAGGTAATAAGGTAAGGTTATAAGACACAATTCTATAAAAATAAACAATAAAATGTCATTATAAATCTAAGCTAGGACTTAAAGTCTACAAAAAGAGAACTAGAATAGCAATTAAAACTCTGAATAAATTCACATGGAAAAATTCAATACGCACTTTACAAATGGAAAAAAAAAACTGTACTCTATGAAAAGCCTTTAACAACCAGACTCTTCCAGTAAGTTAAAAATGAACATAAATTTACAACTACCTGCTAGAGATGTAATGTACCCCCTCCTAAATCAACCCTTTCTGGCTTGGTTGCATTCTTTCACCAGGAATGTGGATTTCCCAACCATTCAAGTAAAGAGAGTTCAAAGTTAATGTGAAGGCTACACTGTTTTCTCAGTCCACAACTATAGGGTGTAATACATTATATTCGCTTAGTCAAGTATTCAAAAATTTAGCTTAAATAAAAAATGTTATTCAACTTAAATGCATAAAAATTGACCTAAGAAAATACGAGGAAAAAAAATGACAATAGTGTTCTCAAACAGGGGCTCTTGAACATAATGTGTGTACGTATGAGTATTGTTTATGATGGGTAAGACATAAAAATACATCAACATCTGGGCCTTGAGTGCACCCAAAGAAATAAACTTTGAACCCTAAAACAATTTGAGTCCTAACATCCGTGTAAGTAGCAACCAGATTAAATGTGATTCCAATGTTTAAGACCACGGTTACCGCTTTGGAATAAAATGGATTCCTAAAAGTGCAAAAAGGCGGGTTAGATATATATAAACCAAATTTCCAACTTAGTTCAAGATAAATTAATTAGAAAGTTATTTTTTTAAATTAAAAACGATTATCAATACATTATAAGATTGTTTATACTGTTACGGCAAAATACATCAGCCCAAGTCTCAAGTACAATACAATCTTACCGATATGAAATATTAGCTTAGTAAACTGTGATCCTGGTTGTTGATCGCCTCATTCTACAAAAAAGTTCAATTTTAGGCTTAGACAGCCAATTATTGTGCTCCAGTTGTGCAGTGTTAGCTTCCTTGCTTCGCTTCAATGGACGCACAAGCTATCTTCCCCTCGGTATGCTACCAAGCAAGGCTCCACCTCGCAACAATGAATAGCAGACTTAAAATCGTTGTAACAAGCGTAATTTAATAGCACAAAAGCCGAATTTCGGGCACATATCAGCACAAATGGAGAACTAAGAACTTTTCTAATCAAAATCCAGATGGGATGTTTTAAAAAATGTGGCGGGCCAGCTTGAAATCAAGTTGGCCCGCCACATTAAAATCGTTATATTTTGAGTAATTTAATAGCACAAATGTTGAGCTTCGGGCACATATTAGCACAAACGTAGCACTAAGAACTATATAAATTTCAACCGATTTGGAAACAGTGGCGGGCCAACTTGATGCACGTCTCAAACTATGATTCTAGTAGTATACGCTTATTGCGAAAGAAAGGGGTGATTGTTTCTTCTCCCTCTACTCCAACACAAGAGTACTCTTTACAGGCAGATGTAGAACGTTTTAAATTACCTATTACACTAAGCTGCCAGACAAGCATTGCTTCTAACTTCCTTTTAAATTCGTTATTGAAAACTTGAAATAATAGCTATTCTTTTAAGGTAGAAAGAGTTTTGATATTGATGACACCGTTCAAAGCTTCTGAAAAATTTCAGGCGTCGTAATCTTCATCGACATGGAGATTCTAAATAGATCCCTGTTCTCTTGATTTAAACGTTGGCAACATTCTCCAGTGATTTCCTTCGCTGGAAATGATCACCCCAATCCAACACTTGCTCACACTCATCACACCCGCGTGGACCAATGACGTGCCAGCTTTGTGAGTTTGTAAAAGATATAGAGTAGTTTTGACATTGAAAGGCCATTTCACTCCGTGTTGTATGTCAGCCAACAAATAGATATGACGAACCGTAGTCCAAGCTGGTGACCTGGTGGTCTAGGGGTAAGGTGTTGGACTTCTGTGCTGGGGTCCGGGGTTCAATCCTCGGTCCCGGCACAGATTTATCTGATTACCAAACCCTTCCTTCACCTCTGACAAGACGTGTATTAATTACAACTTGTGAATATGGGGAATGCCAGGCCTCCACCGTGGTTCGGATTCCACGTTAAACTGTAAGTTCTCCATTTCATCTCACAATCACCCTACCATTACATATGAGCGTAAGTGCGTACAATGCTGGGATCACGATCAACTTAACGTTAACTTAATGTAACGTAACTTAACGTAACTTAACGTAAAGGACCTCCTCGTGTGTTTAAATGGAAGCGATCACGATGCACTTAACTTAACGTTGACTTGCAGTTAACTTAACGTAAGATATGTCTTGGGAGGTCTTTTACTTTACTTTATGTTACTTGAAGGGTATCACGTGATCTAACTAGCCAATCATTATGCGAGTGACGTCAACAGGGCTATTTAGTCATTCATTTGTTGGTATTATGACCAAATGTTTACTCTTTAGTGTAGGTTCTATGATCAGACATTGAAACAAAATAATTAAACTAAAATAGGGAACTAAATTTATCAGAAAAATTTAATAATAAGATATTTATTATATTGATTGAAAACTGTAAACATTCACAGATCATCACTTTACAAATAGTACAAAACCACAGATCATACTGAGAATGCATATGTTTGTCACGAGTTGTTCCGTTAAGTTAACTTTAAGTGAACGTTACGTTAAGTTAACGTTAAGTTGATCGTGATCCCGGCATAACCCGAACGGGTAGCAAGACGCGGTGCTAATAGTAATAGTTTAAGCTATTTACCAATAAATCGTCTAGATCTGTACTAACACTGGACCGGGGGAGTGCTACTCTGTACTAACACTGGACCGGGGGAGTGCTACTCTGTACTAACACTGGACCGGGGGAGTGCTACTCTGTACTAACAATGGAACGGGGGAGTGCTACTCTGTACTAACACTGGACCGGGGGAGTGCAACTCTGTACTAACACTGGACCGGGGGAGTGCTACTCTGTACTAACACTGGACCGGGGAGTGCTACTCTGTACTAACACTGGACCGGGGGAGTGCAACTCTGTACTAAAACTGGACCGGGGAGTGCTACTCTGTACTAAACATGGACCGGGGGAGTGCTACTATGTACTAAAACTGGACCGGGGGAGTGCTACTCTGTACTAAAACTGGACCGGGGGAGTGCTACTCTGTACTAACACTGGACCGGGGGAGTGCTACTCTGTACTAACACTGGACCGGGGAGTGCTACTCTGTACTAACACTGGACCGGGGGAGTGCTACTCTGTACTAACACTGGACCGGGGAGTGCTACTCTGTACTAACACTGGACCGGGGGAGTGCTACTCTGTACTAACACTGGACCGGGGGAGTGCTACTCTGTACTAACACTGGACCGGGGAGTGCTACTCTGTACTAACACTGGACCGGGGAGTGCTACTCTGTACTAACACTGGACCGGGGGAGTGCTACTCTGTACTAACACTGGACCGGGGAGTGCTACTCTGTACTAACACTGGACCGGGGAGTGCTACTCTGTACTAACACTGGACCGGGGGAGTGCTACTCTGTACTAAAACTGGACGGAGGAGTGCTACTCTGTACTAACACTGGACCGGGGGAGTGCTACTCTGTACTAACACTGGACCGGGGGAGTGCTACTCTGTACTAACACTGGACCGGGGGAGTGCTACTCTGTACTAACACTGGACCGGGGGAGTGCTACTCTGTACTAACACTGGACCGGGGGAGTGCTACTCTGTACTAACACTGGACCGGGGAGTGCTACTCTGTACTAACACTGGACCGGGGGAGTGCTACTCTGTACTAACAATGGACCGGGGAGTGCTACTCTGTACTAACACTGGACCGGGGGAGTGCTACTCTGTACTAACACTGGACCGGGGGAGTGCTACTCTGTACTAACACTGGACCGGGGAGTGCTACTCTGTACTAACACTGGACCGGGGAGTGCTACCTTGTACTACAACACTGGACCGGGGGAGTGCTACTCTGTACTAAAACTGGACCGGGGGAGTGCTTAACTCTGTACCTAAAACTGGACCGGGGGAGTGCTACTCTGTACTAACACTGGACCGGGGGAGTGCTACTCTGTACTAACACTGGACCGGGGGAGTGCTACTCTGTACTAAACTGGACCGGGGGAGTGCTACTCTGTACTAACACTGGACCGGGGGAGTGCTACTCTGTACTAACACTGGACCGGGGGAGTGCTACTCTGTACTAAAATGGACGGAGAGAGTGCTACTCTGTACTAACACTGGACCGGGGGAGTGCTACTCTGTACTAACACTGGACCGGGGGAGTGCTACTCTGTACTAACACTGGACCGGGGGAGTGCTACTCTGTACAAAAACTGGACCGGGGGAGTGCAACTCTGTACTAACAACTGGACCGGGGGAGTGCAACTCTGTACTAACATGGACCGGGGGAGTGCAACTCTGTACAACACTGGACCGGGGGAGTGCTACTCTGTACTAAAACTGGACCGGGGGAGTGCTACTCTGTACTAAACGGACCGGGGGAGTGCAACTCTGTACTAACACCGGACCGGGGAGTGCTACTCTGTACCAAAACTGGACCGGGGGAGTGCTACTCTGTACTAAACATGGACCGGGGGAGTGCTACTCTGTACAACATGGACGGGGGAGTGCTACTCTGTACTAACACTGGACCGAGGGAGTGCTACTCTGTACTAACACTGGACCGGGGGAGTGCTACTCTGTACTAACAACTGGAACGGAGGAGTGCTACTCTGTACTAAAACTGGACTGGAGGAGTGCTACTCTAGTAGGGAAGGGGGTGATGTTATACTCAGCTCTAACTTAGGATTTATCAAGATCTATTGGATAATATTAATGGGGGTATTTTACGTAAACTTTCTGTGCCTACTGAGAAAATGTGCACATTACTACAAGCTTGATTTTAGAAGACACAACACCCAGACCCTCGCCCGTTAATTCTTTACTGTGAAAGGCGTTTCGGTTTCATTTATCAATGTTCTTCGTGCCAGGAATGCATCCTTGGACCTTTGGCTCAATAGGAAAATGTGCAATTGACTGAGCTAAACGTTATCCCAGTAAAATGTTATTTTGAAATTGTCTTCTCCTAGCTTGTACATACTTTATTCCTACTAGTAAATTGTGGTGTTAGTCCAGTTTGTGTCAAATTCAGGAACTGGTCTTCCAGCCCACCTGTTGTGAAGGGAGGTCTGGAAATGAAGATATTTTGATGAAGGGTGTTGGTTGTTGGTTCATACCCTCTCCCTGTCAGTATCGTCTGGTACAACCTTGTATTAAACTTCTCACCGATAAGTACGCCCAAAAAGTATGTGTCTTATATTACTCTCTCGATATCTATCTTTATTGGGTTCTTTTATTTCTAAGAGAACTTACACCCGCTATTCTAAGAGAACTTACACCCCGCTACTTCTAAGAGAACTTACACCCCGCTATTTCTAAGAGAATTACACCCGCTACTTCTAAGAGAACTTACACCCCGCTACTTCTAAGAGAAGTTACACCCCGCTACTTCTAAGAGAACTTACACCCCGCTACTTCTAAGAGAACTTACACCCCGCTACTTCTAAGAGAACTTACACCCCGCTACTTCTAAGAGAACTTACACCCCGCTATTCTAAGAGAACTTACACCCCGCTACTTCTAAGAGAACTTACACCCCGCTACTTCTAAGAGAACTTACACCCCGCTACTTCTAAGAGAATTACACCCCGCTACTTCTAAGAGAACTTACACCCCGCTACTTCTAAGAGAAGTTACACCCCGCTACTTCTAAGAGAACTTACACCCCGCTACTTCTAAGAGAAGTTACACCCCGCTACTTCTAAGAGAACTTACACCCCGCTACTTCTAAGAGAAGTTACACCCCGCTACTTCTAAGAGAAGTTACACCCCGCTACTTCTAAGAGAACTTACACCCGCTACTTCTAAGAGAACTTACACCCCGCTACTTCTAAGAGAACTTACACCCCGCTACTTCTAAGAGAACTTACACCCGCTACTTTAAGAGAACTTACACCCCGTACTTCTAAGAGAAGTTACACCCCGCTACTTCTAAGAGAACTTACACCCCGCTACTTCTAAGAGAACTTACACCCCGCTACTTCTAAGAGAACTTACACCCCGCTACTTCTAAGAGAAGTTACACCCCGCTACTTCTAAGAGAACGTTACACCCCGCTACTTCTAAGAGAACTTACACCCCGCTACTTCTAAGAGAACTTACACCCCGCTACTTCTAAGAGAATTACACCCCGCTACTTCTAAGAGAACTTACACCCCGCTACTTCTAAGAGAAGTTACACCCCGCTACTTCTAAGAGAATTACACCCCGCTACTTCTAAGAGAACTTACACCCGCTACTTCTAAGAGAATTACACCCCGCTACTTCTAAGAGAATTTACACCCGCTACTTCTAAGAGAACTTACACCCCGCTACTTCTAAGAGAACTTACACCCCGCTATTTCTAAGAGAACTTACACCCCGCTACTTCTAAGAGAACTTACAACCCGCTACTTCTAAGAGAACTTACACCCGCTACTTCTAAGAGAACTTACACCCCGCTACTTCTAAGAGAACTTACAACCCCTACTTCTAAGAGAACTTACACCCCGCTACTTCTAAGAGAACTTACACCCCGCTACTTCTAAGAGAACTTACACCCCGTATTTCTAAGAGAACTTACACCCGCTACTTCTAAGAGAACTTACAACCCGCTACTTCTAAGAGAACTTACACCCCGCTACTTCTAAGAGAACTTACACCCCGCTACTTCTAAGAGAACTTACAACCCGCTACTTCTAAGAGAACTTACACCACCGCTACTTCTAAGAGAACTTACACCCCGCTACTTCTAAGAGAACTTACACCCGCTATTTCTAAGAGAACTTACACCCCGCTACTTCTAAGAGAACTTACACCCGCTATTTCTAAGAGAACTTACACCCCGCTACTTCTAAGAGAACTTACACCCCGCTACTTCTAAGAGAACTTACACCCCGCTATTTCTAAGAGAACTTACACCCCGCTACTTCTAAGAGAACTTACACCCCGCTATTTCTAAGAGAACTTACACCCCGCTACTTCTAAGAGAACTTACACCCCGCTACTTCTAAGAGAACTTACACCCCGCTACTTCTAAGAGAACTTACACCCCGCTATTTCTAAGAGAACTTACACCCCGCTACTTCTAAGAGAACTTACAACCCGCTACTTCTAAGAGAAGTTACACCCCGCTACTTCTAAGAGAAGTTACACCCCGCTACTTCTAAGAGAAGTTACACCCCGCTACTTCTAAGAGAAGTTACACCCCGCTACTTCTAAGAGAAGTTACACCCCGCTACTTCTAAGAGAAGTTACACCCCGCTACTTCTAAGAGAACTTACACCCCGCTACTTCTAAGAGAACTTACACCCCGCTACTTCTAAGAGAACTTACACCCCGCTATTTCTAAGAGAACTTACACCCCGCTACTTCTAAGAGAACTTACAACCCGCTACTTCTAAGAGAAGTTACACCCCGCTACTTCTAAGAGAAGTTACACCCCGCTACTTCTAAGAGAAGTTACACCCCGCTACTTCTAAGAGAAGTTACACCCCGCTACTTCTAAGAGAAGTTACACCCCGCTACTTCTAAGAGAAGTTACACCCCGCTACTTCTAAGAGAAGTTACACCCCGCTACTTCTAAGAGAAGTTACACCCCGCTACTTCTAAGAGAACTTACACCCCGCTACTTCTAAGAGAACTTACACCCCGCTACTTCTAAGAGAACTTACACCCCGCTACTTCTAAGAGAACTTACACCCCGCTACTTCTAAGAGAACTTACAACCCGCTACTTCTAAGAGAACTTACAACCCGCTACTTCTAAGAGAAGTTACAACCCGCTACTTCTAAGAGAACTTACACCCCGCTACTTCTAAGAGAACTTACACCCCGCTACTTCTAAGAGAACTTACACCCCGCTACTTCTAAGAGAAGTTACACCCCGCTACTTCTAAGAGAACTTACACCCCGCTACTTCTAAGAGAACTTACACCCCGCTACTTCTAAGAGAACTTACAACCCGCTACTTCTAAGAGAAGTTACACCCCGCTACTTCTAAGAGAAGTTACACCCCGCTACTTCTAAGAGAAGTTACACCCCGCTACTTCTAAGAGAAGTTACACCCCGCTACTTCTAAGAGAAGTTACACCCCGCTACTTCTAAGAGAAGTTACACCCCGCTACTTTTAAGAGAACTTACACCCCGCTACTTCTAAGAGAACTTACACCCCGCTACTTCTAAGAGAACTTACACCCCGCTACTTCTAAGAGAACTTACACCCCGCTACTTCTAAGAGAACTTACAACCCGCTACTTCTAAGAGAACTTACACCCCGCTACTTCTAAGAGAACTTACAACCCGGTACTTCTAAGAGAACTTACACCCCGCTACTTCTAAGCGAAGTTACACCCCGCTTCTTCTAAGAGAACTTACAACCCTCTACTTCTAAGAGAAGTTACACCCCGCTACTTCTAAGAGAACTTACACCCCGCTACTTCTAAGAGAACTTACACCCCGCTACTTCTAAGAGAACTTACACCCCGCTACTTCTAAGAGAACTTACACCCCGCTACTTCTAAGAGAACTTACACCCCGCTACTTCTAAGAGAACTTACAACCCGCTACTTCTAAGAGAACTTACAACCCGGTACTTCTAAGAGAAGTTACACCCCGCTACTTCTAAGCGAAGTTACACCCCGCTACTTCTAAGCGAACTTACACCCCGCTACTTCTAAGAGAACTTACACCCCGCTACTTCTAAGAGAACTTACACCCCGCTACTTCTAAGAGAAGTTACACCCCGCTACTTCTAAGAGAACTTACACCCCGCTACTTCTAAGAGAACTTACACCCCGCTACTTCTAAGAGAACTTACACCCCGCTACTTCTAAGAGAACTTACAACCCGCTACTTCTAAGAGAAGTTACACCCCGCTACTTCTAAGAGAAGTTACACCCCGCTACTTCTAAGAGAAGTTACACCCCGCTACTTCTAAGAGAAGTTACACCCCGCTACTTCTAAGAGAAGTTACACCCCGCTACTTCTAAGAGAACTTACACCCCGCTACTTCTAAGAGAAGTTACACCCCGCTACTTCTAAGAGAACTTACACCCCGCTACTTCTAAGAGAACTTACAACCCGCTACTTCTAAGAGAACTTACAACCCGGTACTTCTAAGAGAACTTACACCCTGCTACTTCTAAGCGAAGTTACACCCCGCTTCTTCTAAGAGAACTTACAACCCTCTACTTCTAAGAGAACTTACACCCCGCTACTTCTAAGAGAACTTACACCCCGCTACTTCTAAGAGAACTTACACCCCGCTACTTCTAAGAGAACTTACACCCCGCTACTTCTAAGAGAACTTACACCCGCTACTTTATGCTATTCTAGTTTGGGAATTATGAAAACTGCTATTTCAGCAGCCTTCTTTCTAAGCAGTGAATATGTTCACTTTGTTATGTTACTATAGTTTACATTTTTTACCACAGTAAAAGGTTTTTTTTCTGTTAAGGCCTTCCTCCCGTTTCCCAAGGTACAAATTAAAAATTTACCATTTTCAGGCCTTAATCTTTATTTGCACTGGACTTTTCTCCTTCCTGCCAAATTTCATTTTTCTAAAACACTGAGAAGTAGTTAGGGGAAGTCGGGCAATTATGAGCATCTTAAGAAAATCTGTTATTTCTTAAGAAACAGTAAGGCTATCCAAAAGTAATATTATTTTATTCAATTCATCATTCGTTTAGGTCTACAAAATACAATAAATATGAATGATATTTTGCCAACTTTAGTCCAGAAAAAAAATATAAAAAAAAGAATCTGCAAGTGCTCATATTAAAAGCATGGGAGGAAAGTATGAGCACATCCGGGGGGGGGGGGGTAAGATGAGCATCGTGTTATAATTTTATATAGGCCTTCACATACAACGCTACTTTAAATATCAGACAGAACTCAATATGCCATATACACACATGGAAATAGTGGTAAAGATATAACAAATAATAATTACTCTCTTAGTATCCTACAAGAACAAACCAATACCTACTGATATTCAATCTTTGTCTTGATTGGCCTATTTTGCTAGTCTGAACAAAAGTCGCAAATGTGACGCTTCTGTTATTACCAACACCACTGCACTCGACGTGAGCCCATTTTTTGGCACTGTACCCAATCACCACCTGTTGTGGAAAAAAGATTCCCACAGAAAATACACTCTGAATCTTCTAAATCTCTTGACTTCTTAGCAGATGATGAATTTGAAGACTTTTTTGCTCTTTTTTTTATAGTGATACCACATGTTTCTTGGCATTCTCGACGCTATTTTTGTGAGGACTATCCGTGAGTATAGAAGGCTTCCTTGTACCTTTGGCTGGAATTGGAATCAGGTCTCGGAATTTTGGAGAGCATTGTGAAGTTGATCCTGCCTGTGTAGATGTTCCTGATGTAGGTGAAGAGGATCCTTTCTGTGCAGGTGTTCCTGATTTTGGTGAAAATGATCCTGTTTCTGTAGATGGCCCTGGTTTTGGTGGTGAGACAAGGTGGCTGTCCATTTCATTGGAATCTTCCAGGGATGGTGACGCTAGAGAATTTCCAAAGGAGATATCTGTGTGAAGAGTTGTGTTATTGTTACATTCTGGATTAGCTGTGAGCTCTGTGGCAATGAAATCCTCTTCTGAAAATGCATGTGGATTGAAGGGATGTATGCCCGTCTTCTTGAAACCTGACTGCGCATTCCGAATCGTAGAACCTTTTCCGTAAGCAATGGCAAATAGTTCAGGAATTTATTTTTCCGGTACAATTCCAACAGGATGCTGAGACAGCCAAGTAGAGACGGCTTGGTCGTAAAAGCTTTTAATGCTCTTGAAAACGGCTACATCAAGGGGCTGGAGCCTATGCGTGCAGTGCGAAGGAAGGGAGAGAAGTCTTAAATTATTCTCCCGTGCCTTCAGTATCACCGACAAATTTCTGGTGTGTGAGGTGTGACCATCTACGATTAATAATGTTGGTTCAGAACGATATTTCGGGCATACCTTTTGTAAGAAATGGTCAAACCATACAGCAAATGATTCTTCTGAAATCCAGCCAGAAGGTGACGCAAATCCAATACTAGATGGTGGCGCTTTGTCTAGAAAGTCTGGTCTCATTCGCACCCTTGGGAAGACGAATAATGGTGGTATGTACTGTCCACTCGCACTTACACAGCATAAAACTGTAACAAGTTTACCTTTCTCTCCACTTGTGATGGCTCCAACTGCTTTTCTACCTTTCTGAGCCAATACTTTACCAGGTTTGTGGACCGCAGTGTAGCCGCTCTCGTCTGCGTTGAAAATTTGATCAGGGGGTATTTTTCTAATATTATTTTCATCAAACAAAACATTCTTTAAGGTGTCAAAAAATATATTTACTTTGTCTTCATTGAATCCTACTGCACGGTGGATAGAAGTTGCCTCGGTTTACGTATGGAGAGTTCTGTATTTCGTTTCAGGAACCCGTTACAACAAGTTCCTTTTCTACAGCCTTGTTGAGAACTGGTTTTCTTCCGAGTCATTTAGTTACCTTTCCGCCCATCCGCACAAAAGCAAGGTGTCTTCGAAAGAACGTAAAATTGTGATTATTATTTATTAACATTATAACTATTTTACGTTATTTTAATTTTAATCATTATTATTTACTATTTTACGCATTATTATTTTTATTATTATTTTTATTATTATTTTTGACTATCTTAAGCGCGATGTTGCTGTAGACCCCACGAAAAGTGTAAAAATTCACAATTTATAAAAATCAGGGTATTATGAGCACCCCTGCTCATATAAACAACTGGGGCCTTGCCGCCTTTTCAGCCATTTTGTTCGTTGTGGTGAGATGTTAACTTTAATTTTTTTTCAAGGGATGCAACGAATATGTTTTATGTTACATTTGAGATTAAATAACGACCAAGCCAAAGATAAATATAGTTCCTGTTGTTTATACAAACTATAGGAAACATTTTAGTAACTTAATTTTAAACGTACCTTTTCATAAACTGATAATTACAGGACGCTGTGATTCTTTTATTATCGCCATACACTTCGGTCTATGTTGCTATGATGCAGTTGAACGTTCTTCAGTCAGGTGGCAGCACATACTTGCCAAGGGGACAGTTTCAGACGGGTATGCTCATATATCACACCTGCTCATATTAGCCTGACCTCCCCTATTTATATCTGTTTTCGAAATTTTGAACCCTCGAACTCTTAGAAATATGTTTCTACATATAAAAAGTTTTTCCTTGAGTCCCATTTCGAAATTTCTCGTATTATATTAGTCTGGTTCTGTCAAGCAAAATGTCAAGTTTCCATGTCCAGGGGTTGGGGAGATGAGTTTAACCTTATAACAATGGTTTGAAACATAGCTCTAGTCATCACCAAACATGGGAAAAGTCGGTCACGTTCTAGTGAACATAAATATAGTTTGGTCTCACTTTGCTGTTGTGGAAATAGCACAACTCCAAGTGTCTACATCTACATTTCACGTCAGACTACACGGAGACATAAACAGGCTCCAGGCGAGTGTTCTGGGTTATTAAATACGTTTATGAACTTGACTAGGACATTTGGTCATCTCAGAAAACTGCTACAGTTGAGGGAAAGTGACTAGGGCACTTCATCATATACAGAAAACTGCTACAGTTGAGGGAAAGTGACTAGGGCACTTCATCATATACAGAAAACTGCTACAGTTGAGGAAAGTGACTAGGGCACTTCATCATATACAGAAAACTGCTACAGTTGAGGGAAAGTGACTAGGGCACTTTACTTACAGAAAATGTCAGTTTTATGGTCAAGTGTTGGGAGATTTAACATTTACAGTAAAACTAGCATACCATTGAGGAAATGACAGGCACTTCTCGTATACAGAAAATATTGCTACAGTTGGGGGAAATGACTAGGCCACTATTCACTATACAGAAAACTGCTACAGTTTGGGAAAAGTTTGACGACTAGGCACTTTCATCTCAGAAAACTGCTACAGTTGAGGGAAAGTGACTAGGGCACTTCATCATATACAGAAAACTGCTACAGTTGAGGGAAAGTGACTAGGGCACTTCATCATTACAGAAAACTGCTACAGTTGAGGGAAAGTGACTAGGGCACTTCATCATATACAGAATTGAAGTGAGGGAAGTGACTAGGGCACTTCATCATATACAGAAAAACTATTTGGGCTTTATTAGGCAACTACTTTTTATTTTGCACCGCGTCTTACTTCCTGTTCGGGTTAGACACTAACGGTTTTAGGGTTTAGGAAGGTTATATTTATAAAAAGTGTACCTGCACTTCCCTCATCGGCAGTCCTGCGAGTGTAACGCCTAAGGCCATGCTGTCACCGAAGTTTATCACAATGTGGCAAACCAACCTGTTTCTCTGTCGTATTTAATATGCTACTCACGCACACCCCATTCCTAGCGTTTGTGAGAGCTTCTGCCAAGTACACCCTGGCACTAGAGAACTTTTAGGAACTACGCCTAATCCTTCTCCTTGACTGCTAATTCCACTATCTTTTCACTACGAGGTGGTACATACACTTTGTTGGTGATGCTTAGACTCTTATCTAACATAGGCAGTACATGCTGACCTATTCTTACCTCGCTTCTTCTGAAATCTATTAGTGCCTGCAATTTATTCCAAAAATCTCTACCTAAGATACCTTCGTAACGGAGGTTTTCCGCCACGTGACACTGATGTGTGTGTACATCGTTGCCTATCCTCATGTGCAATGTGACCTTCCCTTGAGTCCACATTATATTGCTAGTAATACCAGCAACGCTAGCTGCAGCCCTAGTGTCTATTTCATCTCGAACATAATCCACTAGACAGCTTTTACTTATTAAACTTATCTCTGACCCTGTGTCTATAAGATAATTTGTACATCCCTCTTTCCGCGTTTCTACCGTAGCAATTCCTACAACACAAGGATTTGGTGGTCGGACTATACTTGGTCCTACTCCCCCACAATATACTTTCTCCCGGGCGCTACTGCTGCAACCGCCCCTTCGCTGGTAGGAGGACACGGTGGGTTGCCTACCCTGCCTCCTTAAAAGTTCCCTCCCTCTCTATAGGCCTACCTGGGCATTTCCTTCTCCACCTATTCCTCGGACAATCATGCCGAAAATGGCCGGGTTCTCCACAAAGGTAGCAGACCCTTTGTAGACCCATGTGAACCTCTCGCGGTTCACGCTTTACCTCTGGCTTTACCTGCCTCCTTAGGTAACAGCGATTTATACTATGTCCTATTTTATGACAATTTGCACACTTTACTTCTGTCCTACTATTGTTCATTTTAATTGGTCTACTTTCACGGTAACCTTTTTCCTTCTGTGATATTATGTTACTTTCTTCCTCCAGGGCAACTTCTACGGCTAACCCTAAACTTCTTACGTCGGTGTTCCTGCTTCTTACTATGGTTTGGATCCTTTCACTCGATAGTCCCTGAATAAAGCAAGCTTTTGCCAAATGCTGAACTAGGGCCAATGCCCCTACTTGTTCATCCTGTGAGCATACTCTACTAGCCACCTCTTTGAAGTCTGTTTGCATCGTGTCTATACGACTTCCCCACTGAGCTATCTGTTCGGTGGCTCCCTGTCGAGCGTTAAACATACGACATGCGTAAAAGTCTAACGTCCTTCTAGTAGCGTAATTTTCTTCTAATACGTCTCTTACGTCCTCCCATGTTTCTGTTGTGGTTCGAACTAATAATTTTGACTTCGCGTCCCCTGTGATTTTAGCTTTGACAAATTTTTGCAATTTAGGGTGGTTTACAGGATTTACCAAATCAAACGCTGCTTCTACATTCTCTACAAATTCCCTTAGTTTTCGCTTATCCCCACTGAATGATTCTGGGATAATCTTTAGAGCTTCACTTATTGGACAGTAATCGTTAACTTCTACGGCCATTTTAAATACTTCGCTTTCGATGACCTCTTACAATAATGCAACCACTTGAACAACCTTACTACAAACTTCAACAATTTTAGGCAGACAAAATGATGGGGTAACACTTACCTATTCTCTTGCTTATCCCCTCCTTGTCTCCTCGTTGATCCTGGGCACAGCCGGACGCCGCTCCTGTCGGATGATGGAGTCCTCCGGACTGCTCGAACTGCCCGAACCGCTTGTACTCGTCCTTTTCCTCGGAGTCCCTGGTACACCTTCGGGTACTGCCAGGCACCAATCCTATCGGAAGTTGGAGCCCCGGAACCTCTTGAACTCTCGTACCTCGTCCTTATCCCTCGGAGTCCTGGGTACGTCTCTTGGGTACAGCCAGACGCCAATCCTATCGGAAGTTGGAGTCCCGGAACCTCTTGGACTTCTTGACCTCGCGCACCTCGTCCTTTCCTGGAGTCTCTGGCACTTGGGTCGTCCTGCTGCGACCGCCGCCTCTTCCCAGCACCTTTCTTCTTGAGATTGGATTTGGGTGGCTCTCTTAGAGACGCGCCGCCACTGAATTTCTTCTAAATGTGAACCGTTATCAAACTTGGAACTCTTCTTTCTTCAAGTTGAGTGTGACGAATCCCACTTCTGACACCAAAATCGTCTCCTCCTGTCGTATCCCTCAGGTATGGGAACTCGAGGAAGGGAACTAATAGGCTCGTTTCGAGACTAAATCCTTGGTAGGAGCCTCAGGTCTTGAAGAAATAGACAGATGTTGTAGTCTGTGAATATTAATGTTCTTACACGTTTATTAATTAATAACAAAAGTATAATACAAGCTTGTGGTTCACGCGAAGAGTAATCCAGACAATACTTATACGTACATACAGTACGACAATTGACACAAAAGAGCAGCCCCGATTTTAGGTAGCCGGGGTTTATATACCCTCCCTGTTTATCAGTGGAAGGTTCTAGCTACGCCGTACAAATGGTGCAACCAACAGTTTCTAGAAAAGCATGTGACTGGGGTGATTTCCACTGTTTACTCACGATGGACTCCAGCACTCACAATATTGTCTTTGAATAAGGAAATACGTGGAAATGTTATTATAAGACGCATTTCCTAAATGACCTATAGTCTGTATGACTTAAGCTTTACTTTAATTATAGTCGAACTCTATTTCGTTACACCTCTTTTGTATTGCGTCACTATTACAATAAATGTAACATTAAAATATTAAACACCTTGAATATTAATTATCTTTCAAATACCTTTATCTACCTGGTGGTATGATTATTGCTCTAAGGGGTTATAGTAATTATCTGACTGACCCCCTAGGTATATGACACGACGCACAAGACCTTTGTATCCTGAACTTAAACAAACGCTCTCAAGTGAGTATCGAGTAGTGAGTATTTTAACAAGTGTAATTATAATCTCTAATTAGTGATCCACTCATGTCAAATCATTCCATCTCACGGGTTATACGGGCTCAAGGCGCTGCTCTCGCAGTAAACTAGACTTCCAATGACGGGGAGATTGTGGTTCGAATCTCGGTCGAGTGTACTGAGGAGGTTTTTCCAAAAACTGTCCCACTTTCCCTCTACGCAAACGCGAGTACACTTTCTCTAAATACATATAACGTTCTTAATCTCTGAAATCATTATCGTAAATTTTAGTAAGTCTATACTTAAAGTTGACTGTCAGAAGTGACAGCTGCTAAACACATGTTTTTGTAGATCATATGGTTCGGCGTAGGGATACATAATTTGGTCTGGTAACGTTTCAAAGCTGTCGGCACCAAAGAAGCCATGGGGTTACTGTACATAAGCTTATGACCCAAACGGGTAGTAAGCCGTGGAGCTAATAAAAATATAACCATGTTAATAATATATATTAAAATTAATACTAATAGTCAATTGTTTGCTTAAGGCCCTGCCTACCCTCTCTGGCGGTGTGTTGAGCTTTCAGCTCTCAAAATAGATGGCGTTGCTAAAGTTACACATACTGGTGGATTCCAGCCATCAGGTTGGCAGAATTACTGGTTTGTTTAAACAATTGGGAGACTGGCGACCACGACCGGTAATCAGTAAAGGCTGCAAGCAAACTTTTCCTAGAACTGAGAGAGATAAGAAGTGTAGTGCCGGACCGTAAAGTGTGTAGGCGACCAAGTTGGACTAAACGTGGGGAGATATAACGTCAAGATACAATCATACTCTCGAGCAGAAAAAATTGCTTATTCATTCCAGTCAGCTAGACGTCCATTAACCTGTAGTACCACTTTTGAATTTAGAACCTTTTTGATGCCAAAGTTTAGTACTAGTTTTGTACCGTTTTGTACCACAAAGAAAAAAGTTTTGTACCCGTACCCGTTTTGAGTAATTAGCATATCAACGTGGTGACTCCAGGTTAATGCTGTTGTACCACTTTGAATTTTTTTTATGCCAAGTTTTGTACCATTTTGTACCCGTACCCATTTTGAGTAATTAGCGTATCAAAGTGGTGACTCCAGGTTAATGCAGTTGCACCACTTTTGAATTTTGAACTTTTTTTGATGCCAAAGTTTTGTACTAGTTTTGTACCGTTTTGTACCACAAAGAGAGAGTTTTGTACCCGTACCCATTTTGAGTAATTAGCATATCAGTGTCACGTGACTCTAGGTTAATGCTGTTGTACCACGTTTGAAATTTTTTCAAATAAATATCTAGTGAGGGTAGTTATAAATAATAATGTACACTTATTTATCAGAGAAAAATTTATTTAAGGTAAAATTAGAGATAACTTATTTTTGAAGATTTTGTCACTAACTATAATAAATAACCTATACGAGAGAGTATGTAGCTTACGATTTTTTCGTACCATTTATTTGAGTTTATTAGTAAGCAGGTAAAATAAAAAATAACAAAAATTTAATGTGCTAAATTTGGCCACTGTGCTTTGGCTAATTTTTAAAATTTAAAGGTTAAGGAGGCAATAAAATATTTTAAAAGCAGTTTCATTTCGAAGACTATAACAATTTTGACTCTAAATATATCTGTTATTTTTATTACTGATATCACCACGTCATACTACCTGTTCATGTTATATGCATATATGATAATCTAATTGGGTGGTAATGAGGAAAGAAGCATTTGAGAGGTTATCTACCAGCATTTTTATTTTGGAAGATGGGGAAACAATTTAGGAAAAACTACCCTCAATAGACTCGACCAGGATTTGCACCCCAAGTGCTCCGCTATCAGCTGGCCAATTTAACACTAGTGACACCTTAGACCACTCAGCCACTGAAGTGGGTATCTGTTATTTAATACGGTGTTTACAGTTTTCAAACATCAATAGGATTTACACAATTTTCCAGAAATAGATGTTTTTGGGAATAATTTTTCATCCTATTGGTAGATTTAACTTGAGTAATATCTCCATGGTGTCAGCCTGCAAGCAGGCTATACAAATCGAGAGTCTGCCGTATGTTGGCGAAGATAGTGCCAACATTTTCAAGCCGAGGGTGCCATGTGGTTAGCACAACGAGCCCTCCAGACTTCTATCTCAGTTTTATAGACTGAAGCACTAATTCATTCAATTATCTCCTCATTTGACATCACGAGGTTGATTTTGGTTCCGTTTCAGACCCACTGCTTCACAGACAGAATTAGGGGCACTGGGAATCGAACCTGGGACTTCAGGATCTGAAGCCAGTAAATCTGACCACTATACCACAGAGGCTGTTGGGTATCAATACTACTTACTTTAGTGGCATAGGGAACACAAAAGCTCATTAATTTTAATGGTTTTAAATATATTTTACTTATCATCGGCTTCATGACGTGGTCAATATTGCTAAAGCGCTGTGACTGAGCACTGAATGCGTAAATTATCAGCTCTAGTAACTTGACTAGTTCGATTCCCTGTTAGGTTGAAATTACTTAGTACTAGTGTGATACGAACTCGGCCAAGGCACAAGAGATTTTGAACATACAATAAGTGCGTTACAGAGTGTTAGTAACATTTACTTTCAGCTAAGAGCTTTTCTTTTAAAAAAAAGTACTTGAAATATCAGAATAATCGCTGCATTGATATATAGAAATATTTATTTGTATCTTAATTTTGATATTATTTCTACAGTAAATAAAATAGTATCGCTACTCATCCATTGTACTTAAATTAGTAGATACAGATAGCCTAAGCGCCAGTAATATGATACCATTAAAAAAAAACTTACCCTTTACTACAAGCTGTTAAATAATCAATTATATCTTTGATTTTCTTTGTGCGCCCTTTCTTCATAAACTTGTTATTCACAAGGATATAAAATACTATTTTGTAAATACTTCTCCACCTCAAAATTTATACAATCCATTGGATTTTGTTCGAAAGCAAAAAGGTCACATATTGTTAATTATATAAAAAGTTATCACCGTGGGTATTTATTGTTCGGGATTCGATACATTTCTTCTGAAAATAGCGCACAAACTGCGAGAATGCAACAGGTTCAAATTAAAAGCAATCACATTTAACAAGCTAATAAAATAAAATTAACATTTTCACATCTTGACTACCAAAAACTTCGTTCATTAACTTTTTGAAAAATAACTTATTCCCAAGTCCAATGAGAGTCAAATCCTAGACCGTAAAATAAAAACTAGTATATAAAATTATACCGAGAACGTCTCCAAATTACATTTAGACCAAATTTTATTTAAAATAACTATATTTGATGTGAGCAGGAATGTTTATTTTTATTTATTATAATAGTGGATTAAAAATTCAATCTACAGTAGTTTTCATATACTTTGGATATTAACACTTATTATTACAACGTGTAGTACTCAAGAATGAGAAAACCCAAGAAAGAATATAAGATAAGAGTGAAGAATTTTACATGTTTTACTGCCTCAGTTAAATAAGGGCCAATGTCCTAAAACTTTGTACCAATAACTATTTTTAGCATGGTTAGAAAATTCCATAAGAATTATGAAAGATGCCCAGATATGTTACTAAAATAAATAAAAAACAACAATGTTGAATTATTAAATATACTTTTTTTAATTTTTGTTTTGTTTAGAACCGTGCATTTATGGGTAGGCAGAGCCTTAAACGAAGTGAAGTGTGTTATGACGTCACACCTCCAGACTAGATAGCTTATACTAAGAACCTGTGTAGTTCTACAAAAAGTTATCTCCCTGTCTAATTCCCGTGATGCTCCCAACTTACATCGCACAATCTAAAGCTGCGTCCAGACTAGCGGACCATAAAGTCCCTCCTAACCATATTTCACGTCGTGGAGGACACTCAATGAACATTGGCTGCTGCTGCATATATTTATTTACATAGATTTCTTGAAACACCACCGGGCCCACGTTTTGAGACAATTACATTAGGGGTTGATTTCTCTATCCCTTCTCCACGTTAATGCGGGTGCACAGCCTCAACACTTTCTCCTTCATCGTCACATTAAGTCAATAATAATAATAATAATGATGGTTTAATACGCTTCGGGGGCCACGTGGTTTATTCTGGTTAAACGCTTATCCGATAATTAATTTAATGAAGTAGGAATGAGGAAGGAAGCATTTTAGAGGTAATCCACCAGCATTTGCGTGGAAGGAGAGGGGAAACCGTTTAGGAAATCTCCCTGCCTTGAGCCCGCCAGTCTTTGTCCACCCCCTCTCCTATGGCAGTTTCATACCTATTTTAATTGTGCAACAAACTTTCTAAGAACGAGTATTACCACCGTTGTACAGCTTACATAATATAACTATAAATATTGTTTTTAATATACTCTATATTTTAAGGATTAAATTAATTTTAATTAATCTCACTCGGCCTATTATAAAACGAATTTGCAGTTAATATTTAATATATAAAATTATAAAAAACTTAATTTCAAACAAAATGTCAAGGTGGTGTAAAATGTACACCACTCAACAGCTCAGCTAATATTTCAAGCGCGTGCGACGAAAGGTTAATTAGAAACAACCAATTAAATGCTGCAAGTGCTCGGCTCGGCTCGGCTAAAGGTGGGATGGAAGGGGACGCGGGAAAAGGCCAATGTTTTTGCAGTTTTTATTTCAAAACATTTTTGGCCAAAATAAATAAAATATTGCTCCACTACAAATATAGAGTTTAATTTTCTTCACGTGTTGATAGCTACAGTTGTTGAATATCTGCCATTAGATGGTGGCGTTATCTAACAAACTTTTTAAATGAAGAGTTAAAAGTTCTTTTTAAATTCCAGGAACCTTTTAACAGATATTTAATAACTCTTTGATACCCTCATGTGAAGAAAATTATATTCTATGTTTGTACTAAAGCAATATTTTATTTATTTTGGCCAAACAAATGTTCCGCCCTGAGAACTGCAAAACACTGTATTTTTGGTCACATGTCCTTCCCTCCCACCTTAATGGCTCCTTACTCTCGTCCAGAACTCCCCTCTCCCTCTGACATTCAGCAAGGAGTGTTCGACGGGGGACTATGAGGATGTTTCGGGCTCGCCTTGATATAATTTCAAGAATTGGATTGTTGTATCATTTGTACATTCACTCATGTTTTGCAAAAATTAAATTAATTAAATCCGATGACGCGTCAAGTGTCAACACTCCGGGTTTTAACTGCGCATTGACTGGACGAGGGTGTGACTGGTACTCGCCTCGCCTCCAGCCACATATCATCTCCCTGTCTGGAGGTAAGGGAGGGGGTGGTATGTGTCCACATTAATATTTATGCTCTCTTTCAATGTAGAGTTTACTTGAATAATGTGCTAAAATAGTTTGCCTACTCGCGATATTTCGGCTGCTTCCCGCAAGCATTATTTTACCTTTGGTTAAACAAATTGGCCTTGACCACAGACAAGGAAATAACAGATACACAGCCCCTAGGTTAAAAATGTTGCACTCCTTTTCGAGGCTTTACTCCCTCAACGTTGGGATCGCTAGGTGCGACCCCCAGTGACTACAGCGCAATCAAGTGAGCATTTTTGAAACGACTCACTTTAAACTCGAATGTACTAAAAGGCAGATACAAAATATGAGCTCCTGTCGGCTGGCGGTCACCTAGCAAGCTTCAGGTAGCACCCTCCCCCCGCCCCCATCTCTAACTCCCAGCCCCTCGTCATAAAGTACCCTAATCCTGCCACACAAATAAGTTTACTCTGACTGCACATTATAAAGAAAACTTGAAACACGATGGACCTTTTTTTAACTAAGGGACTGGCTGTCAACTGCAATTATTTATTAAGGAGCATTGAGAAGAATTGCAGACGTTTAGAAATACCAATTTATTTAAGAAGTAGTTAGATATTTTGAAATATTGTTTTCATCAAAATGAGGGAGAAAGTTCTGACCAGTTAAACGGTTTAGATTTTAACTCTAAAGTTTAAAAAAAAAAATCGGGAGTCATCATATATAATCGCGTAATACAATTCCACAATTTGTGACCCTAAAAAAATATGACTTTATTTTTGATAGAGGAAGGCTATATAGAGGTGTCAAACTATTTGCTTTAATCTTAGAAGTACACATTTACACGTAAAGGTTCTTTCTTTTTTTAACTTTAAATTCTAAATTCAAGCCTTCTAGCCAATCAGAGAAACCTTCTTATAATGTTTACCAGGATTTTGTATGTTTTAAAATATCCGGGATTTCTAAACGGGTGCGTGGGTCTAAGTGCTCTCCCATTTAGTGCCCAACTTTGAGTATCCTGAACTGGGATGATTTTTGAGCACATCTTTATTAAAACACATTTTTTAATTGAAAATAAAGATATTGATGGTTTTAAAACCATACATATATGTTTAGAAACCATAGTTTTCGTAATTTTTCTATAAACTGTATTAAACATAATTTTCTAAAAATGTGTTCATTAAAAGTTACTTTTGTTTATATTTATAGTACATTCTAGTGCCAGTACATACAAATAGTGATGATATATCCTGTGAAGATAAGGTTGAAAGTTTGAATATAAATAAAATGACTTAAGCAATCATTTGAAAAAAGAATTAGAATCATAAGCTTTGAAAAATTTTAAGTTCTCCAAACGTTAATATAAGCTTACATACTAATCCAAAACCAACTATATCAAAACTTTGTCAAACCTAAACCGAATCTAATACATTACATTTTAGCGATTGAGGACTACTTCTAAACAGATTAAACCAATACCATTTTAGAAAACATTCTAAGCGAGTTGAAAGTAAGGAGTGGATTTGATTTAGAATTTAAGACTTAAGATATACTGCTCAAATATATATAGAAATAATTAATTGATACAATTTGTTAAGTTAATTGATGTAATAAAATAAAATAGCAGATCAAAATGTAATTTCTCGAACTACTCCTAAATCAGTCAACATCTCGCTGTCGTACCAACACTTAGTGTCCTTCACAATGACTTTTGTAAGTTTGTTTGATGATTCTTGTTCCTTTCATGAATTTATTATTGGACAGCAGTAATTCTCATTTATTGTAACTCTTTAATATTATTCTGTCTTCATGATTTTTTAATTTCGTTTTACAGTTACCATGATTATGGGTGACCTGGTGGTCTAGGGGTAAGGTGTCAGACTTCTGTGCTGGCGGCCGGGGTTCAATCCTCGGTCCCGGCACAGATTTATCTGATTTCTAAACCCTTCCTTCACCTCTGACAAGACATCTTGTGAATGTGAGGAATGCCAGGCCGCCACCGTGGTTCGGATTCCACGTTAAACTGTAGGTCCTTCATTTCATCTCACAATCACCCTACCATTTCACATTAGCGTAAGTGCGTATAACCCGAACGGGTAGTAAGACGCGGTGCTAATAATAATAATAATAACCATGATTATGACACCTATCTGTCGAAACATGTCGGATTGAGTATTCCAGTATTTTTTTCAATGCTGTAAATTCAAAAGGAGTAACGGGACAAACAATAACAGATAGCACTTAGAATATTACAAAATTATCTAAATCAATTATATCCGTTTCAAATTGGTTAACCTATAAATTAAAATTTTATACGTGTCAACTCTAATATCTATATATAATTTTAGCATTGTTTCAATAAATATTGTATATCTTAAAGTCGTATATTAATACTCAATCATTTAATCATAACCTATTTACAGATGTTAACCTTTTAACCCAAAAGTTTTATAGTTTGAATTCTGAAATTACATGTACTTAAACTTTGTTTTGTCTAACCTATTTTGGTATCTGTAAGTTTTAAACATTTTAACGTGTTTTTATGTATTTTAGACTTGTATACCTTATATATTGATCAATTAATGATGAATTATTTATTACATGTGTAAGGTTTTCATTATTTGACAATATGTTATTACCATAAGTTAACCTAATTTTACATTTTGATCTGCAATTTTATTTTATTACGTCAATTAACTTAACAAATTGTATCAATCAATTCTTTCTATATATTTTTGAGCAATATATCTAAGTTTTAAATTCTAAATCTAGATTAAACCAAGTTTAAATAATATGAGAGAATCATATCGAAACAGACTATTTAAATTAACAAGCTTTGTTGATCTTCCAACCAATTAAAAATACAAAACTTTAGCTAACGTAGCCAAACTGAATCTAACAAAAACTTACTTTACTCAACCTTGACTTGGCTAGATTTACTTATAATAATATGAGTAATATGTTGGAAGGGTGTAGGTAAATAAACTAAATTCATGATAGCCAGCTATGCGACTAGATCCTACAAATAAAAAATAGTACATTGCAAAAAATAACAGATAGCCAAATGAGATACAGGATCCAAAGTTAGCAAATGACCCACTTAATTTATTCGCTATTGGAAGTTATTCCTTCCGGTTACGTTCGTGTTTAACGCCTGGAATAGTGGATATTCAAATTATTCTGGAATAAGAAATATTTCCAAGTGGCAAAGGAGAGTACAAGAGCAACGTTGAGAACGGAGGGAAAGGGGGAGTGGGGGAGGAGTCTCCTAGGAAAATTTTAAAATTTGGGGGGATACTCAAGCCTTGAATCGAAGTTTTAGGCTACTGTATTTTTAAATTTATTTGTTAATCCTGGATTTTTAAAGTTACAAGTGTTATTTGTTTTGACACTCACACTCATTGTTTGTAGGAAAATTAAAAAGTTTTGGTTCGAAAAAATTCAAGTGATCAAATTGAAAACATTACCTAAAACTTAGTTTTATCAGGCCTACAAAGTTAGATAGTCAGTACATATACAGTTAACATAAAGCTCAATACTGATTTAAGTCATAATTTACTAATGTCTCTTTTCCCTAAAAGTAGAAAATTTGTAGGCAACTTACTTACGTCTGTTTTAGTTTTACTGTAAAATAAAAAAACATGTACTTTTAAAATTATTTTAGTTGCTATACCCGTGGACCATGTAACGTTATCCTACGGTAGGTGTAAATAAATAAGACGCATAATCTTTTACTTCAAATTAATCTTTTATCATATTATATAGCAGCCACAATAATTCAAGTCAGCAAGAAGCTATCGGAATGGATTAGTCAAAATGAACCTAAGCAGTAACTTGGTAGTTTTTACCATTTTAACCACTTACATTTATATTAGAATTTCTCACCTTCCTATAATCTTTAAAATCCTTGAAAAAGTAAATATAGAGCTAAATACTCAATATTGTGAACCACTCAAAACACGCCACGACCCCCAGGTTGGAAACCACTGATTGTTTTTATAACACACTTGGACGCAATATTTAACTTGTAAGCTCCATGAAATGTATAACTCGTTTGTCACTTTATCAAAAAATTAGCGATTTAGCCATGTTTCTTTAAACACTTTTTCAACTGTAAAATAAAGCAATAAAAAATGGAATTTATCGTTATTTCTACAGTTTATGACACCTGCTTCATAACCTTATGGAATTTGCCCTAAAATGTTAATACTGGTACGCGAATAAACTATTCAAAACGTATTGTAATTTAGTGCGTGAGGGTGAAGGGGCTTCCCCTGACATTTTATGCAATAACTGATGACAAATTCGAAATCAGTATTCTAAACGTGGTTATACAGAATTTCATGCAAATCGAACATCATGTAAAAAATTTAAAAATGCACCCCAAATATAAAAAGTTATAGGGGGAATAAAAACTTATGTTTTTGTTTAGTGTAGCCTACTTAATCAAATGAAAAATTATAAGAGATGTAACAATATAACATAGCCCTAAGTTACTCCTCTTCCTTCATTGTTGCTTTAGCCTAAATTGCTTTCATGAAAGCCTATTTTAATAAACATTGAACTAAGATACATCAGACCTATTAAAACTAGTATGGATACTTGCTAGAAAAATTGGTGTATTTCAGAAGTCAAACACTAACACTAAGCTCAATGTCCTCATTTCATCTTAGGGTTCGGCCAGACTGCCGTGCGAGCGAGCGCGCGAGCGAGCGAGCGCGTAATTAGCGGACCCTAGTTAGATTATTATTAGCACCGCGTCTTACTACCCGTTCGGGTTATACGCACTTACGCTAATGTGTAATGGTAGGGTTATTGTGAGATGAAATGAAGGACCTACAGTTTAACGTGGAATCCGAACCACGGTGGTGGCCTGGCATTCCCTACATTCACAAGATGTCTTGTCAGAGGTGAAGGAAGGGTTTGGAAATAAGATAAATCTGTGCCGGGACCGAGGATTGAACCCCGGCCGCCAGCACAGAAGTCTGACAAATTACCCCTAGACCACTAGGTCACCGCCCCCCCCCCCTCCCCCCTAGTTAGAGAAGATGTCTCTGTCAAACACACTTAGTACATCTCTGCTCCTCGAAAATTCTTACAGAAAATATTGTGTATTTATAAAAAAGAAAAAAGTAGAAGTGCATCCAATTAATAAATTGAGAAATGCGTATGGTACTGTACTGAAGTGTTTTAAAATCAGATTTGCCGCACCAGTGGCAGAATGGTGCGTTGCACTTGATAACTTTTGACTAGGAGGCAAAGGTTCGAATCTTGGCTCAGTGAACTGAAGGTGATTTTTAAAACTTATTTATTGTTGTGGTTTTTTCATACTCTCTCCAAACTAATGGTGATTCTTATTTGTAAAGGCCTACTTTGATTATAATATTGAAGTATTTTAACATATCGGGTTTACATATATACATTATATTATTTATGGTCTTACCAATTAAATTAGGCCATTATTATTATTATTATTATTATTATTATTATTATTATTATTAGCACCGCATCTTACTTCCCGTTCGGGTTATATGCACTTACGCTAATGTGTAATGGTAGGGTGATTGTGAGATGAAATGAAGGACCTACAGTTTAACGTGGAATCCGAACCACGGTGGAGGCCTGGCTTTCCCCACATTCACAAGATGTCTTGCCAGAGGTGAAGGAAGGGTTTGGTAATCAGATAAATCTTTGCCGGGACCGAGGATTGAACCCCGGCCGCCAGCACAGAAGTCTGACACCTTACCCCTAGACCGCCAGGTCACCGGGCCATTAATAGCAAGTGTGTTAAACCTATCACTGATAGAAAAAAGTCAAATATCATGTCAAAATGAGAAGTTTCCCCAGCACTCAATGAACCAACATACAATAATATTGCCTAGCGCCTGTAAACTAGACTGTACCGGGTCGAGCGCGCGCGCTTGAAAAATAGAACCAGTTCTATCTTTCAAGCTCGCTCGCTCGCTCCAGTGTGGCCACCCCCATTACAATCAATGTGTTCTATTTTATATTTTAGTCGCTCGCTCGCTCGCTCGCGCGCTCAGTCTGGCCGTACCCTTAGTCAGAGATCTCAATAAGAAAACAATAAAATGTTGCGTAACATTCACTGCATTTATTCCTTAAAAATTTAATAAAGTCTTAATTAAGGCATGGTCTGGACAATATGATAATTTGAATCATTAAACTGCGACAGTCTAGCAGCCACGAAAGTCACAACTAAAAACACTAAACCATAAATAAAACATTGCTGGCTGAGTGAAATTTTCCTAATGGGCGGCTCATGTTCCCTTATGATTCGTTTCCATACCGCATTACACTCACCGGCCTTTGTCTTTGCCTACTGATAACGGCGCTACTAGACTACTTGATTAACTAAGATTTCTAAAATCTACAACATTATAAATCTCCTTTCATTGTTTGATGATTTTTGAAGTTGAGATTTTTTGTAGAGTAGAAATCAACAGTTGAGAAATTTTAAATTTGTCTGTAAGAATCTGTGATTAAGGACTTACATAATATAAATTAATGATGTAGAGAGTAATCCTAGAATTTTCCAACTAAAGACCTCAAATCTCACAAAATTCACAGCTTCCAGGCTTTAAACCAACATTGGAGGGGTGACACCCCCAACACCCTCTCCCCCAGCGCAATGCACCTGGATATAATAAGTTATATCACTTATATAAAAAAGAAATACAATTATAAGATATATAATATATACCTGATATATTTCAAATAAGCCTTTGTGAACAAAACATATATTCTTTTATATTTCAGAGGTTTATATCTAATCAAGATATAACCTATGACTGATAAAACAATATAATGAATACATATTTTCTGTGCAAATATATCATCTATGTTCTCAATAACAATGGTTGGATCGTAGATAGGAACAGGCTCAAGTCTACTTTCTAACGTATAAATATCTAGATAAATCTAAAATAAACTGTCCGCAGGGCATTTATTATAAGACAGTTACAACATTTACTAAAGCTATTTTAATACATTCAACAGTGACGCTAAATGCCACGCTTGATTTAAAGTGTCAATTCTGATCTAAACATAAAAATATATTTACGTTTTTTCAATGTTAACAGCCCCCAAAAAAGTTAATATTTATTTAAATACTGCCACTGTGTTATAGCTATGTTCATGGCATATAACTTTTTAGATTTTTTTAAAACAAATTTAATCTAACCTTGACGTTACATAGTAGTAACTTTATGTGCTATTTCAATAAGTTACCCAGTAAGACGACTATATTGTTTAAAAGACGGTAACTTTAAGTATTTATAAATTTTTTAATCTGAAAAATTCTTTATAAATTATATCAAAATTTCTCAAAATAGTATCTTAACTTATGAAAAGTAGTGGCGGTCGTTAAAGCAGAATGAGTGGCCGTCCTATCAACTTTCTTGCCTCTCTTACTCTCACAAAATAATATTATAAATAATTTTAGTATACATATTCATAATATATTTTAGGCAGTGTTACAATTAAACCAAAGAAATTCGTAGAAATTTCGTCTGAGTAGCCATTTTTATTTCTTATAATAGGATTCTTGTCAGATGTCATTTTTTTAAATACAAAAATCGGGGTAATATGTCCAATATATCAATTTAATTTAAAAACCCTTTCAGGGTCGGATCCAGAAGGGGATGCACAATCTCCTCATGAAAAAAAATTGTATAAATAATGATAATTAAAAACAAAATCAATTACTGTATATCTTTGGAAGAAAGAAAACGCTTACCTAATTTAAAGCAAATGACCACCGAATTGAAGTACCAGTTCTACTGTTATATAATTGCGTATAACCCGAACGGGTAGTAAGACGCGGTGCTAATAATAATAATACTGTTATATAATAGCTCAACAATCAGATTTTAATTATTTCATCTGTTTACATTTTAATTGGTAATATTGTTAAATGGTGTGCGAGGACCTTAAAGAAACAAATTTGAGGATTTATTATGTTTTCTCTCTTATAATAACTAAATATTGATATAATAATATCAAAATGAGCGTGGATATGCGGGGATGAGACATTTTGTTTAGATTTCCAAACTACAAGGCCAATTTTTCCTGTAGAGACAATAAATGAGGTGGGGGAGTTTGTGGTTTTGTTTGAAGAGCTTAATGGTTTTAAACATGTAAACTTAAATTTTTTAGTAAAGGTACCTTTTCGGCCCTAGACCAGAGATAGGACCGGATTTTGTGAAATTCACCCAGTAAGGGATGTAAAAGGGGCGTTGAAATTTTCAAAATTCACTGACCAGACATCTTTTTAAATGGTGGCCTTGAAATTTAAAATGAACGTCTCTTTATAGAATTGGGTTAGAACAACTTTAGGGTTTTTCAAATTTCATCGCCTAAATTGGTATAAAGGGGCAAAAAGGGGTGGTAAATTCCATATACTCCAATCATGAAATGTTATATATAGAGGTTTATCAGGTGGCAGAGTACTAATATGAAATTAATTTATGTACGGCATCCACATGATGGGTCCCGAGGTGCGTTGGAGAAAAGCGGGTGGGGTGTCAAGACTACCAAAACTAATATGAATAACTACTTTTCAGGGTGGCAAAAGATTGAAATTATGCAAATAACCAATGGGATCACTCCAAATAATTATAAATAATGAACATTTTTATTTAATATGTAGGACCCTGGGAAATAGGGTAGGGGATATAAACAGACTAAAAATCTTTAATGTGTGCTAGAAAATTTAAGTTTGACAGTCGGTTAGGAGGACAACTCTAACCAAACACATCTTAAAAATCTAGATTAAGGGTAGAAAAATGAGTTTTAAAATGTACAAAACTAATAGAAACAACTAATTTCCAGTGAGGTAGAAGAGTGAAATTTGGAAGTAAAGTAAAGGAACCTTGCTAAACAACTATCAGTATGTACATTTTTAATTTTTAATGGGATTCTGGGAAATATGGGGAAGGGGGCGTGGGTTATATAAATAAAAACAACTTTTAAATGTGATAGAATATTTAAATTTGGCAAGTAGGAAGAAGGAGCTTTCACAAGTAACCAAATAAATCTTAATGTTATTTGAAATTTCTAAGCGGTAGTTGAAGAAATGGAATGCGAAGACGACGTGCTCAACATTTTCATAACTTATACATTCAGCTACTTCTTTGTGTGGTCGATAACTCAAATTCATAGGTATGGAGACTACTCTAAATAAATATAAAAAATTGAAATTTTTTAATTTTTAACTTAGACAATGGGAATTGGGGGAGGGGCTAGTTACAGCCAGAAATAACTTTTGAGATGAGGTTAGAGATTAAAATTTGAAAGACAATTAGAAATAAAACTTCAGGTAACCAAATGAGTAGTGGAATTTAAAATTTGTCAGAGTGGGTTGTAAAAAGTGGGTTGAGTGGTTAAAAACTTACAAAACTACTATAAACAACTTCTTCTCAGTGTGTTATAAAATTAAAATTCTGCATTTAGCCAAAGATACCACTTCAAATAATTATAAAAGTCCGAACATTTAAAAGTTTAAAATTAGTAGTCCAGGAAATAAAGGGGAGTTTAAAAGAAATATTAAGTATGGTAGATAAACTAAATTTGACATGCTTGTAGAAGTACGGCTTTAAATAACCAAATAAATCTTAAATTTGAGATTTTGTGGTAGTTAAAGAAATGGGACGCAGGAGGCTAAAATTTTCAAAGCCAGTTGATAAATTATTTCTCTGTGTGATATAAAATTGGAATTCGTCCAGCAAATACAAGGACCAATCAAATTAACTACAATGGCTGAGCATTTTAAATTTCAAAATGAGTCTACAGGAAATAGGGAAGGAGGGAGAGGGGTGGCGGGTGATACCCCATCACAAGTAGGAGGTAGAAAATTAAAATTTGTTAGAAGTGTAGAGGTATAATTTCAAATAACCACAAACACATTTCAAATATTATTTATTTCTAAGAAGGGTGGTGATATGGGGGTTAACTAATTGACTAATTAACATTAGTCAGGCGGATATAAGGATCAACTCAAAAAGTATCAAAGACAGGATTCTTAAATTTCAAAATGAAGGAGGGGAAAATAGGGAGGGATTTCCCCTGAAAATGTTTCCAAAGATATATAAATACAATTCTTGTGGAGGTAGACACTTTAAATATCGCCATTTAATTCAATAGACCTTCCCGGATAGCCAAATAAAGCGGCAAAATTGAAGCCCAGGAAATGGAAGCGCTTAAAATGTATACAACCAATATAGAACACTCTTTTTGATGTGGTCAGATTGAAATAGCTTATAAGATAATCAAATACGTCTTAAAAACTCAAATTGGAATTGTGGGAGCTAAGAAGGGGGAGGGAGAGAGAGGTGTTTGGAAATGAGAGTAAACTGCCACCTTCCCAAAAGAATATACTTTTATGCATAAAAGAAAAATTAAATTTGCCAAGTTGGCAAAAAGACCACCCAACATAACCATGCAAGTTGGGAAGTTTGTAATTTCTAAAATTTACTGCTGGGAAATGGAAGGGGTCCTTAAAGTTCCCTATACACCAAAAACTTGATATGGTGGAACACTAACTTTGTAAAGGCAGAGGAAATAGTATAAAGTACTAAAAGTAAATGAATACGCAAACTAAATACTATTTTAAAGTGGATAGCCTACATTAGATTTACAAATACATAGCAGTTATCGCATATCTAGGAGCGGCATAACTATTAAAATAAACCAATTCAGGCGACATAACTTGGTGGTCACGATTATCTTTGTAAAATCATGATGCTTCATATTTAAAATGTTTCTGTAACCGAGTATATTATTTAATTTATGTTCTTTGGTGAAATGTGATGCTAATTTTTCTAACATTTTTCTATGATCTTGCTTAGGTAAAGTTTGCTTTGTCAATGGGCACAACGGCCACCCTGTGATTGCGCTCGTTTGAAAACTCAGTTAATAGATTAAGTAATATATTCTTTCTTAGATTTCGTATCTATTAATTGATATAACTAATTTGGGATTGCCATGGTTGGTTCAAGATTGTATGTCAAAGATTGATCTAGTACAATATGAAATCAAAGTGACCAGAATATTATGAAATATATCAATGTCCAAATTTATTTGACACATATTTTAATCAAATTTCTGTTAAATCATATTTTTGCATTTTTATTATTATTATTATTGTATTGATTTTTTAATGCTAGTGATCATAATTTTAGTCTCAAGCCTGTCCAAACTATATAAACAGAACTTTATTTTACATCTTAATAGATAATTTTTACACAAAACACTTTGTAACTATGGCAGTGATTAAAACAATATTTGGGTATAGTTAAGAGTATTTTTATATATACTTGTACTGTCAACAATTTTACTCACTTTACTAAACTATATTTTATTTTAATGTAAATAGTTATTTTTAAGAAAATCTGCGACTGTTAAATGTATGAAAATATTGTTCTTTTATAGTAAAATAATCTTGTATTGAAAAAGTTTTCAGAGTAAAAAAAAAAATATTTCTATTCCCCTTTACTAAAATTAAGAGATATTTAATTCTCCATAAAGACACGAGAAGGTGTTGGAAGAGTGTAATAATTGGACAAAACATGATCGTTTTGTTGGGTGATCCTAAAAGAGCGTTTAAGAAAATAAGCTTCATTTCCAGTCTTGATTTTACTATAAACTGATTTAAAACCGATTTGTTAACTCTCATTGCACATCTGTATAAAATAATGTTGAATATAATCTTTCCAGTGTTTAAAATAAGACGGTATTACCGATACCCAATATATACCTAGGAAACTCTTTTTATTATATTTTCTATGTATTTAACTTTTAAAAAAAATAGTAGCATATCCTTGTATAATTTGTATTTATTTGACATATTTTGTGTACACGTGTCATACTTCCCATTACAGCTATCCACGTATTTTATCCAATGGATAAGGAATGAGGAAGGTAAAATGTTTTGGAAATGTGCCCGTATTTGCGTTGAAGGAGAATTATAAGCATATTAGGAAAAAACACTCTCAGTACAACCGATCGGGATTCGAACACATATCCCAGTTATTTGAAGTCTAGTCTAACGAAAAAGTGAATCCTAAAGAATTGTGACTGCAGAAGCTGGTCACAAAATATTTAATAATTCATTTACAAGTGCATTTCCAAGACTCATGTCAACACTGTAGAAGCACTGGTATTGTATATTTGGTTCCAACCCTCCCCATTGTTTGCAAAGTTTTGTTAAATGAAAGGGGGGTGAGTTGGGGTAAGGGATTGCCTCTACCTGATCTATTGTACTAGGAGAGACAAGACAGCAACTTTTAGCTCTCACTCTATCGGTTTGTCTCTCTCATCAGAAATTTTTTGAAATTGAGTTGTTTCAAAGAATTCTCACTTGGAAGCGCTGTTATCACTGGATATTTCAAGTTCTACCTGACTCGAGGAGCGCAACAAATCTCCCGTAAGGCTGTGTATCTGTTATTTCCTTGTCTGTGGCCTTGACTCATATTTTTTAGTCAATTTAACTATCACTTTAAAAATACTCGTGGAAATGTGTCTTAACTCTATTACTCGCATGTTTGTATCACAAAATGTGTATGTGACTTTGTTACTTAAAGGAGCTCAAACTGGGGGTTATTTCTAAATTCTCGGGAGAAGGGTAGAAACATGTTTTTGGAGTCTCGCGCCTAAATATGTACCAACACATACTTGATTTAATTTAGATTGGCAGATTTATTTAAATATAAACTCACAATGCCAAAGCAGCTTCCCACGCAGTAATATGTATTTTACTGCTGTCCATTAGTTATTATTAAATAATAGCTCTACATTGGAAGGAGTGATTAACCACTCCACAGCACTGGGTACCCACTCCACAGCACTGGGTTAAATAGATGGTTGAGTGAAGTACCTCCGATATAGCGTACTGGAAACTGGCGCTCGTCTTTCACGTGGAGTGGGACATACGCTGATCATTTCGTACGATATTACAGCAGGAGGTGGCTTATCTAGCTCTAAAAGATAATACTATCTATAGTTCGACCTTTCCTCCTCTGCAGTGTTGCCATATCTGTGCTTTTTAAGATACTTTTCCCACTAACACAAAGTATTCAATCTTATACTCTATAGGACTTTCACAATATGGGCCATTCTCCGGACCACAGTTTGAGAACCATTGCACTGTACTAGCAATCGTGGATAATTCTCATTTAACTTCCCTGGTTTTGGCCGACCTTTGAAGCTACATCTCCAGATGAAAAGGGAGTCAAACATCTGATCTCTCTTCAGTTCCCCCGCCTGCCATTGTAAAATCTAACTGTTGAATAAACGAAATGAAATACAAGTTAGTTATTTGTTCTCTTGAAAACTAGATGAAGTGGTTGCGATGTTGTGTTAGTTGCTGACAGCTATCAATCTTGTGTGTTCTTTTGACATTATGACTCAGTGTGAAGTCTCGCAGTAGGCTCGTGTAAGATGTGATCGGAGGCAGGACGCCAGGTCATCAACATGGCCGCCAGTGGCCATCAAGGTCAGTGACGCGTTGTCTGACGTCATGCGATGATGCACTGGAATGTGATGCATCACTACTGCATGAGCTAGCTCCCCGCGGCTGAACATGGTAGTGACGTGTGTGGAGGTTCACAAGTGGGGTTATTGTGGCATTTGTTATAATCTGAGTATTGAGAAAGTTCTGGAGGGTTCTTTTGTTGGGTTCCAGCAGCCAATCATCAGTCTGGTGGATATTCTCAGTCACGTTTCGTTGGGGTCTGATTCTGAACTGATTTTTAATCTGAAAGATTTTGAGTAGTGACTAGTGATGAATAGTGCTGACTTCTAAATTACTTTGAAATATATTTATTAATTCTGCTATTTTATTCGTTTAATTTATTAAGATGGCACAAATTGCAGGATGAAAATTTTTGTAGTAATTTACACACTCAATTTTTTATTTTTGAAAAATTGAAAAGTGTAAGAAATATGACTTATTCCTTAGTGATATTTTCTGTTATCCCGGGGCTGGATGGTGCCTTTTGCCGTCCAACAATTCACGGCAATGCCTCCCTTTCCTCTTAAAACAGCTTCTTTTGTATTTATTAAATAAGACAAACTTTTTAACACACGTACGCATGTACGGTATAGAATGGAACGTATTTAAAATGTTTGAAGCTCAAAGTCAAATAAATTCAAATTTATTTTTTCTAAAATAATAAATCTCAATCTAAGGCCATAAGTACAGATTTTTATCCCCGCCATTCAAGAGTTTTCTTCTATGAAATGTTACACACCATAGATGTATTGTTATGTATTTTTGCAAACGAGCTATGAGAGTAAGAAACTTCAATTTTTACGTTTTCCGAAACTAGTTTTAGACCACACTTTTTGAAATCAAAATTAGAAAATTGAAATTTAGTATCTTTTATACTATACTTATTTGATAAAGCTGGGATTTTACTGTTGTTAGAAGCATACTCTATATACATATGCTTAAAGTTCCCTTAAAATCAATACAATTCAACAATTGTTTATTGATACTAATTGATTAATAAATATTAAATATTAAGACTAAAAAAACACATTCAGGCCTAAATATGCAGCTTTTTACTGAATAACTTGTTTTACGTATGCCATAAAAATATGCACTGAAATTCCAAGTTGGCTCACGGATCAAAACTTTGTAGGGAAGTGTACTTAGTTGACAATAACGGTGATAGCCCGCCTCCACAGTTCGCGAACACACAGCGGCTACTCTAGCGTGTTATCACAGAAACCCAAGTAATCTTCAGTCTGGTGAGATTTATGTTAGAACGATCATTCACAAGTTGTCTCTTCAAATAATTAGCCTATATTGTAGTGATATTGACCTTTATATCATGCGGGCTTTTTTATTGTTGAAACATGTTGGTCATTTTTAGATTTGTGTTTTATTTCTGATCTCTGTGAACTGTAAGGAAACTAACTATATAATATATAATTATTAAAATAATAAACAATGGTTCCTTCCATCACAACTGGAAAACGTCCAGCTTTGAAACCGAGAATGAGAATAATGTATTATATATGCAGATAGGCTTTATGTTTATTTTATATGTTAGGGTTTACAGAATCAGAAACACGAATATACATCTAGTAAACAATAAATGGCTGTAAGCGATCGCCCAAACCCATGTCAAAATGATGAAATAAATACTAAACATTGAAAGCACTTTTTACAGCTATTGTGTAAATAATCTTTTTCATGAAAAATTAGTAATTTAGGCAGTTTATAGTGTTTTAATTTCGTAGCTATTTGAACTAGTTTATATAGAACGTAAATTGGCAAAACTTATTACTCTGAATGCATTAATATGCATATGGTAAAAATATGTTCCACGATCTCAATTTAGTGAAAACTGCAAACTATATTGGTTTTTACATGTATTTATATTTTAATTAAGGTAAGAATATTTATACTGTCAGTCAGAGCTTAGATCTTGGTTTATATGGGATTATATGCATTATAAATTTTATTGATTAATTACATTTTAATTGACATTAATATTCTGTGTCAGGCCTCCACCGTGGTTCGGATTCCACGATAAACTGTAAGTCCTCCATTTCATCTCACAATCACCCTACCATTACACATTAGCGTAAGTACGTATAACCCGAACGGGTAGTAAGGTGCGGTGCTAATAATATAAAATAATAATAATAATAACATTCTGTGATTACATTTAATCACGGGACGATTTTCCTCAAATAGTTAGGCATAGCTATAGGTAAATATAAAGTGTGCATAGATGGTGATTATGAAAGCATTTATATATATATATGCACTTTACCTTAAGTAGCAAACCAAGAAGTCAAGTGGTTACAATGGAATTGTTATATTGTTCAATATTGATAATTTAGGAATACGGCAAATTTCCACAGTTCAATAGAATTTATTGAATTCTAAGACATATACAACATCCAGAATAAGGCCGAGAATTGATCAAATAATAAATATTACGACCCTACCAGAAATCGAACCCGAAACCCTTTGCACTGTAGACCATCCTGCTAGCGATTGAGCCAACGTGTCGGGCTATGATACTATAAATATATCACATTTATAGCTTGCATTTTCTTACGTTCTCTCCCAAAGCTGTCACATTGTTAATTGAGTGGCCTCTTGAAAATATGCTTGATAAGAAATATATATTTTATCGCCTTAAAAATAGGGTGGATGCAAGAATCTATGTTTAAACTGGAAATTTTATATAGCTTAAAATTTGGAAACTATTGTATTTGTATAATCAGGTAAGTTTCAGGTTGTAGTTCCTATAGAAGTCGTCTATAATGATATTCCAATCAGTGAGATATCTTGTTGGGGACCAAAACAATATAGGAAGGTATAGTGTTAATTATTTATGTATTTCGAACTCACTTAGTACTTTGTATGCCCAAGTGTGATACTATACAGCAGTGTTTTTCAACCTGTGGGTCGCGACCCCCGGGGGCGCCGCAAAGGCTTTATGGGGTGGGGGGGGGGGGGGTCGCGGTCGCAAGCCAGGTAAAATAAAAAGCAAGTGTAGGTCTTACTCTACAATAAAAATATAACAATTTTAGAGAAAAGTTTATTTTTAAATATAAGTTCTACAATCTATCTACACTGCATTAAAGATACAACAATAATTTCAGTGAGAAGGCTGTGCCTGTTTATTTTTTATTAATTGGTCGAATCGTGGTTCTATTTTATAGACGCAAATAACCGAATCATTTTCTAATTGGAGTATATTTCTCTTCTTAGTTTTTATGTTCACCATTGAAGATAAAGTTAGTTCACATAGGTAGGAAGTGGCGAATTGCACTAACAATCTCAAAGCTTCCCTTGCCAGCTCTGGATATTCTTCTTTTCTCTTCATCCAGATGAAATCAATCTTTTGCGAATTAAATTCCATTTTAAGCATGCCATCAGCTGTAACATCTATAGCATCTTTCATATGCGTGGTCAGATGTTTCAGTTGTATTGACATATCTAAAAAAGGATTTTGTATCCATCTATGCCCATTGTCAGAGTTCAGTTCTGGAAAGTAACTTAATAATCTTTTTTCCAAATCATGACAAGGAATGTGAGAACTTACTACTACGATTGGTCGTTGCAATTTCTTCAACAATCTTCTGAACGCAGGGAAAGAATCATACATCAATTTTGTAAAGACGTTGACCACAAACGAGTTTTGTGAGGAATACATTGACTTTATCCTTGGCCGTTAGAATATTTTCTTCTTTCTCTTGGAGGCTCTTGTTTAAAATATTTAGGTGATTAAAAAGATCAGCGAGAAATGCTAATGTTAATAGCCAAACAGGGTCACAAAAGTAATTCGCATATTCAGATTTATGATCTTGTAAGAACAATAACAGTTCAGTTTTTAGTTCCAGAACTCGTGTTAATACATTTACTTTTGAAGCCATCTGACTCTGTATGATAAAGGAGATTTTTATGGAGCGAACCATGTCTTCACAAATGATTCTAAACAGTCGAGTTTGCAAAGCTTACCTTTAATAGAGTTCACAACTTTGATCACCTCTTTCAGTACAGAATTCAAATCAGAAGGTAAAACCTTGGCTTCCGATGTGAAGAAAGCAGTGTGTCCATTTAACATTTGGCATTATTGATTTTAATTTCGCAATGAGCCCGCTTTGATTGCCAGTCATAGCTTTAGCGCCATCGCTACAAATAGCGATACATTTTGTCCAATCAATCTCGTAGTCGCGAGTGCTTTCTAAAAACGTATCGTACAAATACTGGCCAGTAGTGTTCGCAGGACGCAGTTTTCAAAATAAAATTTCTTCATTGATACTTTCATCTGCTTCGAGGCGCACGAATACCACAAATTGCGCACAATCTGCAACATCAGTCGACTCATCAAACTGCAAAGCAAAATATGGGATCTTCTTTAATTTTTCGACTAATTGTTCTCGAATATCACCGGCATATCGGTTATTCTGCGTTCAATAGTATTATCAGAAAGGGGTATGCTTTTTAGCTTGTTTGCCTCTTGCTTACCTAACATAATCTCAACTATATCCAGGGCTGCTGGCATAATAAGATTCTCGGCAACTGATGCGGTTTTCCAGCCTTAGCGACTCTGTATGCGACTCTGTAGCTAGCTAATAACGCTTTCTCATTGACATTGGATACCTAAAATAAGCTTTTAAAAAAATATAGCTTTAATATGAATTTTACTATTATATCAATATATATATTAGAATTTTTCATTATTGTAGATGTATTTAATGAAAAATGAGGTGGATATTAATGTTAGATTAATTCTTTGGGTGAGATTGAAAAATCTTAATCTTTAGATTTGTATGAAATTTCGAATAGATGATGATAATCAACAAACGACTGTGAATTTATTGGAATGGCAAATTTTTTATTTTCCTAAATAATGATTAAATTAAAAAAATGGAGATTGCTAGGTTTCTTATGAAAGGCCTCACATAATATTATTTTTAAACAAATAACACTAGTTTATTACCTGAATCATAGTAGTTTGCTGATGGTTAAAGGTTCTCAGCTTCCGTTGGAAGAAATGTAACGGTATTTTTAGCATCCTTGTTATGTTTAGTTGAGAGGTGACGCATGAAACTTTGATGGCTTCATACTCTCACGTGATAAAACTGCACAAATTACACAATGAGGTTTATTATTAATGACAGTAAAACCACATTTCAAATAATTGTCGTCGTAAAGTCTATTTTTTTCTGTTTTGACTAGCTTCCGCTATTGCCACTTGTACTAGACGTGGAGGGCTGCGTAGATCTTTTTAGAAACTTCTCCAGTACGACCGTACACACTGGTGTACTCTGACAACTAGTGATGGGTCGCTCGTGAGCGAGTCATTCAAATTGAACGACTCTTGAACGAGAGCTGTGAACGAACGACTCTCGCTTCGCGAGCGAGTCATTCACCCCATTACTCACGACTTTTCGCTCTCGTTCATCCGCTCTGGAAAGAGTCAGGAGTGTTTGTCATTCACTACTCTTCTGTCGTTCTTCATTCGACTAACTATAATGCTTACTATCGTCACTAGATAGCAGTAATGCCTACAATATTAAACTATTTTTCTTAACATTTCTTAGACATAATTATGGGAATTGGACACTAAAGGTTATATGTATGCTAAGGTTAGTTAAAGTAATAAAATTAAATAATCAAACACAATAAGATTCGAATAAATTACACATACAACTTAGTTCGTTCTAAGTTGAAAGGAAAGGGACAGATTTGCACGCAAGGAACGGGAATTGTGAGAACTAGTTAGCGCTCGCTCGTCAAGCTATGGTGGGGAAGGGGTGAAGATTTGGGAGGGAGCGAGCCATGCGGTGAACGATACGACTCATATGAACGACTCTTATGTGAACGAGCTGGTTTGACCCATCACTACTGACAACTGACAAACGACTGTTCCTATCAGTGTGGCCAACCTTAGTACCCTACATATCAGTAGCAATCACCTCAAAATTTCAGTAGATTTCAGTAGATGTATTTAAAAGTGGTGAAACATCATTACTAGTTATTTTATTGAACGTAGGTAGTTTTACTCACCTCTGTTATTCCTTCTCCCTTTAACTCGTGTATCTGCTTTCCTGTCGACCTCAGTGGTTTTGGGGTAATGTGCTTGTCTCAGGATCCGATGTTCATGGGTTCAAACCCAGCCGGAGTTGACGAATCTTTCTTCAGCGATAAAAATCCGTAGCACAACCTCCTTTGGAGTGGAAGTAAAGTTGTCGGTCCCATGTAAATTGTGGTATGTATAAGAACCCTGTAGTTATGTGAAAATACTGTCTAAATTGCTTCTGGCCCAAAAATCTGTGATATGGGAATCCCTTGATGTTATTCCTGCAAATCATTAGGTCTTTTGCTCTAGCTCATTGAAATTATCGTGTGTTGATATAATCAGCAGGTTCAGAAAGTGCATGTAAAATACTGTACCTAATTTTTTTTAATGTTCTCTCTGCTGCCATTAGTCCTCCTCACTGTCGTACATGTCAATATTAACGTTTTTTGTGATTGAACTACTGACGGGAAATGAAGAACAGTTAGAATTTGAAAATAGCCTCTTGGTGTGCAACAGCCCACACAATGTTTTCGTTGCCAATTTATTTCTTGTTTTAGTTTTAACTAAGCTGACTGACGTAAAGACCCGCTCCACTGCAGCACTTGAATGGGGAAGGCTTACAAATTCTAACAAAATAGGAAACACTGGTTTAGAGTCCCCATATTTTTTATTTCCTACACGATTCCAAAAATCTTGTACGATATTGTCAATGTCATGTGAAATGTCTGTGTCAATCTGTTGAAGTTGATGTTTGGAAACGCTGCCACAAAAGGGGCAAGGGACTGGAATTACTGTATTTTAGTCGGATCTAACATTTCGATGTTCTCATGATTCTGTCTTGAAAGGGAAATCGTTGAATAATTTGTCTAACAGACTCAATATAGAATTCAAGACACTTTGTTTTGAAGATGTAAATGTCTTGGCTGAAGTCTACTCTTGCACCAAAATACATTTGTTCCAATGGTAAGAAGACATTAGGGTTTCGATAGTCCACTTTTTCCACCCTGCACTCTTTAAGTGATCAGGCTTTATGTAACAATCAAGAATGGTTTTTAAAGAAGCAGCTATGTTTGTTATTAAACTGTGAATTTGGAGATCCTCACTTTGCGTCTGCCTGTTCAGATTAGTGAAAATCGGCAAAACAAAATCAAGAAATTCTAAATAGAGTTTGTTGACTGGATATTTTAATCTTTGAAGAATTGTTTCTGAAGCCAACAACCTATCTTCTGCAGCTGCATGAGTGAAGAACAGGACGAGGGCATCGTACTGTTCTAAAACACGGGAAACTACTGTCTGAAGTGACAACCATCTAGTCTGACAAGAATGCAAAATCTTATGGGGCTTAACTTTCACGAAAGCTTGAAATTCCTTTAACACTTCCACTCGCTTTGCGCTGGCATGAAAATAGCTGTAGATGTCCCGCACCAAATCTTCAAGAACACGCGGAAACTTGGCACAAGCAAAGGAGGAGCAGCAAGTTGAATGAGTGGCATATACATTTCATAACAAACAGGCGTGGTATATCTCCCTTCAAAAGAGTACACAGAGATTGTCGGTTCCCCATCATAGCGCTGGCCCCGTCGGCAGCAAATACAATTAGATTTTCCTTGTATGGAATGTTTTTACATTCGAAGGACCTGACCAAATGCTGGTACAAATTGACAGCTTTAGCATCACCAAGTGGAACCAAGTGAAAAAAAAAAGCACCAACAATCCTACCTTGACCCGAATCCACTCTAACAACAATACACAAATGTTTTGTAAAACTGTTGTCAGTCGCCTCGTCCACGATTATAGAGAACTTGTTTTTACGAAGAATATCGCAAAGAATGTCTTTACTTTCCAAACCCGTAACATGCTTTACAATAGCCGTTGTTTTAGTTCGCCCACATGAAATCTTCTGCGCAATTTCAGAATCTGGACAAACGGATTTGATCAGAGACGGTAAATGCTGCATTACATTGAATGATACATTGTGTTCATCAACAAAAGCTGAGAGACGAACTTCTGCCTCTTTTACTTTCGTGTTTAACGTGCTAGTTTGAGACACAAACGAAGTTAAAGTTCTTTGACCAACAATTATCTTAGAACTTTCAACATGTTTTTTACTTTCTGAATGCTTTTCTAAAGCGGATTTCCCCGATGTTGCAATGCTTATGTCAAAATCACACGCCTTACAATACGCAAAACTATCACCTCTTTTACTTGATTTTAACCACTCTTTCAACTGTTCATCACTCTCCCAAATAGATTTGTAGCTTTGGCAATATTTCGCTTTTTTTCGCACTTATTTATTGCCATATTTTTCACCGAAGGCATTACACTATACTAAATAAACCAACGTCCCCGATTACTATTAGCACATACTGTAGTATCTTACACTTACACAACTGCGGAAATAACCTGCACAAACCCACATTCTAGCGCTTCATGCTTTGAGTGTCTGGAAGTAGTGTTACACAAGCTAACAAAATAAGCTGTTACAAATTGTGTGTTTTAAATTGAGTGGATTTCTTCAGACTAGTGTAGTAGCGCCTTACTGTCTATTCCCTGTGACAGCCAACTTCTTGGAAAAGGGGTAAGCTTACAGTTATTATAGTACAAGGTTTTTTGAAAGTTGTCAAGCTGCAACGCGGCGTATATAAGCTTTTACCTCCCACACAGACCACCCCCTAACCGCTCCTCCCCCTACCATCCCATCATTTCTAAGACCCAATGAGTGAAGTTGACAACATACGAACATATCAGTAGATTTGTTAATTTTATTTGAATAATCATTAGATCAGTAGAAAAGTTAAAAATCAGTAGAGTTAGCAACATTGGTTCCTATGCGACCGTTGACCTTCAACCAACCTGCGCGCGCACTCCCCCTCCCCCCCCCCGATCAACAGCGCCAAATACATCTTATTTGAAATCACTTATATAATTTTATTACGTACAGTGGGTCGCCAGAATTTTTTTACTTGTAGAGGGGTCGTATATTCAAGAAGGTTGAAAAACACTGCTATAAAGTAATATATATTGATGTTTCCATTCCCAAGTGTGTCATCACTTTGAATTTACTTCAAATGATAAACCGCTCTTTAATATTGTAACAACAGTTTTTATACAAATTATTTATTAATTTTTGCAAATAAATAATGTAATGAAATAATTATTTCATTCAAAAAGAAATATATTTTATTACATATGGCTTTAATAAAAAATATGTGTGTGGAGAGAGAAAAAGAGAATAATTTTTATTTGAATAAATTTAATCAAAACAACTGAAGCATTCTTATCCAAATAAGTTGTAATTTATAAACTTATATAATTTTTTTATAGTAAATGCACCCTATTTACGTGGAGAGTGGATTGGAAAACTATAGAAAGAGAACACATGTGGAAAACCACCTAAAAATGTAAAAATTATATTAGTTTTATTTGTCTAGGTAAATTATCAATAAATATACCTTTTTTTGTAAACTGAGTTTATTGCTGCAAGTTTCTAGTAATGTTTCGAATACATATTTTTGGTCTGATTCACCAACTGATTAAAGTCCTTTTCGAAGGTGTATAAAACATATTTAATGTAATTTTAATTTAATTTAATATATATAATATAAATTACAGGTTATATAGGTGTATAAAATATTTATCTTTATAATACGCTTTATCTCTATTGAAAAATCCTTAGTTGCCTGTTTTTATTAGAATAAATAGTATACATTTTGAAATGATAATTTAGGCCCTAATATTGTTTCTATTACAGAGAAGACATGTGTGATACGGAGTAAGTGTCCGGTGTGGTAGAACTCCCTCCTTACTCAAATGATAACATTATTAGACAAAGTATTCTGATGTTGAATGTACCGATTCAGAATTCCAAAGCTCTGAAGAAGATGATAATGTGAGATTAATTCAATAGAAAATGAAGAATTTTGAGTTGTATAGAAAGTGACGTGACATACCAAGATTATTGATAGAAAGATACCTCCGTCAAAAATAATATAACAGGAAACATAGATAGATGTTTAATATTTTCTTAAGCAAATGAAAATAATCCTAAAATTTGTACAATGGGTAGGTATCAAATGTGAAAAAAACACGGCAACGAAGTTGGCCCTCCAATTAAAGATTAGAGTTTTTATGATTGCAATTGTTTGTTCTTCGTTTGTTCTGGATGGTTCCTAAAAAAAATACGCACGTTTCGTTTTGGCAGGACAATACAAGATTTATTTAAACTATGAGCGTGGATTGACGCCTTTATGGCAACATATTCTCTACATGAACACTATACAACTTTTAAAAATAGATATTTTATATTTGCAATCAATAATTATTAGTTCTTGGTTCATTTTAGATTTCTTTTGTGAAGATTTCCATTTATTCCTTTATAAAACCTCTATAATTTTTTCTAGTATTAGCTCTCTCAAATTCTTTCAAAACTTGAACATTTTTTGTTTAAAGTTTGTTGTTAGTTTGTTTGAACGTTCTTTAACACGTTTGTCTTTATTTTGTTCTGAATTTTTTAAAAAAAGTGTATTTCATGTTGATAGTTTTAAAAGTTTAAAATATTCTTACTATGCTAAGCTCCATTTCCTCACCTCAACTAGATAAAATGTAACAAAATTTGTATTTTTGATTTTATAACTTTATTAGTTTGTTCCAGATTATTGTGCATTATATTTTAGTTTGTTAGTTCTTAGGTCTCGTATAAACACTAATAAAACTAATGTCACTAGTGATGATGGCCTTTGTATGTGCGACCTGTATAGTAACACAGGGCGTCAAGTAAAGAATGTCCCACCCTCTGTGACAAAGTATGAAAAAAAATCGTCTTGTTCAAATCTCATTTGTGTAAGAACAAAGGCGGAACAAACGAAACCTTTCGCGGTACAATCCGGAACAAACCTCGCAATCATAAAAATGTCCATTTTCCAAAATGTGGGGGGGAGGGGGGGGGGGAGAGCTACCTTGAAGTTGCCCCCACCCCCCCAATATAAACATACCATTTGTGGGTTTATAAAAATGGAACAAACGAAAATTTTGCAGAACAATCCGGAACAAACAAATAACAAATGATTGTAATCATAAAAACTTGAATTCTTCATAATGCCAGCCACACACGTTACGATATACTTGCGCAAGTATACAGTAACGTGTGTTGGAAGATTTTTGCGCAAGTTTATAGGCTTGTGGGATTTTCAATTTTCGATTCCGATCTTTTGCAAATTTTCCTTTGCGCAAGTTTACTTGAGCGTGTGTGGCATGTCGCGCAAGTTTCAGTGGTAGGGATGTGACGATACCGATACTATCTGTACCTGTTCCAGACGGTTACAGTTACAACCTTGGAACGTTGAGTATCGGTATTGGTAACCGGCTACTTTGATGGCGAGTTGATCGTTGGGAGGGGGGGGGGGGGGGGGCTATAGTACAGTTAACGATACCAGTGGTATTAGTCGCCTGATTGTACGCGCGTTCTGCGGTCGGTTTCGCGCCAAAATGTCGAGTGCGAAACGTGGAGTTCGAGAGAATTTGGAGGAATTTATAAATATTTACAGAAGTGAACCGTGTATTTGGCAAATAAAAAACAGACTATTACAATAGGGATAAAAAAAACAGCTGCTTATAATAAAGTAATCGAACAATTTAAAAAATTGAACCTAGCGCTGACCGTGATATGATTAATGGCCTACGTACGAATTACCGAAAAGAGCAGGCACCAATGATGTTTATGAGCCCACATTATGGTATTACGATCTGATGAAATTTCTGGATCACGGCCAAGGAACGCCAAGATCTTCTCGTTCTAATATCGATGAAAGAAGTTCTCAAGTAAGTAGGTTTAATACACAAAACTAAAGATTATTTTATTCATTTATTATTTAATAGACATGTACATAAAATAATCACATGATATAACAATTTCCATACTACGTAGTTATTCCTTGTATTGTGGTTAATTACTCAATGGATAAAGCTATTTTGCCAAGGTACACTTCCCTCGTTATTAAAGTAGTGTACATACTGTTCTCTAATATTTTTGGCGGCAGTTGGATTATTTCCATAATTTCTTCGATATAATGGTTCCATGTTCGAATCATTTTAATTTAAACCTGGTGTAATAGTTCCATATTCTGTGTTTTCACGGTCGAAACATTCTGTAGAAGTGTAAAAATTTGATGAAAATAACATTAAAAATTTGTGTAAAACACAGCTTACCATTACCACCGTATCAATATTTTTTTTGGTTCTATATTAATTTAGTTCTATAAATTCTAAATCTAGAAGCCAGAATTCCGAAAGCATTCTCAACAATGCGTCTCGCTCGAGATACTCGATAGTTGTATATCTTTCTTTTTTGTGAATTTAAATCTGCCTGTCGAAATGGTTTCATCATGCCCGTTCTCAAAGCAAATGCATCGTTGTTTACAAATACATAAGGAAGTATTTTAGAACTTCTTTTGCTAGGTTCATCTGACGGGATATTTAATTGGTTATTCAGAAGATTTTCATAGAATTTAGTAGTTTGAAGCACACCTCCGTCTGATATCCTGCCGTTAACTCCAAAGTTGCACATTATAAATTGGTACCTCGCATCCACTATTGCAAGAAGTACCATACTGTGTCGACCTTTATAATTATAAAAAAAAATGAGCCCCTTCCACTTGGAGGAATAATATTTATGTGTTTGCCGTCTATGGCGCCAAGGCTTTATGAAAAATTTCATCTTTCTTCAAAATGTTTTGCTATATTCTTCCATTCCTCTTCTGATTGTGGAGATTGTGTTAGAGCTCTCTTAACACAAAATATCCTTTAGTTATGAAATAACCAAACTTTATCTTACTCTTTTTCTTAGTTTTCTACTGTATAAGTCTCAATCAAGCCATCAACAAATTCATTTTCATCACTTGACTCATCTAAAATAAAAACATCACCTTATTCTTATTCAAAACTGTCTTGTAAAAAAAATTTCTTTGCAGTTTTTGGTTTTGGTTTAATTCAATTTAGTTTCATGCTCTCTGTCTTCTTTTCTGGCGTATCTGTTAAAATTATAATCTTACCAACCCTTTTGTCTTTCACCTTGAGCTTTTCTTGGGGGTGCCTTTTGGATAGGGTCGAATCATTTCAGGTGATACTCCAAGCGAGTGAAATTTGAAACTCGGAGAGGGTCTTGGTTCAGAATAAACGAGATTATTTGTTATCGCATCTACAGATATTTGATCAGAAACTATTGTTTGGTAGGAAGTGGACTGTATAGTTTAGTATTCACAACCACGGAATGTTTATGGTATACGATACCCTAAGATATACATGGGACGACATCCAAAACGAGACTGACTGCCCACGACCGGTAATGCGATCGCGCTCGATCCCGTTAACAGAAAGCACAACAGACGCCAACCAAGTTTCTTGGCGCCAAAACAACACAGTAACCATAGTTCAAAATAAAACAATATACACATATACAAGCCCCAAACATCCCGCCCTCCTTGAAATACTCGTATTTCAATTAGTTTGAGGAGAGGGGAGACAATTTCCCCACTGGTCTGATGACACCTTGTGCAGTGGACTTGAACGACACGCACTACGCCATCGGGACCAGGGAATGTTTTCGCCACACGTCCTAGTCGCCAACGTAGTGGAGGCAGGTTTGGTTCCTTGATGAGGACTAGGACCCCTTCTTGAAGGTTGTCTTGTGGATGACTCCACTTGGCTTTGGGCTGGAGTTGATGGAGGTAGTATTGATGGCAACACTTCCAGAAAGACTGATGGATTTGCTGAAGCAGGCTCCATATCGTCAGACGATTGACTGGAGTGGCGGTGACATCTGGTAGTATCTGTGGTGGTCCCAAGGTTAAGAAGTGACTTGGGGCTAGTGATGACAAATTGCTGGGATCTGCTGATAAAGCACAAAGTGGTCGTGAATTGAGAGTGACTTCAATTTGTGTCAAACAGTGTACAGCTCTTCATAAGTTAGGATCTGAGAGCCGATTTTTTTGAGGATCAATGACTTGACTGATCGTATCCCTGCTTCCCAAAGTCCTCCAAAATGTGGAGTTGTGGGGGGATTAAAGTGCCAGGTGATGTTATGGTCAACGAGCTGCCTACTAAAAACGTCATTGTTGCCAGAATCTGTGAGAAACCTTTGAAGAGTGGAGAACTGTCTATTAGAACCAACAAAACTAGTTCCGCAGTCACTGAACATATCTGAACAATGTCCTCGACGTGCGATAAAACGACGAAATGCCGCAAGAAAGGCTTCAGTTGATAAATCTGACGCCATTTCTAGGTGAATAGCCTTCGTGGAGAAGCAGACTAATAGGCAAATATAGGTCAAACAGGTTCTAGGTTTGCGTACTCGTGCCATTGTGATTGTGAATGGACCTCCATAGTCGACACCTGTCTTCAGAAAGGGTTTGGCTTGACAAACACGAGCTGCCGGGAGACTTCCTATGGCTGGTGTCAATAAGGTTGGACGAAACTTGAAACATTTTAGACATTTGCGTAGCCGCAATCTGATTGTGTTTCACGCATCAATTATCCAGAACTCACGCTGAAGTAAGGATTGCAAGTTGTGTGGTCCTGGGTGTAGATGATCAACGTGTAGTTGGTCAATTAGATGTTCCACGAGACGCTTCGGGAGTAGGATAGGATGTTTTTCGTCAAAGGACAGATTCGAATCGTTGAAGGCGGCCGCCGACTCTTAAAACACCATCAGAATCGAGAAAGGGATTTAGCCTTTGTACTGAGGATGAACAGGGTTGATCCTTGACAATACGAGCTATATCATCAGCAAAGTCGATCTGTTGGGTTTGTTTGACCCAAAATAACAGAGCCTTGTGTAGTTCATCAACTTGCAAGAGTCCGATGCGTGCGACACGTCCAGGGCGAGAAGCACAAACAAAACGAAAGCAATACGCTGTTATACGTCTTATTTTTGATAAGGACGAACACTTATCTAACAGGTCAGAATGTTGGTGTCAGGGGCGACTGTAGTCAGTGAGGGCTTTTGCTTTCTTCAATAGGTTCAGCTATGAGGCATTTATTTAGGTTGCGGTCAATTGGTTGAATCCTCCATAAGCCACAAGGGTCCTGCCCACCAAAGTGGGTGCTCAAGAAGCTGATAGGGAAACAACCCACGAGAGGCACAATCAGCCCGGTTTTGCTCTGAAGGCATATGGTGCCACCATTCGGGGTAAGTGAGATCTTGGATCTTACTCACACGATTGGCAACAAATGTTTTCCACAGGTGGGATGAAGATTGGAACCAGGCCAATGTGATTGTTGAGTATGTCCAGGCGTAGACCTTGTCAATTTTGAAGGAGTGGGTTTCCATTAACAAGTGTAATATGCGTTCCAAGAGTAACGCCGCACATAGTTCCAAGCGAGGATGTGACACTTGTTTTATAGGCGCTACCTTTGATTTGGCGAGCAAGAGTCGCACCTTTATTGTGCCAGAGGAAATAACCGGAGGTATACAACAGCTGCATAACCACTCTCAGAGCTATCAGATAAACCATGAATCTCAACGCTTACAAGCTGCATCTGCAAAGGTCAGAATATGTCGATCGAGATGTTAGAAACAAGTGGAAGCTCAGCTCTGAAACATTTCAGGAGGGGGGAGGGGAGTCCCAGTCAACACCTTTAATCTATAGGATTGAATAAGATATTTTGCGAACAAGATGATAGTGGACAGCCAACCTAGTTGGTCAAATATTCTTGCAATATCCGAGAGTATTGCTCGTTTGGAAAGGGATTTTGAGTTCAGTTGTACCTTGTATGAAAAGGTGTCTGACCCGAGGTTCCATTGTAGACCGAGAACCTTGACAGTGGAATCGTCATCAAAAGAGTAAGACAATGGAGGCATTTGAATATATTCTGGGTGTAACCCTTCTAGAAGTATTGGGTGGTTACTTGCGAACTTTCGTAATTGAAAGCCGCCCATCTTCAACAAATGTAAAAGTTCTTGCTGTAGAGCCACTGCCTTTTCAGGGGAATCAGCGCCCGAACACACATAAACAACATACAGATCTGAGTGTACCACCCTTGAGGCCTCTAGAAAGCGTGTCTTTTCATCATCAGCAAGCTGGTGTAGGGTACGAATGGTGAGTTAAGGTGACGATGATACTCCATAAGTCAAAGTCTTCAGACAGTAGACTTGAATTGGATCACTGTAATTGAACCGCCAAAAAATGCACTAGTAGTCTTAATCTTCAGGACGGACTTGAATTTGACGATAAATTTGTTTGATATCAGCAGAAAAACAATTGAATGTGAACGAAAACGAAGGAGAACCTTTTTAATATCATTTTGAAGTTTGGGTCCTGTTAGGAGTTGATCATTTAGAGAAGTTCCCAAGTCTGTTTTGGCCGAAGCATCGAACACCACCCGAAGTTTAGTGGTGGTACTGTCAGGTTTGATCACACAAAGATGGGGAATGTAGTGAGAATAGCCAGAGTTTAAGGATGGATCTGTTACTCCTCCATGCGACCTGTGTCTAGATAGTCCTGCATGAAGTCTGAATAACTGGCCTTTAAATGAGGTAGTCGGCGTTTAAAGGGCTTGAAACTGACGAAGAGCAGTGGTGTGCGAGTCACCAAGCTCTGGTCTGGGTCCATCAAATGGGAGTGCCACACTGTAATGGCCCATAGCATCTCGAGTGTGCAGTGTGACAAAGATGTCTTCACAAAGAGCTTCCTTGTGGGTGATAACTGGGGTTGACGGCTGTTCAAGTTTCCAAAACTGATCCACGACATTTGTTAGGGTTGGTGTGCATGAAGACGAAGATATGAAGAAAGATGACCTGTCTAGAGATGAGGTGTATGGTGACATTGAGGGTTGCTGCACCCTTCCTGTTAACACCCAGCCGAAGACAGTTTCTAGGGCACAAGGAGTTCCAGATTCCCCTTCTAGTTTCCTTCCTGTGATGATGTGGGAGAAGGTTTTTGCACCGATCAGCATATCTATGGGTCCTGGAGTACAGCATGTAGTATCTGCAAGTTTTAAATTTGAAACATGAGACCACGATGGAGATGCTAGAAGGGTACTGGGTAAGTGACCAGTAATCCGGGATATAACAAAGACATCGATAGATAAGCTAGGGGACAACAATCCATGGGTCGGACAAAACAGGTTGAAACCCATTGGCCACAGATAACGGTGTATGGGAAAGTCCATGAAGGGATAAGGACTCCTTTCGTCGTGACAGGCCTAGCCGTGACAGACAAGGTCAGTGATAAAGCTAGCTGTTGATTTAACCCTTGATATGATTCTGATACATCTTGTGCTTCAACACGTGCTGTGGACAGCATGATGGTCGACGGATGAGTTACTCCTGCAAAGGATCCATGATATTGACTGGAGCTCCAGCCTAGTTTTGTGTTTCTTGATACGTGGGGTTATCCTGTGGTGTACTAGATACAAGTGATTCTGGAAAATGCAGTGATGATTGGTGCTTGGCATCACAAGTACGCCAGTGATATGATGAGGGACACTGTACAGATTGATGAGACTCTCTGAGGCAATTTAAGCAAAGTCTTACTTGCTTGATGAAGTTAAAGCGCTCCTTTGGGTCCTTGAGAAGGTACTCAGGACACTTGTGTAAGGATTGAGATGCATTACACAAAGCACACTGTGATGTTGAAGTTGAAACCATGACTGCAGCTGGTTGATGTATTCTTCGACAGCCATTGGCATTGAAGGATGACCTTGGATGTGGTTTGACCTTGTATGAGGCCAGGGATTCAAAGGAACGGTAATATGTTTTCAGGAAATTGTATGAATCTGTCAACAGTCGGTAACACTGAGTCAACAAAGGTGCGTTCCCATTGAGTACGAAGAACAATGTCTAATTTGTTGCTAAGTATATGGATGAGGATCAAGTCAAGGATGAACCACAGGAATTTCCAGGGCATGAAGAGCGGCTAAATTTTCCCTTAGTGTAGAAAGGACACGCAGTGCAGTATTAGACTCAGCCGGCACCGATGGTATTTGGAGAATTGCATCGATGTGTTGTGCCACAATGAGACGTTTGTTGTCATATCTCCTCACTAACAAATCCCATGCCACCGGATAGTTTCCATTGGTGAGTGGAAGCGCCTGTACTATTGATAGCAGTTCGCCACTGACTGCCGATTTCAAATACGATAGCCTTTCAATGTTGGTTAGGTAAGGGTTATCAGCGACAAGGGTTTTAAACAAATTGGAAAAATTGGTCCACACTGGCGATCGTGACATGTAATAATTACGCTGCGACCATTCTAAGCCTATGACGCAAATAAACACGATACGATAAAAAAAAGACACGAGGAAGGTACAAATCCGTCATGGATGGACCAAATGTTTAGTAGGAAGTGGACTGTATAGTTTAGTATTCACAACCACGGAATGTTTATGGTATATGACACTCTAAGATATACACGGGACGACATCCAAAACGAGACTGACTGCCCACGACCAGTAATGCGAGCGTGCTCGACCCCGTTACCAGAAAGCACAACAAACTCCAACCAAGTTTCTTGGCGCTAAAACAACACAGTAACCATAGTTTAAAATAAAACAATATACACATATACAAGCCCCAAGCAACTATATTGTCAATAATAGCGTCAAATGGCCGATCAGTGACATAGGCAGTCAATAATTCACGCTCACGAAGTACATTTTCATTCAGAGGCCAAATCCCAGTCACAGTAAACCATTTGGAAATATTTTTAACTGTAAATGCTTTGGTATATTCTTTCCCTACAATTTCTGCAATGTCATATATGTCCATTGGTTTTCCAGGGTTCAATAACACCCATTCAGCTGCATCTTGGTTGTCGTAGGCTTTATAGGGCCCAAATACTGTTCTATCTAGAGGCTGCAACTTGTGTGAAGTGTGGGGTGGAAGTGTTAACAACATATAATTTTTTTGTCAAGTTTAATGCTGGAATGGAAATGTGTGGGTCATGATTGTCTAGTATTAAGAGAACCATGTCTTCCTTAGAGGGCTTAACTTAGTTGATAAAATGATTCAAATATTGAATAAACAAATCCTCATTAGACCATCCAGAAGGGTTACAGCCTCCAATAATCCAGGCGGGGCTCCCTTTAGCACGTGATCTTTAAAATGAACTCAAGGAAATATTAACATGGGAGGTACATGATTGCCCACAGCATTGACAGCAGAAATCATTGTCTCCTGATTTCATACTCCCGAATATTTGTCAACCTTAGTAGCTGTAATAGTTGAATTTCCGGTTTCATTTAAGTTGAATATTCTACTTGGTTCAAAAATACCACGAGCCAAAATTTTTTTTAGATTATTAAAAAAAATTCTGACACGTTCTTTTTGTTTGAAACTGGTTGACCTAGCTAGACTGGTAGGTTCTGGCTGTTTTTAACGATAATGTTTTATGATGATGCAAAAATACTCTTATCCACTCTTTTCCTGCTTGTGAATCTTTCAGGATTTTTTTAGCATTCTCTTTGGCAAACTGGTATGCCAAAATTATTGTTTCTCTTTTGGTGAGACCATAGTGTAGCCTTGAAGCTATTTTTAAATAATTAATTCTTCATTGTCCGTAAATATTTGTTTTACCTTTATCTGAGAGTTGTACTTAAACTGATGGTTTCCAGACAAACAATGCTCTTTAAGGTGGCGAAGTAATGTGGTTTTGGAGTTTCCATGAATTCTAACAACTACTCTAGTTGATAGTTTTCTAGTTAGAACATCATGAATTGCCTCCTCTAGTTGTTTGACATCAACTGAAGGATGTTTCACACCTTTCTTACTTCTAAGCATGGTTCTGAAAAGATTATGTATATCATATGGGCTGGTTAAGATAGGGTTAAAGTTTAATACCCTGTCACTGTTTCAAAATATTGTATCCTTAATAGCCTAGATATTGAGTATTGCTATATAGCTAACTATACTTATAATCACATTTGAATAAAATATATAGTAAGTAAAAGTTGTATTCAATATTTTGCATGCAACCAACTAAACAGAATGTTGTACCTTGGAGTGGACCGAGGTACAATACACGCGCTGGTCCAAGGTTCAACACCATGTTGTTTTGTGTTTGCTTAAGGCCCTGCCTACCCTCTCTGGTGGTGTGTTGAGCTTTCAGCTATCAAAATAGATGGCGTTGCTAACGTTATACAAACTGGTGGATTCCAGTTGTCTGAAGGTTCAAATCCCTGATAAGGGTATTTTGGGGAGATCTTATTCAATCGTTTCCTTCTACTTCGTACCCACGCAAATGTGGGTACATTTCCTTCATTAATTCTGCCTGTTTAGGTATGAACTAACTGTGCCAGTGGGTTAGGGATAAATACGTTTCAATTTAGAGGAAGTGTACCCGGATTCACGTGTAGAGAGAGTGGGAACATATTTAGGAAATATCACCCGATGATCATGATTGAGCCATGATCTCCCAGTCATCGGCAGACTAGTCGATTGCAAGAGTGACGCCTTAGATCATGTGGCCACCAAAGTGGGATCTTACCAATCCTCATGTCTAAAAATATCTAAACGATTAAAATAACATGACTTACCAAAACTTTAAAAATTACGTAAGCTAGAGAGATGGGAGGGAGGATCTAAAATCATGTAAAAAGCCTTACGTAATTTAAGGATGGCTCTCTTGCAATAAAAACTATGGGCCATAGATACAAGGCCTAGCAGCCGGCTCGTGTTATGAGCAGAGTAGAAACGAACTCAGGTCATTGCTTTATAAATCACCTTTTTAAAAAAGTCTTGAACTATTTTTTCCAAATAAATATCTGGGGAGGGTAGTGATAAATAATACTGTATACTTATTTATCAGATAAATTATTTAAGGTAAAATTAGAGATAACGCACTTTTGAAGATTTTGTCAATAATTATATAATAAATAACATATACGAGAGAGTATGTAGCTTACGATTTTGTCGTACCATTTATTTGAGTTTATTAGTAATGGGTAAAATAAAAAAATTTAATGTGCTAAATTTAGCCACTGTGCTTTGATTAATTTTTAAACTTTTAAGGCTAATGAGGCAATAAAATATTTAAAAAGCGTTTCATTTCGATGACTAGAACAATTTTGACTATAAATATATCTTGTTATTTTTATTACTGGTAGACCTATCACCACGTCATACTACCTGTTCATGTTATACGCATATATGATCATCGAATTGAGTAGTAATGAGGAAGGAAGCATTTGACAGGCTATCTAACAGTATTTTTATGTAAGGAGATGAAACAATTTAGGAAAAACTACCCTCAGTAGACCCAACCAGGATTTGAACCCCAAGCGCTCCGCTATTATCCGATCAATTTAACACTGGAGTGACGCCTTAGACCACTCGGCCATTGAAGTGGGCATCTGTTATTTAATACGGTGTTTACAGCTTTCAAACATCTATAGGATCTACACAATTTTCCAGAAATAAATGTTTTTGGGAATATTTTTTCATCCTATTGGCAGATTTTAACTTTAGTAATATCTCCATGGTGTCAGCCTGCAAGCAAGCTATACTAATCGAGAGGCTGCCGTATGTTGGCGAAAATATTGCCAACATTTTCGGATTGTGAGGGTGTCATGTGGTCAGCACAATGAACCCTCCAGCCTTCTATCTCAGTTTTCTAGACTGAAGCGCGACTCATTCATTCAAGTAGATTCTCATTTGTCCTCACGAGGTTGATTTTGGTTCCGTTTCAGACCCACTGCTTCACAGACAGAATTGGAAGCACTGACCCGAGACTTCGGGTCCTTAAGTCAGTAAATCTGACTATTCCACAGAGGCTGTTGGTGATCAACTACTTACTTACTTTGTGGCATTGGGAACACAAAAGTTCATTAACTTTAATGGTTTAAAATATATTTTACTTATCATCGACTCCATGTCGTAATCAAGAATGCTAAAGCGCTATGACTGAGCACTGAGTGCGTAAATTATCAGCTCTAGTGACTTTGCTAGTTCGACTCCCTGTAAGGTTTAAATTACTTAGTACTAGCGTAATATGAACTCGGCCAAGGCACAAGAGATTTTGAACATACTATAAGTGCGTTACAGAGTGTTAGTAACATTTACCTTCAGCTAAGAGCTTTTTTTTAAAAAAAAACTTGAAACATCAGAATAATCACTACGTTATTATATAGAAATATTTATCTGTATCTTAATTTTGATATTATTTCTACAGTAAATAAATTATCGCTACTCATCCGTTGTACTTAAATTAGTAAATACAGATAGCCTAAACGCCAGTAATATGATACCATTAAACAAAACTTGCCCTTTACGACAAGCAGTTAAATAATCAATTATATCTTTGAGTTTCTTTGTGCGCCCTTTCTTCCATCGACCCATGCTTCACAAACTTGTTATTCACAAGGATATAAAATAATATTGTGTAAATACTTTCCCGCCTCAAAATTTATACAATCCATTGGATCTTGTTCGAAAGCAAAATTAGTCACATTTTGTAAATTATATAAAAAGTAATCCATGTGGGTACTTATTGTTCGGGATTCGATACATTTCTTCTGAAAATAGCGCACAAACTGCGAGAATTCAACAGATTCAGATTAAAAGTAATCACATTTAACAAGCTAATAAAATAAAATTAACATATTCACACTTTGAGTACCAAAAACTTCGTTCATTAATTTTTTGAAAAATAACTTATTCCAAAGTCAAATCCTAGACCGTAAAATAAATATAGTAGATAAAAACATACCGAGAAAGTCTCCAAATTACATTTAGACACAATTTTATTTAAAATCACTAAGTTTGATATGAGCAGGAATGTTTATTTTTATTTATTATAATAATGGATTAAAAATTCAATGTACAATAGTTTTCATATACTCTGAATATTAACACTTATTATTACAACGTGTAGTGCTCAAAAATGAGAAAACCCAAGAAAGAATTTAGGATAAGAGAGAAGAATTTTACATGTTTTACTGCCTCAGTTAAATAAGGGCTAATGTCATAAAACTTTGTGTATGGAGAAGCATGTGGCTTTTTCTTTGAAAATAATGTATCACTAGAGTAATACTCTCATTGAAGTAAGTAGGGACCAACTATATTTATTCACACAGCAGTTAAGACTTTGTGAGTATTTTAGTTCCCGAATATATTAAGAAGTTTATATTTAACTACGCAAATTTTCATAATTGGACATTGGCCCTTCTTATCCCAATGCACATGGTATTAATGTTTCTTTGACTCAAGGTGGTCACAGAGATTAGTTTAACCCTCCACTGCCGCCTGCATTCCGATACAGCAGGTTAGCCAACGCTTGCAAAACGATACTAGCGTTTTAAATCGGTAATTATCATACTAAAGGCACCTATTATCAACAAAGATAACAATTTGTAGAAGGAAAAGTTGTATTAAAACCCATGTATTCTTACTAAAGTGTCGGCTTGCGAGTCGTTAGAGCTCAATATCGTCGTGATTATTGAAGCCAACCCAAATTTAAAAATACGTTTAAAAAGAAATTATTCATTAAATAAGATGTTGCAAACAAACACTCTAGCCTAATTGTACAAAGAAAATAAATAAATCTACTAATCATTTTTGTTTTCCTATTTAAAATGCATTGCAATGGAAACATTTTAACTAAAATATTTCAATAACTATTTTTAGCATGGTTTGAAAATTCCATAAGAATTATGAAAGATGCCCAGATATGTTACTAAAATAATTAAAAAACAACAATATTGATTTATTAGATATTTTTTAAAACACTTTTTTGTTTTATAACCGTGCATTTATGGGTAGGCTCAGCCTTAAGGTTAAAAAAAAGCTCAACGCAAGGATTACTTTGTGCATACAGTAACCCAAAAAACTTTTAAATTGACACTTTCACAAGTTATTCCAAGATTCAAGAAATATAAATGACAACTTTTCACCTGTTTTCTAGACATATACTAGACATTTGGGTCAAGCTATAAATGAAATATAACTCTTTACCTCCAAACAAACGTCCAATCAAATAAGTTTCCCCAAAGATTAACTATAGTAAAATTTACTTAATATTTTGCAAGTTTCTATGATAACAGTTGAGTTATTATTTCAAAATTTGGATATTTTAAATGTTAGCTCACAGGAAATCTAATTATTTTGTCTATGTCTAAATAACCTCTCATTTTTTCTGGAAATAATTAAATTTTAAAAGCTTCATTAAATGGTTAAGCTGCTATGTACTAGTTTGTGTGTGTGTATACATTATATATATAAACGAGTTAAATAAGAGATAAATCCATCACAGACATGTATTGATATCTCGTGGGAAGTGAGTGTTGTCACCTAGATTCCTAGAGCACAGACATGTATTGATATCTCGTGGGAAGTGTGTTGTCACCTAGATTTCTAGAGCACGCCGAGTGTCTCTCCACTAGTCTGAGAACTCTACAGAGCCTCGTCTCGACACCCTCTCACAAGCGCTGACAGCTCACGCAGAGATTCTATCAAGATGGCAGGGGCGTTGTGTTGTCCGCACATAAAACAAGGACTCAGGAAGCAGAGTGTGGGCCATCAAGTCACGTCGTGGGCTTCCGGCCAGGGTTGGACAAACATCTGCGTGCCCATATATAGAATCTGATAACACAAAGGTTGCCGATGAACATGATTCCTATCAAACAGCATAATTGGGCCGGAGAAAACAAGGACAACTGAGTTTAGACATTACAACTTTCCATCCAATGATATGTTTGATAAAAATAGTATACAATGTCCGCTCGATACAGGGGTGACAACAGTGCTCTGTCCGCTCGATACTGGGGCGACAACAGTGCTCTGTCCGCTCGATACTGGGGCGACAACAGTGCTCTGTCCGCTCGATACTGGGGTGACAACAGTGCTCTGTCCGCTCGATACTGGGGCGACAACAGTGCTCTGTCCGCTCGATACTGGGCGACAACAGTGCTCTGTCCGCTCGATACTGGGGCGACAACAGTGCTCTGTCCGCTCGATACTGGGGCGACAACAGTGCTCTGTCCGCTCGATACTGGGGTGACAACAGTGCTCTGTCCGCTCGATACTGGGGCGACAACAGTGCTCTGTCCGCTCGACACTGGGGTGACAACAGTGCCCTGCCCGCTCGACACTGGGGCGACAACAGTGCCCTGCCCGCTCGTCACTGGGGCGACAACAGTGCCCTGCCCGCTCGTCACTGGGGCGACAACAGTGCCCTGCCCGCTCGTCACTGGGGCGACAACAGTGCCCTGCCCGCTCGTCACTGGGGCGACAACAGGGCCCTGCCCGCTCGTCACTGGGGCGACAACAGGGCCCTGCCCGCTCGACACTGGGGCGACAACAGGGCCCTGCCCGCTCGACACTGGGGCGACAACAGGGCCCTACCCGCTCGACACTGGGGCGACAACAGTGCCCTGCCCGCTCGACACTGGGGCGACAACAGTGCTCTGTCCGCTCGATACTGGGGCGACAACAGTGCTCTGTCCGCTCGATACTGGGGCGACAACAGTGCTCTGTCCGCTCGATACTGGGGTGACAACAGTGCTCTGTCCGCTCGATACTGGGGCGACAACAGTGCTCTGTCCGCTCGACACTGGGGTGACAACAGTGCCCTGCCCGCTTGACACTGGGGCGACAACAGTGCCCTGCCCGCTCGTCACTGGGGCGACAACAGTGCCCTGCCCGCTCGTCACTGGGGCGACAACAGTGCCCTGCCCGCTCGTCACTGGGGCGACAACAGGGCCCTGCCCGCTCGTCACTGGGGCGACAACAGGGCCCTGCCCGCTCGACTCTGGGGCGACAACAGGGCCCTGCCCGCTCGACACTGGGGCGACAACAGGGCCCTACCCGCTCGACACTGGGGCGACAACAGTGCCCTGCCCGCTCGACACTGGGGCGACAACAGTGCCCTGCCCGCTCGACACTGGGGCGACAACAGTGCCCTGCCCGCTCGACACTGGGGCGACAACAGGGCCCTGCCCGCTCGACACTGGGGTGACAACAGTGCCCTACCCGCTCGACACTGGGGTGACAACAGTGCCCTGCCCGCTCGACACTGGGGCGACAACAGTGCCCTGCCCGCTCGACACTGGGGCGACAACAGTGCCCTGCCCGCTCGTCACTGGGGCGACAACAGGGCCCTGCCCGCTCGTCACTGGGGCGACAACAGGGCCCTGCCCGCTCGTCACTGGGGCGACAACAGGGCCCTGCCCGCTCGACACTGGGGCGACAACAGGGCCCTGCCCGCTCGACACTGGGGCGACAACAGTGCCCTGCCCGCTCGACACTGGGGCGACAACAGTGCCCTGCCCGCTCGACACTGGGGCGACAACAGTGCCCTGCCCGCTCGACACTGGGGCGACAACAGTGCCCTGCCCGCTCGACACTGGGGCGACAACAGTGCCCTGCCCGCTCGACACTGGGGCGACAACAGTGCCCTGCCCGCTCGACACTGGGGCGACAACAGTGCCCTGCCCGCTCGACACTGGGGCGACAACAGTGCCCTGCCCGCTCGACACTGGGGCGACAACAGTGCCCTGCCCGCTCGACACTGGGGCGACAAACAGTGCCCTGCCCGCTCGACACTGGGGCGACAACAGGGCCCTGCCCGCTCGACACTGGGGTGACAACAGTGCCCTGCCCGCTCGACATTGGTGCGACAACAGTGCCCTGCCCGCTCGACACTGGGGTGACAACAGGGCCCTGCCCGCTCGACACTGGGGCGACAACAGTGCCCTGCCCGCACGACACTGGGGCGACAACAGTGCCCTGCCCGCTCGACACTGGGGCGACAACAGTGCCCTGCCCGCTCGACACTGGGGCGACAACAGTGCCCTGCCCGCTCGACACTGGGGCGACAACAGTGCCCTGCCCGCTCGACATTGGTGCGACAACAGTGCCCTGCCCGCTCGACATTGGTGCGACAACAGTGCCCTGCCCGCTCGACATTGGTGCGACAACAGTGCCCTGCCCGCTCGACATTGGTGCGACAACAGTGCCCTGCCCGCTCGACACTGGGGCGACAACAGGGCCCTGCCCGCTCGACACTGGGGCGACAACAGTGCCCTGCCCGCTCGACACTGGGGCGACAACAGTGCCCTGCCCGCTCGACACTGGGGCGACAACAGTGCCCTGCCCGCTCGACACTGGGGCGACAACAGTGCCCTGCCCGCTCGACACTGGGGCGACAACAGGGCCCTGCCCGCTCGACACTGGGGTGACAACAGTGCCCTGCCCGCTCGACATTGGTGCGACAACAGTGCCCTGCCCGCTCGACACTGGGGTGACAACAGGGCCCTGCCCGCTCGACACTGGGGCGACAACAGTGCCCTGCCCGCACGACACTGGGGCGACAACAGTGCCCTGCCCGCTCGACACTGGGGCGACAACAGTGCCCTGCCCGCTCGACATTGGTGCGACAACAGTGCCCTGCCCGCTCGACATTGGTGCGACAACAGTGCCCTGCCCGCTCGACATTGGTGCGACAACAGTGCCCTGCCCGCTCGACACTGGGGCGACAACAGGGCCCTGCCCGCTCGACACTGGGGCGACAACAGTGCCCTGCCCGCTCGACACTGGGGCGACAACAGTGCCCTGCCCGCTCGACACTGGGGCGACAACAGTGCCCTGCCCGCTCGACACTGGGGCGACAACAGGGCCCTGCCCGCTCGACACTGGGGTGACAACAGTGCCCTGCCCGCTCGACATTGGTGCGACAACAGTGCCCTGCCCGCTTGACACTGGGGCGACAACAGGGCCCTGCCCGCTCGACACTGGGGCGACAACAGTGCCCTGCCCGCTCGACACTGGGGCGACAACAGTGCCCTGCCCGCTCGACACTGGGGTGACAACAGTGCCCTGCCCGCTCGACATTGGGGCGACAACAGTGCCCTGCCCGCTCGACATTGGTGCGACAACAGTGCCCTGCCCGCTCGACACTGGTGCGACAACAGTGCCCTGTCCTCTCTACTTTTGCCCTATTAAAACAGGCTCGTGAAGTTTACAAATGTTTGCGTGCTGTGTGCTCGCACACGTGTCTGTTCACGTTAAAATTCTCATTTGTAAAATAGTTATTGATAAAAACACTTTTTTTAATTTCAACTTTAAAGGACATTTTCGAAATGCTCTTAATTTTGAGCTAGCGAATTCTAATGCTCCGCCCGGTGTCAGCGACTCAAACGCGTCAGGCTCATTTCTCGTAATGTTGTTGCTTTCAAAAGCTTAAAAACTTCATTTTAAAGTTGGCACAACCTAATCTACAAGAATAGTAATAAAATTAGGGAGTCTCCTTTAAAAAAATCCAAGTGACCTTAACGTCACCTTAGCAACGCCACCCAAGGTCATACCATGCCAGCCTAACCACTTTAATCCCCCCTCAGGACCAAACAATTTGTCTAAAACATTATTCTGCAATGCGTTCTTTTCGAGATATTTTGGGGGAAAGTTTTCAAATATAAATTTAATATTAGTTGAGTGTAAGTACCCGTTTGGGTTATACGCTGATAATGGAAATTGAATGGGGGTTAGGAAGATAGAAGTTCAGAGGAAATGTACACGCATTTGCGTGTAGTAAAATTGGGAAACCCTTTAGTAAAAGCCGCCTGACACCGATGTGGGTTTTGGGACTGTTCTTTAAAGTAATTATATTTAACATGTACAAATAATTTAATAGCTATGGATTTAAAAATTATAAACTCATTACGCACTGACATAAAATAATAACTTGTATAATAAAGCACCCAGAAGTTAGGTGAAACGTCAATCTCTTATATTATCGTTCACCTGTGACTGGTGTGAATCCCGGCTGTGTTTACCACTCCCCCTCTACACTAATCAGGGTATATTTCCTCTTCTTCCTTCCTACTCCGTGCAAATACACAAAGATAGCCTCCGTATTCCTTTGTGCCAATATGCAACTATCGCGGACGGATATTGTAAAGCTAAACACCACGTCATACTACCGGGCCGGTCTTTTCGTACTTAATAGTGTAGTGAGGAGAATTTTAGATTAAATGCACGGAAGGGAGAGTAGGGGGCGTGCATACCCCCCCCCCCACCTGTGTTACATAACTTTTCTCACCAAAAATGAACGTCATTATTTCATAGGAAAGCTACTTATGTCCACGTTCGATGCTAGACGCTGGGGGAAGACATCTTTCTTAATATTTTGCACTTTTTTTGATAGCTATATTATTAGCTATCCAAACAATTTTAGGCATACAACTTTTCTGAAAGTTTCAATCCCCAGACTCATGCTTCGTTCCAACATTGATCCTGGGTCCTGGCTTCACTCTCGAAAAATACTATATGGCCAATGAAGTGGGGATCGGGGTTCGAATACCTGTCGGGTGTACTCAGGGTGGCTTTTACTAAATGGTTTTATATTCTCTCTCCGCCTTAATGAGGGTAGACTACCTTTCAAACTCTACCTTCTCATTCCTACTCCATCAGATAAATATAATAAAAAATAGAATAACTACAATTTGACTATACCACCCTACAAAATGTATACTAAGAAGGTAGAATTTTAAAGAATATACCAGCATTTGCATGGAGGGAGAGTGGGAAAAGCAACCTTTGGTAGACCTGACAGGTATTCGAACCCATATTCCGGTCAATGGCCGTCTACTCTACTTAGATGATGACAACTTAGACCATGCGGCTACAATGGCGGTACACCTACCTTTTGAAAATAATGAATGATATTTGAAGCTTTACTTTCCATGACGTGCTGCTGGTACGAAGAAATAACAAACACTGTTGATGGACCTCAAACTTGCCAAGAGATAAACTATGATGTACTTTTGCTTCTTTCCATTTCACTACAACATCTGTTTGAGAGGTTTTCACGGTTTTTTTCTGGATCTCTCTTTTTATACGCAAACAATGAGCAAGTCTCCTCAGTAGGAATCTATATTATACTCAAAATTAGGCCCGCTGCGACAAACAGCCGTTATCCAACTGAAAGCGCGTGAGGTCAGTAGATTGGACAAATCCAAACAAGTGTCGTGTCACTGGCTGCGCATGAGGAGGTCAGTAGATTGGACAAATCCAAACAAGTGTCGTGTCACTGGCTGCGCATGAAAATATGTTTGGCGTTCGTAGTCTCGGGCAGACCATGCTACTCGAAATATTGATAGACAATAAGTAAGCGCTAAACTTGCATTTTCAACGCCAGATATTCGGTCGGACGTTATATATAAGTATGTTTATAAGAGGTGAAAACATGAACAATAATATTATTTTTTGACAATAGAATTTGAGTATAAGATCTGTGTCACGTAACACTTTGATGTACCCCACCCAGCCCCATGTTACAGCATGCATACATTAGAGCTCGCCCCCCAAAGCGTTCACTGGTCCACATCGACAGCTGTTGTGGCGTGTAGGGCTGAAGTAATGTCACCCCACCCCGTCCATATAAAAATGGGTAATACTGGCTTATTTAGTAAATTTTAAATTCATTACATTCTTATGGAAACTAACACAGCCTGCTTCTTTGCTTGTTTGGGTCAATTGGCTGAATTTGCTGGAACTACCGAGACAAAATTAACTGTTTGGAAATAGATTTCCTGTGCAACAACACTTTATTAAAAGAACAAACCGGTTATTCGCATTGCTGTTTGATTGGTCTCAGGCCTTACACTGGCCACAGTTATCAGGTCGGTGTTTGAATCTTGCCACGAGTCACACATAATATCAAAGCCAAATGATCTTGGAACCTGGGTTCCATTCTAGGCATGGTATAAGATTCAATATTGTTAAATCGTTGGAGGGAGACAGAATGTTGTTTCCAAAGTACATACAGAGACCAGACTTTGCACTTGTTGATATAAATACACTCCTACTTGAAAACTGTAGCAATGTGAACCAACACGGATGCTTGTAACGTACCTAATAACAATATCAAGTTGTGAGCTATTATCTTGGTGCCTGGTGATTTAATAGCTATAATATTATGGGACTTAAAACCAAGGTAAACAACTCATTTATAATATAATCAATATAATAAGGTATTGATAAGTTAATTATTATTGTTTAAGAATGTGCAAATATATTCGCATGGCTAGAGGGGGGATTATTTTTAACAGACTTTGTATTAATAATAACCAGTTACCAACGTACTCTTTTTGATGTGGTAAAACAGCGTACTCAAAAATGTGTTGATAGACTTGAGATCCAGAACAAATCAAAATATTATTTGATGGATTAGTGTTATCTCTACAAATAAAACTAGTTTTGTTCCTTATTTAGTGAATGTTATTGGCCATTTAACTTATCCATATACTGTATACAATTGTACATGTTAAAGTTCCCTTATAAAATCAGTGCTTGAAAAGTATGCAATTATGACATTTCTCTATCCTAGGTAGCCAAATATAAAATATGATACTGGTAGGAAGAACAGAAGAAGTTAGAAGTCATGTTATCTCAGCTGTCACTTTTGACAGATATTATCAACACCTATAAAATAAGTGAAATGGTACAAATAATAGTAACATGTTATCAATGTTGGCCGCAAATGTATATTTTAAAAAGTTTTTTTTTGGAACGGGTGGGCCGGTTTGAAGAGGAGGGTTGACTATAAAGAGGGTGTCATGCTTCATGAAGAACAGGAACCTTCTAGTCTTATGATATTGTGCTAGGTACATTAATAATAACTTGATCGAGTCCGAGATAATTGGCGACTGCTCATGACGTCAACTTGGTATCGTAACATAACATGATGCCGTGGGATATTAAATAACATTAATCTGGGAACTGAAAGCTACAAGAAATGGCAGAAAAACAGGGAAATCTTGGTTGGCGTCGACAGGCCAGAAAAAAAGGGCACCATATCCGTAACTATGGATATAACTTCATCTGATCTTCTTCGTCCCTGTCATCCATTGGCTCATTGGCTCAGTCCTGTGGACCCAACATGTTACCGTTAGTCTTTCAGGGGTTCAGTCCTGTGAACCCAACATGGTTATATTTATGTTATCAAGCACGCCCAGAGGATAGGAGCGAACTGCTTGTGGTGACATGTTCCAAGGTTTTTGAATAAGACGACCCATTTTGATTTGTCTAAAGGTGTTCGCATCCATACATCCTGGTTCTCTTTTATTATCACATATAGCTTTGGCGACAACCAAGGCATGGGCCAGACAAAGTGTGTCACCATTTTGAATCGTTCTCTTGGTTTTTACGGCTATATGTGCTTGCGGGAGATACTTTATCACAATAACGTCCACTCCCGCGAGGCTCCTTAAAATGGCTGAATTTACGTACAGTGGTTTGGACTCAAAAACACTATTACTTTGCAAAACTCGACTTACGTTATCAAGCACAGCTCAAGCGTTCTAAATGAGACCTACACATGGTTCAGCGTAGAGTCAGTGCTATTCAAAAGTAAGCCGACATGATCATCGGCGCTAACGCCATGGTGCTGCAGCCAATTGAGCAAATTAATAATTTGTTCTTCAAGCCAGCTTAATGCGTCACGATCGCTTGCTGGAGCACCAAGATGTACGGTAATTTCTCTACCAGTATAAAAGAAACGCCTCTATTGTTTAATCCTTTCTTCCACGATACGATGAGGGACGCCATTTGACAATGCCCCGCCACCTGATTTACCGGGTCATTAAATCTCGGCTGAGGGGCAGAAGACAATCCCGCTGTCGCCGGCTCCACAGGTTGTGGACAACCACGATCCCCGTCTCCCTCACCACAGCCGGGGCTCGAGCACCGTCTCCTAGGATCGGTGGCGGTGCTTATGCAGTGTGGTGAGGGGGACTAGTAGCCAGCGGCTGTGGAAAGACCGTCCCTCCATTTCCGGTCTCCAATTCAACTATAACACACAGTCACATGTCAAAGTAAGCACTGTTACAAACACGCGCATATTTTTTTTCTTTAAAATGTATAATACTTTCGGTATTAATATATTATTTTACATTTTTTCCTAAAACACAATTGCTTTATCTGAAACCAACATTCACCTAAGTGAGTCAGCATTTGCGTGGAAGTTTTTCAAAATAATTGCCTGTATTCTGAACAAAATTCGAACCTCGAACTCTTCTGGCCGTGACCGTCTTGGCTCTACACGAAACAAACCCTGTAGCCAACCACACTGCAGGCGTAAATTATTTTAGAAACAACTGTTTTATTAAATAAAATTTTAGTGCGCGAAACTATATTTTGTTGAAATAATAAATAACATTTACATAAAACAAACTAGTCACTTAAACAATAAGCCAAAATTAGAGGAAGTGCACCCGCATTTTGCAAGGAGGGAGAATGGAAAATCTATTAGAAAAAAAATCCCAAATAAATTCCTAAGTAATATTTAATACAGCTTTAAATATCGTCTAATGTTAGAGACATAATAAATACTGTAACCCTGAATTAGAGGAAGTGTACCCGCATTTTGTAAGGAAGGAGAATGTAAAACCTCGCTAAGTACACTCGACGCTGATGAAGGAATCTATAATATTTATTTTTTAAATTAAGTACTATTCCATTGGATTTTTTTACAATAACACACACACACACGTCATAAATGAAAGTGTACAGACTTATGTTTACTCTTGGTGAGATGTGAATTTAATAAATGTCTAAAGCGGCAGTTATAATTTTCTGCCTTTGAATGGTAAATGAACATGTACAAAATACCAGTCAGGTCAGTTATTTTAAAGACTAAACCTGCATTTTCGCTTATGCCTAGGAATTGAACCAGGGACTCCCCCTACTGGCTCAGTATGGCTTTTAAGCGTTTAAATCGTACAGGTACCAAAACTTGGTGGGGGTTAAATTATGTAGGATTTTTTAAATAATCGTTTAAAGAAGCAATCTATTTTACCCTGCTTTAAACTGTAAACAAGTGCATTCTCTTATACACTAAACGAACTAGTACAATCTTCTTGAAATGAGCAGCTGACAAAAGCCGTTCGGCTGTTGGCCGACATAGAACATCTGACTTGACAGTTATGCCACGCCAGGTTGTCTATGAAAGGGCTGATTTGTTGTTTGAGTACCGAGTCATTGTCATGACTCTTAACCTCGCGAATGAACTTGTTTACCTGATGAAATGGAACAGATGAAATGAGCCTGCAGAATACTACAGGTGTGTGGTTTTTGTAGCCCGACGCAGGACATTTCTACCTTGACTCTGACACCAAGCTAGGCCGCCTGTGAAAGGGCTATATTTGTGTTAGAGTACGGAGTCACTATCGTGACTCCTGGCCTCTTGAATAATTAATACCTTGTACAAACAATTGTATGATTATTGACACTGTGAGTGAAGTTGGTGATAGTGAACGATCGCGATGGGTCTTGGGATTTGGGGAGGATTTTCTTTTGTTGGGATGTGGGAAGGTGTGTATAAGGTATGATGATGATATATGTTGTTGTTTCATGAGTCGATTTCCGGGAGGAGGATCGAAAGGTTTAACTTGACTGTAGGGAATAGGTTTGACGCGGATGGTTACATATCCATTCCCATCTGGGGCCGTCAGTGGCGCCAGCGTTATTCTCTGGCTAGAAGGTTGACCTAGGCGGTTATCCCAGTGGAGTCCGGCGGTGGCAAAGGTTATAAAGAGTTTCTTGTTGGGGTAGGATTTTCTTTTCTTGGGATTAGGAGTGAGGTGGATACATTTCCATTCCCCATCTGGGGCCGCCCCCGGCGCCAGCGTTATTCTCTGGCTAGTAGACAACCTAGGCGGTTATCCCAGTGGCGTCCGGCCGTGACTAAGGTTGTGATGGCATGAAATGAGTGACTTGTGAATGTCAGGTCTGGGGTTGGAGCAAGGATGGGATAGTTGGGTGGTGGGTTGTCGTCGATCCCGTTGGTCTGGCGTAGTCGATTGTCAATTTGGTTAATTACTACTCTAATTTTTTTTTCTTAATCTAGGTATCGGGGATTTGTGTTTTTTTTTTTTTATTTTTTTTTCCCAAGATTATAATAGACACTGAGTTAGTCATAATAATGCTCTCCTACGCCAGCCGTGGTCTCTTGTAGCGTCTGGTCTCAGCAGGGTCGTAACGTCCTAGTTCCCGTACTATGTCGTTAGTGTGTGTGTCTGCCTGTTCGTAGAGTTTTATGTTCCTTTCCCTGTATATGTCATGGAGGGGTCTGCAATTTGTCATTTCATGTAGGTGTGTTGTTCTAGTTCGCCAGGGTGCTCCAGTGATGGTTCTGAGTATCTTGTTTTGTGTGGTTTGTAGTCTATCTGTGAGGTGTTTGGCTCCGTAGCTCCATACTGCGCAGTTGTACAGTATAATCGGTTGTATCATGGATTTGTATAAGACAGTTTTTGTATGGATGTTTAGTTCCCTTCCTTTGAATAGAGCGTACAATTGTACATATCTCCCAGTGGCTTTTTTTCTTGTGTTCTTTATGTGACTTCTCCAGGTTAGTTTCGAGTCTATTGTAGTGCCTAAATATTTTGTATCTTTTTTAACAGGTATTTCTGTGTCGAATAAAGTGAGTGGTGCTGGGAGTTGTTTGCGTCCTCTGCTAATAATCAAAGCTGCTGATTTTGTGGGGTTAACTTTTATCCTCCAAGTCGTGAACCAAATTTGTAGTTCAACTAGGTACCTCTGCATTTTTAAGCTGGCAAAATTTATGTTTTTATATATGGTGTAGGCCATGGTGTCGTCTGCATAGAGTCGTACTTTTACTTGTGGATTGGTAGGAATGTCTGAAATATATATGCTATAAATGTGTGGTGCTAGTGCAGATCCCTGGGGCACCCCAGCCCTTATGTCGTGTATGGGTGATTTTGTTCCGTCCATGACTACCTGAAACTTCCTTCGAGCAAGGTAACCGGCGATAATGTGGATGATCCATTGTGGGTAGTTGAATTTAATTAGTTTTTGAATTTGTCCTATGTGCCAAACTCTGTTGAATGCTTTTTCAACGTCTAGAAATATTGCTACGGTGTGTTTTTTTTCTTCAAATGCTTTTGTGGCGTCCTCAATTAAATTTAGTACGGGGTGAATAGTCGAGTGATTTTTCCTGAAGCCGAATTGGATTTTTGGGTTGATCTCATTTTTTCGCTAAATTTGTCTATCCTTTTTAGAACTAGTTTTTCAAATAGTTTGCTCATAGTGGGGAGGAGACTAATAGGCCTTCTCTTCTGAGGGAACATTGGGTCCTTTCCTGGTTTAGGAAGAGTTATTACTGTCGCCAGTTTCCATACGTCTGGGAAGTGACAGAGTGTAAGTAGAGCGTTGAATATTGTCAGTAGCGTGAGTATTGCCCTCGGTGGTAGTTTCTGTAGTGTTTCGTTTGATAGTCTGTCGTGGCCTGGCGCTTTATTTTTTGGGAGTTGTTTCATTGTGTAGTTTAGTTCTAGTGTTATTAGGTCCACCCGTGACACTATTGGTCTAAATAGGTATTCCCGTACTGATCTCTGTGCGTCCCTGACGAAGTCTGCGTCTCTCGGGTTTGGGTTTGGTGTAAACTGTTTCTCCAGAGTCACGGCTATGGCCTCCGCTTTCTCTGAGCTTGTATAGGCCATACCGTGCTCCCCGTGTATAGCGGGTACCGACCGTTTGTTGCCTGATGACTTAAGCTGTTTTGTGACTTTCCAGACTTTACTGGGGTCCATGGCAGCGTCAGTGATGTATGTGTTCCAGTTGTTGCATTTAATAGTTTTAACTGTACGTCTTACTTGTGCAGTGAGTCTATTGTAGGCTGTTCTGTGTTGTGGTGTTCTGTATGTTTGCCAGTTCTCCTTGCCTCTCGTTTCTGGGCGAGCAGAAAGTCAAGGTCTGGGTGTTGGCGTCTCAAGTCATGTTTTTCCTGTTCTATTGCGGTGTTAGTTCTGTATGCTTCCTGTACTGTGCTAGTAAAGAGTTGGAGTGTAGTGTCTGCTTCTTCGGTGCTCGTGATGTTTATGTTGTCGGGTACTGTTTTGTCTAGTGTTCTTTTGAACCCTTCCCAGTTAGTAGTAGTTTTTAGTTTTTTAATGTTGTTTATCTGTATTTCTGTGTTTGTTGTGATCTCGCACAGTACAGGGTTGTGGTCCGAGTCTAGTTCTTTAAGAACTGAGATTTCTTCCGTGTCACCCCTATATTGTTCAAGACCACGTCTATTAAGTCTGGCCTCTGTAGTGGGTTTGAGGGGTAAAATGTCGGTTCGCCAGGCCCAACTACCGTGTATCCCTTAGTGTCCGCGTGATCGTTTAGTACGCGTCCATTCCTATTGGTCAGTCGGCTATTCCAGTTCAAGTGTTTGCTATTCATGTCCCCTGCTAAGAATATCTTATCGAACTTTGTAAGTTCGTCTAGGTCGCTCTGTAGTATTGTCTTGGTCGGTGGTTTATATATGGCCGCGAATAGGATACCTCCGTTCTTTGTATTTACTTTTATTGCTGTTGCTTCTATGTTTTGTAAGGTTTGAAAAATATGTTGGTAGTGGGGAATATTGTCTTTGATGAATATTGCTGTTCCCCCGCCACTTCTGCCGGGTCTATCTGTTCTATATAGATGTAGCCGAAAAAGTTAAGTCTCTTGTTTTGGTTTAGATGGGTTTCGTTGATTAGTCCTATATCTATTCCATATGTTTTAAAAAGTTCTTCTAATTCATGAGCCTGCGTCAGTATCCCGTTCGCGTTCCATATAAAAACGCGTAGAATGTCCTTGGTCCGCGTCTTGTCTAGTCATCCTGATTTACAAAGTAGTCAGTCACTCCCTCTATCATGATAAACATTTTCTCTGTTGAGTCTGTTGTTTGTCTGAGCCTATTGAGATAAGGTTTGAAATGTGTAATGATTCTCATTATGTTTAAGTCTTTGAGTAGCCTAATTAAGTCTTTTATGTCAGAACCGGTTGAACCGGCTTCTTGTTGTGGGGGGCCTTGTGTTTGTTTTGCCTGTACTGCCTGGGCGTAAGATCGGTGGATCTTGGCCGCCTCAGGGACGGGGGGGGGGTTTGCCACGGGTCTCTGCCGCATTGGTGGGAAGCTCTGTGTGTTGGAGGGTGGGGGCACGGTCCGGGTCAAAGTTTTCTTCTGTGTGTTTGTCTTTGGTAGTTGTGCCGTCTTCTTCTTTTCTAGTAAGTCTAAGTACACCGGGCACTTGCTGTAATTCGCCGTGTGGCTTCCTATACAGTTTACGCATGGGCAGGAGTGGTGGCGTCTTTTTTGGGGCAGTCTTTGGTGATGTGCTATTTTAAGCCTTGACACACAGGGGGTTGTTCTGGCAGTTATTCTTAGTATGGCCGTATCTTTGGCACTTGTGGCATTGTACGACTGTGTTGAGTGGTGGTATGTAGGGTTCGATCCTAACTCGTATGGTTAATTGACTTTACTTGGAAGATGGTGTTTGTGTCTGTGCTCTTTGCTAGAGTCACTTGGAAAGTAGGAGAAGTGTTACGGTCTGAGTCGTGTTGTCCGCAGCCGACTTTCTGGAGAATTGTCTCACGTCAGTCACTGGGAATCCCATGTCTTTAAGTTCTGCCTCTAGGTCACTGGTAGCCATGTTGGGAGGGAGCCCCTTGACTATAACTTTAACTGGTTTGTCCCTCTGTAGCGTGTAAGTGTGAAACTCCTGTTTTAGGTCCTTCAGTAAGTGTTGTATTAGGTCGTAGTCCTGCTTGTTGGTGGTGTGAATTTTTAGTCCGTTTGTGATGTACGTGATTTTAATGTCCCCTCCTATTTTCTTTTGCTACCTTGGCTATCTGAGAGTAGTTTTGTGTTCCTAGCGTCACTATTGGTGGGTAGTGTGTCTTGCGTGTGGTGGTTGTTGTAGGCAGCTGTTTGTCAGTGTTCTGGTCGAGTGGTGAGGGAGTATTGTTTTCGGCCCTTTTCAGGGCGTCGAACTTGTTCGTCAACTCTGTTGGTGTCTTTTTTGTCTGGGGTTGTTTGTGAGGTCTGAATTTCCTTTTCCGTCCTAGTTTGTCGGCCATCGTGAAAGTTCCCTGTCCGTCAGTGTCGGCTTCCATGTCTGAATTGTCTGTAGAGGAGTAGTCCATGTCGTGTCGTTTTGTTTGGTTTTCAGTCTGGTGTGGTCGGGGGCGGTCCATTTCGCTCAGCCCTGAAAAGGGCAGGCTAGTGGCCAGTGTGGAAGGGTTAAGATACCCTCCTCCGTGCAGTGCGGGAGGATCTGTGATGTTGTCTGTTGTCCCGGAAGACGTGCGCCGACTGCGAGGTATTGTTTCGCAGCCGGTCTCGATTTACGGCCTACTGTGGCTTTGTTGGCACCGTTAGGTATCCACCACAGAAATTACCACCGAAACGTCCCTTCCGAGTTTAGTCTGGTGTGTGTGTGTTTGGGGTAAACCTGTCTCCTGCACAATCTGCTCACGTTTGCCTTAAAAAAGGTAGGTTGTCTTAAAAAAGACAGTTGCGGTTTTGCCTTGAAAAAGGCAGCTCAATATAACACCTGGTTGGCTCGAATCTCAGAGAACTTCAGCTGACAAAAGGTTTCGATCTAGTGATTATATAACGGTGTTTGCGCGTGCGCGCGCGAGAGAGAGAGGGCTACACATAAAGTATATTTTCGGGCTAGTGGCTACTTGTAGACTGTAATTACATATCAGCCTGTCGAGGGTTACCAAATCTGTCCAAACAGATGTGGTCGCATTTCCGTCGCCGTAGAGGGACTCAGGCGAAAGGATGCCGGGGGCTAGCCTGAGACGTCAGCGACGTTGTGCCTGGCACAGACCGGTGGGGGCGCCTCCGGTAGGGTAGACGTCGGCACGCCCGTCGCTACGCTGCCCAGAAGGCCCTCATCCAGCCCGTGTGGATCCCAGTAGTCTGAAATTAAATAAATACATATTAATTACCATTTACAGAAAAAACACTGACAAGTCTATCTTAAGCCGCTATTTACCCATGGACCAGTCACCATCCGCTCTGCAAATCCCTTCTTCTGTAAAGTGCAGCAACTGCATCAGGCTATTGGGATCCACAGGTTGCGCACGCCACGCCAAGCGTCATGGCGTCATCATCTAACAAAGAAGAAGAAATACAGCTGTCCACCGTGACATGATAATCAATTAGAAACCATTAAAATATACAAAACGCATTAAAACATACCCGAATTTAGCCAGTTTTCCATTCTATAAAAACAAGAAAATCCCTCTACAGAAAATCCCCTGTACCCCAAAGACAAATAAATAAAATACCATTAAAACATACAAGAAGATTTTAAAAATTTACCTCAATTTAACCAATTTTCCAACGCGTCGATACTCATCTTAATCGCTGCTAATCGGTGGTTGATACAAATTGAAATGAGCAATTGTAAAGAATTCTGGGCTATTTATATCCTCTTCAATGAGCATGCCGCCAGTATCGGCGGCGGTAGCGCAATACACATCTGTCCATAAGACCCTTTGCAGATCCCGTTATTCATTAGACCGCTACTACCTACAGACGAGAACAGACAGAGGCTCAACGCAGTGCTACGTGCAACCTCGGGTACACTTTGTTTAGCAAATACCCTCGCGACATTAGCGGTGCTCGTACGGCCTTTCTAGCGCTCTCAGCTAGGTAAATTAGTGGTGTTTTCCACTCTCCCTCTACGCAAATGTGGGCTCACTTCCCAATTCCTGATACATTAGATAATTAGTACTTAAGCGTGTACGTGTTGCTAAAATGCGTAAAGTTCGTGTGTGACAAATCGTTTGAGTTTGCACAAACTATGCGTGTTTTCCACTCTCCCTCTACGCAATTGTGGGTACACGCACGTGCTCAAGTGGACGCGCATACCCCCTTAGCACCGAATGAATAAGCTTGGTTTATCAAACGGTGGTGCAAACTGGTGGTGCCCAAACCTACTTGATTATTACGGCGTATAAATATGTAAGAGTAGATATGGTAACTTTTCTATCTCTAAGATAAGGCTATTCCTTTAGACCACGTAGACATCAAGAGGGTTCTTGATTTATTAAAATAAATTTTAAATGTTCTAGTTAGCTGTTTTATAGTTTTTGCATAATTACTTTGAGCCCTAGTTAAATAATTATTTTGATTACGGTGACCTTAATTTGCCCAATGAACATCGGCTTTGTAATTCATATGTGATAAAGTTTACCCTTTAATACAAAAAATTAAAATAGTTTATTCTTTATTCTTAAGTTTATGTAAGAAAAAAAATGCTTTTAAACTAATATTTAGATCGATTGATAATATATTGTACGTATAGCTTAAATATTTGGGGCCATAGTTTTGAAATTTAAACAAGTACGATAAAAGCAGTTTGAATATATTAACGACAGATTGTTAAGTAGTGTAACATAACACCCCCTTTATTAATATACTAATACATATTCAGAAGAAAAAATTACACCTGGACACGAGAGTAGTAAAACCCTGGAACCTTTGGTTTACATATATTTATTACCTATGTATCTTAGTACACGTGTTCTGGTTTGTTCCCCATTAAGGCGTAAGGTATACTCTGTATTAATATATATATATTTTAATATATAAATATTTCAAGTATACTTTTCGTGGTGTGAGTTATATTTGTAAAACTTTTATTTGCGTCACTACTGATTGATTTTGGGCATCAAATGTAAATTATTGTTAAAGTAATCCGTTTAATATGTAACCCGAAGTTTGTTAAATCACGTACAGACACAAACGATCCGTGTTGAACTAGACTATACGGAGGAAGGTGGAGATTGCGGTTCGATTCTCGGTTGTGTGTACTACAAACAAACACAGACAATTCATTCCAGGCATTTACATTATCTGAAATAAATTAATATTTTGATGTGGATAACTCTGTCGCGCTAAGCAGAACTCCTGCTAGAGAAATAAATGGATTTGCCGGTTAAGGGGCGATGTTGGATATATTATATATATATATATAATTTTGTGAGCAGTTTGTTGTGTGTGAATATTCCATGGTCTGTCGTTTTTTACAGAACTTTATATTTGCTAAAGGTCCCAATCTCTTGTCACTCAAGAGCTCGGGGGTAAGCTGTTGATCGTAGTTCACGTTTATGCCAAAAGATGGCGGTAGCATCCAGGAACAGGTTCTGTTAGCGAGCGCCTCTCCATTAGGCAAGCGGGTATTTTAGTTGCTGTGTATCAACTTGATTCTTGAACTACGTATGATTACTTTGCACTGGTATACGGAAAAATCTAATATTTACAAATACCAAATCAATTTCAGCTAATTCACGTATAATTTAAATATTATTAAATATATATTAGAACCGAACGGGTAGTAAGACGTGGTGTTAGATATTATTATATTAAAAACTCACGCGTAGAAAGCTTGATTTTAACAGGAACAATCTATGGGGAAGTTTTTTTCATATAAATAAGAATCTCAGGCTTTAATCACGTGTCACCCCAGTCGGCATACTGCACATGACCGCTTTCCATGGCTGAACGAGATGGAGTGCCAGGTAACGGTTCTTCACAACTGAATGAAACTGTAAGTGTCAATACAAGATCTGTTGAACAACGGTGCAAGGAAGTTCAATACCATTGCTTGTCCTCCAGAGGATAGTGAACTCGGGTGGCGCTGTGGGGATAGGTGTTGGGAAGTAGTCCCCGCCAGCAACAGCACGGCTGTCAGGGGCTGAAACTGTAAGTGTACCGCTATTCCGGTCATTACAACACAACGACTCAATGTGTAGAGGTTAATGCCTGGTTCATTACACCCGGACGAGGGTGCTGAACAAGTGGTAATGACCGTCTCAGGGGTGGAGTGTAGAGGGGGAGGCCTTTGGCTATCATTCAGTCAGTCGTATACAACCGGAGAGAAAGGTTCGCAAATAGCGCAGCGCGAGCCACGGATTCCCACATCTCCAACAAATAAACTACAATGTCCTAATCAAAGAATAAAAACTCGACCAGCTCAATCCTACCAATTAATTAATTAACAATAATTAATAATTAATCATCAAGAACCAACATGTCCGGGTTGGTAGTCGAGGGGGCTGTAGGGAAGGGGGAAGAGGGACAGGAGGAGGGGTGTCGGGCGTAAGGGTGGAGAGGGGGGCCGGAGGAGAGGGAATAACGGTAAATCAAGGAACATCACAATACTATCTCGCGGTGTAACGTAGTGTTATGACCGACTGGGCTAGCTACTACACTCACTGGTTTTGGAAACCAAAAGTTGGCGCAGTGATCTTGGCGTCAAGGACCACGGGATTACTTCATCCTACGATTAGTCACAACTCAGTGTTTGCATTGTTACAACGGTTTTGGCACGCACTGTGCTCGATTGATCACTTTGTTAAAGTTTCCCAAGAAGCGTTATTACGGTTATTTGTGAGTTTTTACACCTCTCTTTCTCTTAAATTTTAACTACTTCTCCTTCATCTAAAGTTATTCCACATGTGAAACGGTCACTTTGGAAGCAGCCATAGTGATACACAAGAGGAAACCCTGATAAGCTACAGACTGACTGAACAGCAGATTCCATTCGAACTGAGGTCGAGTGATACCCAAGAGGAGGAAGGGGCAATCTTGCTATCCTTCGAGACACTCACTGAGCCGAGCTCCAACAACGTTCGTGGGATTTGACAAGTCTCGTACTAGTGTAGCATAGTTTGTAATAGTTAACCCGGGAAAGGTAACCTTGCTTTGCAATAGGTGGTAGGTAACCATGAGTCATTTCGACTCACTCTGATATTTTACAATAAACAAAACCTGTATTGTTTAATAAACGGTTTTATTTATTAAAAAAAAAATCATCACAAGTATAAAATTAACAATAAACACGTTTTACAAACTAATTTTTCGACTAAAAACGACTCATTATATACAATTTACGACTTATCAGCAAATAAATGTGAAGTCCTCTACAAAAAACTACAAATAGATGACTTTCAGTCTTATAATTTACAAAAAAAGTTTAGGTTGGTAACAAAAAATTAAAAATTAAACGAATTTAAAATATTAAAGATATGAGACAAAAGTAAAATATAACACAAAGTAAAATATAAACACGAAAGTAAAATAAAAATACGAAAGTAAAATATAAACATGAAAGTAAAATATAAACACACAAGAATAATATTAAGTCTCGGTCTCACTTCTTGCATTTCAAGCTTATTTTTTCCATATGCTCCCCGCATACAGGCTTTTGGCAATAAAAACATTGTGATTGCGTCTTTCGCCGCTTTTTGTAATGGCAAAAGCTGCAATATACACGGGATACAAGTGGTCTTCTCATATCACTACTTTCATCACCTTGGGTATCCATTAGGTCAGCTCCTCCACAGAACCTTGAACCTTGAACTCCTCCACAGCATCGAATTATACATTCTCGCAGGCTCACGGGGATCTTGAGAGTCAATCTGTATCTCATCCAAGACTCAGAAAGCTCTTGAACAAGTTGCTGCATGAAGTTGAATTTGTTTAGTGGTTTAGGTAAAACGCCAATTTTTCCTCTCTCTTTTTTGAAAAAATTATGCAAATAAATAACATAGGAATTGACTGCAGCTATGTTCATCATATTAAAAAAAAAGCCATTGGCCATCTCTTCGTTTTTCTTCCTGTATTCATGTCCTGGCAAAGCCTATCAAAAACATCCACACCTCCTTTAGTTTCATTATAGTTGAGTATAATTTCCGGTTTCCCACTTCCTTCATTTACAGCTGCGTCATCATGTAGAGTAGATATAAGAGCCACAAGTTTCTTCTCGGTTGGTTTATAGGAAACAGCAGCCATGGTCTCAGAAAATAAAAAGGAACTTGAGCCCACCTTTCTTCCATTAAAATTTTTATCAGTAAATTCTCTTGGGAATTCAGATTTATCTTTTTTAATTGTACCAATCATAGTTAGCTTGTGTTCTTTCAAAAGCTTTTCTGCCAACGGAATACTGGTAAACCAGTTATCCATGGTTATGTTCCTATTTGTACCGGATACAGGTTCAACTAGATTGAGGGTAAAATATGTTCCCGCCGGTTGGTTGCTTGGGTTCGAACCCTTTCCAAGGTAAGGTATGGCATTGATCATGTACTTTGTTGAATTGTCACAGAGCATAATGATTTTCAAGCCGTATTTGTTGGGCTTGCTGGCGATGTACATCCTGAATGGGCATCTTCCCCTGAAGCCTACAAGTTGCTCGTCTATGGTCAAATACGACCCCGGCTTATAACTTTTTTTTACAGTTGGAAACGAAAATTCCCCACAGCTCGCTTATGGGGGTTAATTTTGTGTTCCTTTGTTCCCTGGTATCTCGGTCATCAAACCTGAGACACCTCAGCAAGAACTTGAATCGGGACTCTGACATTATAGCCCGATGCTTGTCTCCACAAAAGGTATGGTTGTGTAGGATGGCTGTATGGAGGTGATTATTTTTCATCGCTGCTGCATAATAAAGAGATCCAAATAATGCCAGAAGTTCTTCTTTTGTAATTGCTGCAATTGTGTTTTTGTTTGGTACCTTGTACTTTTCCCTTAGAGTTTCAATTTCTTTGTTTGTATATTCAAGAATAATATCTAATATATTATCTGTTAAAATTTTTTTTGAAACATTCGATTGGTGATTCAACGAGCAGAGCATTGTTTAGTGGTCCAGGTGCAACATGAATAATATTTTTTGACCTAGTTTGCCCTTTGGAGGAATTGATTGGTTGTGTCGACCAAACATAGCCATTTTTTCCAACTAAAGTGACTGAGTCCCGATTTTCCGTCACCGATCCAGAGGCAGGGATTTCCTTAGAAGTAGATGACGTCGGTTTTGAGCGTGAGCCTCCTAATTTAGACTTCTTGGCCGGTTTTAGTTTTTCGCTCTTCTCATCTCGAAGCTGTTCCTCTCGATGAGATAATTGACAATATATATCATCATCCACAAGATCTTCTGCAACTGGTTCATAATCCGAATCAGAATCCTCATCGGTAACATTTTCGAGAATATCTTCAGCTCCTTAATCATCGGATTCCAATGTAAAAAGAATATAATTGATTTCTTCATCTATCATAATTCTTTTTGTATCCATCTTGAATTTAAAAAAAAAAAAAAAAAAATCGTCCTTTATACATTGCAATTACAATAATAGTTTAGAAAACCATGATTGGAGAGAGATAGAAAAAGAGGCATGGCAGGTCTAGGAAGAATTAAAAATTCGCTACAAAAACTTATGCTATTATCGGTAACCATGAACGAAATGACTCACACAGTTTTCGATTCTTATTGGCAACCATGAACAAAATGACTCACATAGATTTTACATGCAGTGGCAACCATGCGTCAATTTGACTCACTGAGTATTAGACGAAAAAACATTACCTTGTTTGAGGAGTAGTCAGAGACCTTCCCACCGCGTCAGCTGCCAGTAAATCGACTGCTTGTAGAGGACCGTGAGCCTGGTACAGGTTGGCGGCCCCCTCCGAATACCATCCCCACTACCCTCACAGATGAGTCTATATGACTCAGGTTACCTTTCCCGGGTTAATATGAAATTATTAGTCGATAATCTTAAGACTCGGGTAGAAATTAAGCGTTTTTGAACATTCGTGAAATGTTCCCCGCTTTATGCCACAAACTCGGAAACATTTCAACCAAGATTAAAAAAAAAAAGATTTTGATAAGAGTTGTAGAAAATGTTTTCTTTTATAATATTTATGATATCTATACCTTTGTCGTAAGACCGACCGGAAAGGAAATATTGCTAAAGAACCGATTTAAGCCAACATATTTAAAGATGGTGCATTAAGGTTTAAATAATTTAGGACTTGGAACTACGTAACTCTTTAAAATATCAAAACTCCGGGATTTGTTGTATGCGGATCGCCCCTTTTTTGTCTGGTCTAAAGCCCGGTTAATTCAATTTTTAAAAAGACCAATCCACGCGGAAGGATTTGTACAACGTTTTGACTGCGATGTTCAAGACGTTGCGTGTGGACCGGATAGCTGTGCAGTTATGTGAACTGTGTGGAGACGGCACATGAGACTGACAGCACGGTGTTCTGGAAGTTTCTGAACATGGAATGTTATAGAACTAAATGTTTGACTATTAATAGGAGAGAATCTGGAAATGTCTACAGTCCGCTTTTCATAAAATACAAAACACATTGTTTGCGGTCAACATTGATAACATTTTGACTAGATTATTGATCAAGTTGATACATATTGATAATTATCAAATAGCATGACGGGAAATAAGCCTTCCTCTATACTGCGTCGCGGGTCACGATCCTCCATTGTTCCAAGAAAGCCGGGCCTTCTGACGTCACCAGACGCTGACAACAGATTGTTTTCACTACATGATGGAAGTGGTGACGAGGACGAGCTTGAATCTCTCGAACCAGTCTGCAACAGTCAGCAGAGAGAGCCTCTTGACGGAACAGAACGTCCACTCACTAGCCAGTGATGTTCACAACCTCTATAGGACACCTTGACCATTCTGTAAACTCTTGGCGAGACTGAATACTCCCACTCCTCTCTAAAAACTGTCTATTCTTCACCAGAAAACTTTCCACCCCTTCTTCACTGGCGTACCATTGATTTTATATCAAGATTAAGTTTTTATTGTTGAATAATTTGAAATAATGATTAAATTAATACATTTAAAACTCTATAAAGCTCTTTAGTTAGGAGTTAAGTAAAGAACCTCTTCAGTGGCCGAATGGTCTAAGGCGTCACTCTCGTTTTAGACTGGCCTGATGGTGAGGAAATGGGGGTTCAATCCCAGTCGGTTCTACTGTTATTACCTCTGTCCTCTTTCACAGCGCTGAGTCTAAGGAAAGGATCCCGGGTGTTATATTCGAGTAAGTTGCTGTGGGGCTGCAAGTGAAGCCACACAGGCCCGACCCCCGCGAAGCGCGTAATGAATTGTCCCCGGGTCCCGGGTCTCTCTTCACACCACACCGTGGCAGAGCGGCGGCTCGCTTGTCTTTATAACCTGCCAGGGGTAGGAGGGAAGCCCTGCAGGACCAAATATAGCGGCCAGGTTTATTACACCCCTGTGGTGGGACTGCAGAAGCCTCAAAGTTCTCCCTGCCTGTTCAGTTAGCATATCATTATACCGACGAAATAGCAACACGATGTTAATAACAAATACGTTAATTAACAATGTTTCACCCACTTCGGTGGCTGCTACTCTCGAAGTAGACTATACTGTCTATAACGATAGACCGAGGCTCTAATCTCGGTGGCTGCTACTCTCGAAGTAGACTATACTGTCTATAACGATAGACCGAGGCTCTAATCTCGGTGGCTGCTACTCTCGAAGTAGACTATACTGTCTATAACGATAGACCGAGGCTCTAATCTCGGTGGCTGCTACTCTCGAAGTAGACTATACTGTCTATAACGATAGACCGAGGCTCTAATCTCGGTGGCTGCTACTCTCGAAGTAGACTATACTGTCTATAACGATAGACCGAGGCTCTAATCTCGGTGGCTGCTACTCTCGAAGTAGACTATACTGTCTATAACGATAGACCGAGGCTCTAATCTCGGTGGCTGCTACTCTCGAAGTAGACTATACTGTCTATAACGATAGACCGAGGCTCTAATCTCGGTGGCTGCTACTCTCGAAGTAGACTATACTGTCTATAACGATAGACCGAGGCTCTAATCTCGGTGGCTGCTACTCTCGAAGTAGACTATACTGTCTATAACGATAGACCGAGGCTCTAATCTCGGTGGCTGCTACTCTCGAAGTAGACTATACTGTCTATAACGATAGACCGAGGCTCTAATCTCGGTGGCTGCTACTCTCGAAGTAGACTATACTGTCTATAACGATAGACCGAGGCTCTAATCTCGGTCGGTTGTACTGATGCGGTTTTTTCCACTTTCCTTCCACTCAAATGCGGGTCCATTTAATTGAAATATAACCCTTCTAATCCTTAAAACCATTGGTGGAATTAGTACCTAACCGTATGAGCCGAACGGGTAGTAAGACTCACAGCTTGAAAAAGTTTCGACTGTTTTGGTAAATGTCTATAACAAAATATTAATAACCATACTTTTGACAAATATGTTAGTAGCATGTCATGAACAATTTGAAAATAATAAATAAAAGTTGATAATGTTATTGTTATTGTCATGTCTCTCCTCGGGTCATGGTTTCACAGGAGCTGCATCTTGTGTTGTTATTGTTATTGTCATGTCTCTCCTCGGGTCATGGTTTCACGGTAGCTGCATCTTGTGTTGTTATTGTTATTGTCATGTTTCTCCTCGGGTCATGGTTTCACGGTAGCTGCATCTTGTGTTGTTATTGTTATTGTCATGTCTCTCCTCGGGTCATGGTTTCACAGGAGTTGCATCTTGTGTTGTTATTGTTATTGTCATGTCTCTCCTCGGGTCATGGTTTCACAGGAGTTGCAGCTTGTGTTGTTATTGTTATTGTCATGTTTCTCCTCGGGTCATGGTTTCACAGGAGTTGCATCTTGTGTTGTTATTGTTATTGTCATGTCTCTCCTCGGGTCATGGTTTCACAGGAGTTGCAGCTTGTGTTGTTATTGTTATTGTCATGTCTCTCCTCGGGTCATGGTTTCACAGGAGTTGCAGCTTGTGTTGTTATTGTTATTGTCATGTCTCTCCTCGAGTCATGGTTTCACGGTAGCTGCAGCTTGTGCAGTTATTGTTATTGTCATGTCTCTCCTCGAGTCATGGTTTCACGGTAGCTGCAGCTTGTGTTGTTATTGTTATGTCTCTCCTCGGGTCATGGTTTCACTGGAGTTGCAGCTTGTGTTGTTATTGTCATGTCTCTCCTCGGGTCATGGTTTCACAGGAGTTGCAGCTTGTGTTGTTATTGTTATTGTCATGTCTCTCCTCGATTCATGGTTTCACGGTAGCTGCATCTTGTGTTGTTATTGTTATTGTCATGTTTCTCCTCGGGTCATGGTTTCACTGTAGCTGCAGCTTGTGCAGTTATTGTTATTGCTATTCTCAGAGGCGGTGTGCGAATGCCAAGTAGAGATTCTTAGAACCTTGTGACGCTTGAAGTGCCAAAAACTGCGCGGCAAATTACTAAATACAGGAACATGATATCAGTCCCTTTAAGGCTTGCTCTCTCCCTTGCTCTTTAGATATCGGCGACACTTCTGATACCTAAATGTTATTGTTTATTTTTTAACGAGCCCTCCATATCTGGAGATACATTACATTTAAAGACTATAGTGGATCAAATATTTGCCCAGATGAAAGTGTGAAACTGTTCCTCAATTGAATTTCACTATAAACATTTTTTTTGCATACACTTTTTGGTTTTTTAGGGCCCTCATCTGATTTTTAGGTCACAAAGTATTCCTACACCCGTTTTGGTTAGGGGCTACCTGCCTGTAAAATTTCAGCTTGATAGGTCTAATGGCTTTTTAGATCTTTCCGACCTTGTTTTTTTGATTGGGAAAGGAATATATAAAACTCACCGTTGGCATGAAGTGTTCTACTTAAAGGCGAAGCGGTGCAGTGAATGTCAAGCGGTTAGTGACAGACCGCACATGGTCGGTCTGTTTGTCAAATGTAGCATTCAGACAGAGTGTTTATAAGTTGCTTTGTGATGTTGAAAATTAAAACTACCCTAACCGATTGCTTGGCGATAGCGAGTGGTCCAAGCTCTCAGATTTATTTTTCAAATTTATGATGCGTTAGTTCTGCATTGAAAGATGTTAAAGTAAAACCTTTCGGATCTATAAATCTAAACAATAGATATGTACGGAAGTGCAGAAACAATCCCTTTTTATTTATTTTTATTTATGTGTTTTCCTCATATAAATAATGGTAAAATTCTAAGTAAGATTCTCTTTCCAAGAAAATATTATTTGCTTGAAATATTTCCGTTTTGATGTTTGTAGCTTATTGCCAGTTGACTGATCCGCTTCAGTGTTCACATGGTCTAAGGCGCTACTCTCGCAATAGACTTTACTGCCGAAGATGCAGAAATTGGGATTAAATTTAGGTTGGATGTAACGAGTGTGGTTTTTCCTCAATTATTTTCCACTCTCCCTCCACGCAAATATAAGTAAGATGCCTCTAAATTCAACTTTTCTCATTCCTAACACATGTATGTAATTTGTTGGGAGCGAGCGTATTCTTGGGCTCAAAAAATAATTAAAATAGGTGGGCAGACAGGAAAAAAAGCACACATTAAGCAATGTATTTTATCACCTACAGTTCACACTGAGCTGTTTCTAACACCACTAAAAAGAAAGAACATTTAGTTCCTTCTTAGTTTTCGGCGCCGACAGATGTTTTCTTCAAGAAGAAATATGGTTGATATGGAAAGTTTAATCACGTGTGTGTTACACACACCCTATATGGGACAACAAAGATCAAAGTAATTCCAATAGGACCATTGTAGAGAAATGTTAATGAAGATGAGCAAGAAAATGGGTGTTTAATAAGACTATTATTTATATACCAGTAAACCCGTGCGAAACTTTCGATCATTCAACCCCCACCCCCTATCAAACCCCATCAAACAGATTTAGTATTTTGTCGGGTTGTTGAAATTAAATACTCAGCGAAGTGTATACACAAAATAGCAAAGAGAATGTGTTAATGTGAACGTATTTACAATTTACAATACCCCTTTGTATACAATATTTGATGTCAGAATGCAATCCATCTTGAATTTTTTGTTTGTCATTTTCGGTAATTGATACAAAAATAGTTAGATTTAACGACTGTTGAAAAAGCTACATAGAGTTGTCCACTAGTAAATACAGCATTAATTGGAAAGTACAATCTGTGATTAGACTTATTGATAGTCATTGCAAAGGCAACAGAAAATATATATAGGTTTTTCTTTAACTTAAATTTTAAACAAACACTGTGTTTTAACGTAAACAGAGTATGCAGAGTATGTCAGAAGTCGGTAAAAAATACTCTCCATATATTCCTTATTCATCGCTGTAGTATTTGTATTATTTAAGAAAAAGGGTTGTTGACAACATAAATAATATATAGGATTATCTAATTCATTAACCTTAACTATGTATGTATAACTGTTTGTTATCTTGTTGGTCCGTTTAATAAAGTCACAAACATTTTATATTTGGCAATCTTTTTCTAAATAAGAGATCAATTGTTTTTATTTCACATATTTTCACTATAGGCCTATACATTATTCCTCACTTTTAAAAAAATTAAACTTTCTCGTACTATAAATGAAATGTATATAGAAGGCTAGTTTTATTACGTGGCAAACTGGGCAAATACCAAGGGCGCCAAATTTTAGGGGGTGTAAAAAGATTATTTTAGAAACGGGATTTTGAAATAATTGCTAAATAATATTTTTCAACTTATATGATACGTTGAGTGAGGAAACGACTCTTCACAGGGCAATCACAAGAACTGAAAAAAAAAAAAAAAAAAAAAAAAAAAACTCAATCTAGTCACAAAAAAATATATAGTACGCAAGAAGAGCGCGAAGGAGGGAAAGTGTTTTGAAACCGTAAATATAAAGTGACTTTTGTTTAAAATGGAGTGTTCACACGTAGAACGTAAGTGGTAGTGAGCTTAGGAAGGGCGCACAAGAATTTATTTCACCCAGGGTGCCAATCATCAAAATAGTGTGTATTAATTTTACACTCATAGTCTGAGTAATTATTTAAAGACTATGGTGGATCAATATTTCTAAAAAACTGTTGCCTCAATTGGATTTCACTATAAATTGGTTTTTTTCATACATTTTGGTTTATTTAAAGACACTCATTGATTTTGTCACAAAGTTATTCCTAAAATGTATTGTGTTAGGACACCATCGCTGTAACAAATTGTCAGGCATATCAATGTCTAGATTTTCCACTTGCTTTTTTGAGGAAGCAAAAAACGCCGTTTAGAATTAATCCACTAAGCGACTCAGTGATGTAAGTTAGCAACCGCTACATTCTTGTTGATGTAGATTCAGACGGTGATATCGAGTTAAAATTCTCCCTCGATTGCTGGGATAGGGGGTGTCGTTTCTAAATGTTTTCAGTTCTGCATGCAAAGATGTTAAAGTTAAAACTTCATCTTAAATCTAAAAATTAGTTTATTAGTAAGTCAAAACATATCCCTTTTATTATAACGTGTTTTTAAATAAATAAGTAAAATTAGAAAATTTCTCCAAAAAATTGATTATTTGCTCAAATCGTGAAAGCTTATATTGAATCTTCATGTTCACATGGTTAAGGCGTTCTCCTACTATGGGGAAAATTAAATTTGTTGATGTGAATATCAGTGTTTTCCTCAATTATTTTCAACTTTCCACGCTATAAAAGATGCCTCCTAAATTCAACTTCTCATTCTACAATGTGTTTGTTCGGCAGCGACGTTTCATGGCTACAAAAATTTAAATAGTTAAAAAAATAAAGCCTTGAATTTTTTGACACCACATCACATGAACTGTTTAAACACATACTCAAAAGATAGAACAAGTTCCTTCTTATTTTCTCCAGTATTGTTTCTAAGAGATATTTGTTGGAAAGTTTATCACGGTTGGCTATCACAATCACATAACAACCAGCAAAATTTCCGATAGGAATTAAGAAATGTTGAATGAAGATGAGCAAGAAAATGGGCGTTGGAATAACTTAAATAATAAAAACCTGCGAAACTTTACTGATTTCCCCCCCTCAACCTTCATCAAAGATTTAATGTCGGGTTGTTAAATTAAATATAAAGTGAAATAAAAAAGCAAGAGAAGTTTATTTGAACTAATACATTTACCGCCTTTGCTTACAATATTATAGAATCAATACGAATTTTTATTTTGTATTTACGGATTAATTATAAAAATAGTTAGTTTACGACTGTTGAAAGCCATAGAGTTGCCACAGTAAATAAGCATAATTGGAAATACAATCTTGACTTATACCTTATTAAAGTAATTCCAAATTCAACAGATATTTATATTTTTTCTTTAACTTAAATTATAAAACAAAATGTGTTTTGTAAATTTGCAAGAATGCAGGCTGTAAAAATATATCATCCATATTTCCTTGATCATCCTTTTGTATTTTAATTATTTTAGATGGGTGTGCCTAAATAAAAATGGGAAATTACAATTCCATTACCTAAGCTTGTATGTATACTGTTTGTTCGTTGGTCGTTAATAAAGTCACAAACATTTTATTTTATCTTTTTAAAGTAAGAGATCAATTATTTTTTATTTTTCAGAAATTATTCACTTTAGAAAATAAACTTTTGACATAAAGTGAAATGTATATAGGAAGCAGTCTATTTTACGTGCAAACTGGGCAAAATACCCGCCCATTTTGGGTGTATAAAAGTTATTTTAAACTGGATTTTAAATAATTTGCTATATACTTTCAACTTAAAACGCAGAAAACGACTTCAAGGAATCCAAAACTGAAAAAAAACCTCAATCAGCATCAAATTATAGTACAACAGAAGAGCCGAGGAGGAAATTTTAAATGTAAATATTAAATAAACTTTGAAAATTGGGAGTCACACTAGAACGAAGTGGAGTGATAAGGAAGTGTACCAGTTATAAACCCAGAGTGCATTTCAAATCCAACGCTTGCACATACATGATTATTCATGTCAAAAAGTATAAAAAAAGTGTGAATATAATTAAAACTTATTGAATGATTGGTCACTATTGGAAGCCTTTTGCATTGTTACTAAAAGTTGGAATATAATTCAAAGACACACAGATTCGAGTGTATCAAAACTATTTATCTAAATGGTATTGTGTAAAAACTGCTTCCATATGTCAGCCAACAATTCGTTCATGCTTTAAAGAAAGCCATTTAAATTAGATCATGCCTCGGTGGTGTAGTAGCTCGGTCACTTTTGAGCTAGATGCGGACGGTAACGAGCGAACTCGTCGGGGGAGGGGTTTTCCTAAATGTTTTCACCCTCCCTCCACCAATCTTCATTCCCAATATTCATTCTTTCCATTTGTAATTAGTTACCTGCGTAATTCATTATTATCGCTGACATAAATAAAGTAAAAAAATAATAAGAAAATTCCAAATGAAGACTTTTTAATTAAATTATTTAACTAACTATCGTAAATTTTTAAATAAGTGATAATAATTGTAATTCGATTAAAATTACCATACCTACCATTACCTTAGTCATGTTAACAAAGTCTTTACTTGCTGTGTAGGATCGGCTGTCTGTCAGACGATAAACTCCTCTGTTCGTCATTGCTAAGCGTGTCCCATCACGCTCCGCCATTAATATCAATGTACTTCCTTAGTATGGTTATTGTCGTTGTTCCTGGAATGTCAACAAAATGAGGAAGATGACACACGGGTTCCTCACGAGACTGGCAACACTGTCCTTTCCTCCCACCATTTTCATGTGCGTGTATAAAAGGGCACTTATTGATGCTCATAAAAAAAAAGCTAGTAGTTTCAGGGTTGAGGTTCAACTGAAAGACTAGTATTTGTTGAGCTGTTTGTTTCTCTCTAGCAATTGACTCCCTTGCTCGCTGTCTCGGATCGGGGTTTCCCACTTCCCTGATCCACAAACAAGCATTTCTCGAGGGGATCCTTGTCTACTATGGATCCACAAACAAGCATTTCTTGAGGGGATCCTTGTCTATCTATGGATCCACAAACAAGCATTTCTTGAGGGGATCCTTGTCTATCTATGGTCCACAAACAAGCATTTCTTGAGGGGATCCTTGTCTATCTATGGATCCACAAACAAAGCATTTCTGAGGGGATCCTTGTCTACTATGGATCCACAAACAAGCATTTCTTGAGGGGATCCTTGTCTATCTATGGTCCACAAACAAGCATTTCTCGAGGGGATCCTTGTCTACTATGGATCCACAAACAAGCATTTCTTGAGGGGATCCTTGTCTATCTATGGTCCACAAACAATATTTCTGAGGGGATCCTTGTCTATCTATGGTCCACAAACAAGCATTTCTCGAGGGGATCCTTGTCTATCTATGGATCCACAAACAAGCATTTCTGAGGGGATCCTTGTCTATCTATAGGTCCACAAAAAATCATTTTTTGAGGAATCCTGATCTATAATATTGGATCCACAAACAAGCTCTCTATGAGTGGTAACTCCTTGCATATCAAGGGTCAACGAAACAAGACAATTTTAGAGGGATCCCTTCTTCTATCTGATGGGGTTCAGCAAAAAATTTCCTGAGGGAATCTTGTTAACTTATGTCACAATTGTGATTTCTAGTGGTACTACTTGTTACTTGCTATGGATATAACAAACAATAAGTTATTTTTCTTAAGTGATCCTTTCTAATATAACTCCAAACAAACATTTTAGCAATCTTCTTATCTCGGGCCACGAACAATCATTTCTAGGTAGCCATTGGTTATAATGGTCACCAATGGCAAAATTATAGTGGATGCCTTGTCTACATAATGGTCACAAACAAACCATTATGTAGATCATTGCTAGTGCTATGGGTTGTCCAAGCAGCTTCCTTGGTTCACTGTCTATGTTAGGTTCGAATTCAGCATCTTGAACGTGGATCCTTGTAAACTTAATCACAAACAAACAAGATCATTCCTGACGGAGGATCATTCTTGTCCATGATCAGGAGTACACACACAATAATATTTCTTGAGGGATCCTGTCTTATCATGATAAAAATATACAATTCATGATTGGTTTTTAAATAACATGTGGTCCCATTATGTCCCATAAAAACAGCATTTTTGAAGGGGATTCACCTTTTTTATGCAATAGTCCTTAAAAACAAGCATTTTTGAAGGGCCTTGTCTATCAATAAGAGCTACCTTCACAACACCTGAGGGGATCTTTATATTAGTAGTCATTTACAACTTTTATGAGGGGAGATGTCAAGGCTATGGTCCATAAAACAAGCGTTTTTTAGAGGGGATCCTTCCACAAGTCTCAGGTCCACAAACAAGGGATTTCAGAGTGAACCTTGTCTTATATTATATCACAAACGATGCATTTATCTTTATGATGTAAGTAAATACGAGGTCATTTACTATCCTATGTGATCACACACAACAGCATTTCTTAATTCTAATGTCATTATGGATCCGACAAACAAGCATTTAAAGGGGATCCTTTCCTAAGTTGATGGGTACCACAAAACAAAGCACATTATCTTAGGGAATTCCTGTTTTTCATCAGTATCTATAGGGTACAACAAACAAGCATTTCTCGAGGGGTACCGTTACTATGGATCCAACCATCATTTATAGCGGATACCTTGTCTACTATTACAAACTCAAGCATTTCCTTTCAAGACTCTTTCCAATATATAACCCGAAAGATAAGGGTTTCTTGAGGTGGAATTTCCGTTGTGTCTATGATTAAATTGAAATTAACAAAACAAAGTCAATTTTAGAAAATCCTAGTAATTATTAATTTGGTTACATAACATTCTTAGGCGGGAACCTGGTTATCATCATGTCCAAGAACAAGGGGCAATTTTAGTTCTTGTCTAATCTTGGTGCATAGCGAAACGAACATTTCTTTAGTGGGAGATCCTTCGCCTATCATGGTCACAACAATCAATTCTTTGAAGAGGATCCGGGTACTTGAGGGTTTCCCCAAAATAATTTCTATCCATTGAATAAATTCCACAACCCACCTCCAAATATTTGCAAATCCTTGTCATTATCTATGGATCCAGAACAAGCTCTTAAATGAAATCCTATAACTTCCAAACAAGCATTTCTTGTCAGGGGAAGACCTTTTAATCTATATGGATCCAACAAAACAAGCAATCCGAGGGGGAAGCTCCTTGTCAATCTATAGACCAGATCTAAACAAGCAAGTCAGAGGGGAAGCTCCATAGCTTCAATAATGGGCACAAACAAGCATTTCTCGAGGGGATCCTTGTCTATCTATGGGTCCACAAACAAGCATTTCTTGAGGGGATCCTTGTCTATCTATGGGTCCACAAACAAGCATTTCTTGAGGGGATCCTTGTCTATATATGGGTCCACAAACAAGCATTTCTTGAGGGGATCCTTGTCTATCTATGGGTCCACAAACAAGCATTTCTTGAGGGATCCTTGTCTATCTATGGGTCCACAAACAAGCATTTCTTGAGGGGATCCTTGTCTATCTATGGGTCCACAAACAAGCATTTCTTGAGGGGATCCTTGTCTATCTATGGGTCCACAAAGGAAAATTATAGTTTTTGAGTAATAAAAACTGAATACACTATTTAGATATTTGGGTAAAGGAGGTTCTTTACGGTGTAAACACGTGGTGAGCTCCGTAAGATGTGCCGCCTCACCACATCTACCTCCTGGCAAGACGCGGGGGAAGGGGATAATGCAAGAGCGAGAGAGAGAGAGAACAAAGAAATTGTTAGAGCCGGTCGTGTCTTGCGTACTCTGTTGGTACGAGGTTACAGCGAGAGAAATATTCTCCATAGAGGGAATATCTTTTTAACTATATTCACAAGTTGTGATTCTATGTAGGTAGCCTACTTATTTGTTATATCGGTTGGCATACTTGGTTGAGAGTATTATAACATAACCAATTTAATGTTTATTTTTTCTATAAATTCAAATGCTTTCAATAATAACTCCTAATTACTTCTTTTTAAGAACAATCTTCTTAGTTTTCTCGGGAGCCAGTCGAATATCATTGCTACTTAGCTCAGTTGGTTGGATAAGGTATCACCATATTTGGGATCAAGAAGTGGATAGTGTGATGCCTTGATCTCGGACAAACGTGTGACAAACAACACACATTAGTGTGAGATACATTTGCTGTCAAAGTGTAGGGTTGGCTTGTCCGGTATGTCAGCGGCCTTGGTTCAACGTCTGATGTGTGAGGTTGAATGTCAGACATCAGTGATGAACGTTGGTTCACTGTAAACTTTAATCACAATACAGAAATTCCTACAGATACACTCTCAACTGTTTACGGAGGAAATGGCTCATGTTTCACTTACAAGCTGACCGATGACAGGATGTACGACACTTACAATATATATTAAACTCTCTTAGAACAATGTAATGGTATTGGTTTATATCAATATAAAATATATACATAGTCATGGATTAAGGTAATTTTTCTTAAAATAACATATGTAGAGAATCCTATTATGATTCATCCATGAAGAAACACGCGCTTCTCAGAAATAATGGGAAAAGGATTTCACCATTAAAATAATTTTTTTATACAATTTTTCCTGTTAAAAGGAACAACTCCGCAGTATTTGGCAAAGACACCACTTCTCTATACCAATAAGAAGCTAGCCTTCACAACACCTGTCGCCAGGACTCTTTATATTAGTTAGTTTTTACACTGTTGATGAGAGGAGAAAGATGCAAGAGGTATGTCATATACAAGCCGTTGTATGTTTAAGACATCCTTCCCACACACAAGTCGGTCAGAGCCACACACTGGCAGTCACAGTCTAACACAGTACAAAATAAATTACATTAACATCACAAGTGTGCATTGATATAAAGCATTTAATTGGAGTATGTATAAGTAATTAACAGATGTCATTTAAATAAACCATGTGTGAATCAACAGCCATCAACAGTTCTCTTTATTACATTTAATTAATTATAACGTTCTAATTAGTGCTCGACCAAGGAGCTATAGACAGCTGGTTAAACGGTATCTATTCCGTACAGTGGTGATAGGCGCTCAACCACGGAGCTATAGACAACCTAAACATCGTCACAACATTATTGTATCAGGGAATTAATCTGTAGTGTTTCAATCGACGCCCAGCGAGGGTCGATTAATTCAATAGTGTTACAACAACATCCCTAACTTTAGTTCAGCAGTGAAAATAGCGGGTAGCCGTTAAAAAAGGAATGCTCACCGCATCATTTATCAGCGGATACTTGATCTAACTTTACAAACTTGCAAGATCTCTTTCCTTTCTAAGACTATTTCTCAGATTAATAACCGCGTGAATAGAGAATGTTGGTTGCTTGCAGGTGTGAATTCGGGGGGTGGGATAGGGTGTCAAAGGGTCAGTTGATCTCCCTGTGTAAGTTAGAAAATTAATACAAAAAGCAAAAGTTCAAATTTTAGAAAGAAAATACAACACAGATAATTATACAATTGTGTGTTTTTACGCATAGACACTTCTTAGGCCGGGACCACACGTGCGTTATTCATTCACTGTCCGATATGACCCACGCAAGGGTGGACAAAATATTAGTTTTCATGTGCTAATGCTTGTCGTGCATAGCGAGTATCGAACATTGGTACTTTAGTGTCGGTAGACTAACACACACACACTCGCCTGAGAGCAGTCATCAACGAATACCGAATATAGAGCATGTGTGGACAGAAGGAGCCGCGGAACTGTGGGGGACTCTGCCCCCTGGAAATAATTTATCTCTCCATTGAATAAATTCCACACCCCACCTCCAAATATATTTCAAATCCTCTGATATTATCGAATATGAAGCTGAACGATAGCCTTAAATAAACTCCAAATAACTTCCAAAAGTATTCTATTGTCAAGAATTTTCCGGAGAAGACCGTTTTAAATAACTACTAGACCAGAGGCATCTAGATGGCACAACAAGTCAGGGGAGGAAAGCTCCAAATAGCTTCAAATAACTACTAGACCAGAGGCATCTAGATGGCACAACAAGTCAGGGGAGGAAAGCTCCAAATAGCTTCAAATAACTACTAGACCAGAGGCATCTAGATGGCACAACAAGTCAGGGGAGGAAAGCTCCAAATAGCTTCAAATAACTACTAGACCAGAGGCATCTAGATGGCACAACAAGTCAGGGGAGGAAAGCTCCAAATAGCTTCAAATAACTACTAGACCAGAGGCATCTAGATGGCACAACAAGTCAGGGGAGGAAAGCTCCAAATAGCTTCAAATAACTACTAGACCAGAGGCATCTAGATGGCACAACAAGTCAGGGGAGGAAAGCTCCAAATAGCTTCAAATAACTACTAGACCAGAGGCATCTAGATGGCACAACAAGTCAGGGGAGGAAAGCTCCAAATAGCTTCAAATAACTACTAGACCAGAGGCATCTAGATGGCACAACAAGTCAGGGGAGGAAAGCTCCAAATAGCTTCAAATAACTACTAGACCAGAGGCATCTAGATGGCACAACAAGTCAGGGGAGGAAAGCTCCAAATAGCTTCAAATAACTACTAGACCAGAGGCATCTAGATGGCACAACAAGTCAGGGGAGGAAAGCTCCAAATAGCTTCAAATAACTACTAGACCAGAGGCATCTAGATGGCACAACAAGTCAGGGGAGGAAAGCTCCAAATAGCTTCAAATAACTACTAGACCAGAGGCATCTAGATGGCACAACAAGTCAGGGGAGGAAAGCTCCAAATAGCTTCAAATAACTACTAGACCAGAGGCATCTAGATGGCACAACAAGTCAGGGGAGGAAAGCTCCAAATAGCTTCAAATAACTACTAGACCAGAGGCATCTAGATGGCACAACAAGTCAGGGAGGAAAGCTCCAAATAGCTTCAAATAACTACTAGACCAGAGGCATCTAGATGGCACAAGTCAGGGGAGGAAAGCTCCAAATAGCTTCAAATAACTACTAGACCAGAGGCATCTAGATGGCACAACAAGTCAGGGGAGGAAAGCTCCAAATAGCTTCAAATAACTACTAGACCAGAGGCATCTAGATGGCACAAGTCAGGGGAGGAAAGCTCCAAATAGCTTCAAATAACTACTAGACCAGAGGCATCTAGATGGCACAACAAGTCAGGGGAGGAAAGCTCCAAATAGCTTCAAATAACTACTAGACCAGAGGCATCTAGATGGCACAACAAGTCAGGGGAGGAAAGCTCCAAATAGCTTCAAATAACTACTAGACCAGAGGCATCTAGATGGCACAAGTCAGGGGAGGAAAGCTCCAAATAGCTTCAAATAACTACTAGACCAGAGGCATCTAGATGGCACAACAAGTCAGGGGAGGAAAGCTCCAAATAGCTTCAAATAACTACTAGACCAGAGGCATCTAGATGGCACAAGTCAGGGGAGGAAAGCTCCAAATAGCTTCAAATAACTACTAGACCAGAGGCATCTAGATGGCACAACAAGTCAGGGGAGGAAAGCTCCAAATAGCTTCAAATAACTACTAGACCAGAGGCATCTAGATGGCACAACAAGTCAGGGGAGGAAAGCTCCAAATAGCTCAGTCTCCGAAATAATTCGATTTTCAAAATTTTGTCGTTGGAAGACCATTTCAAAGATTATCTTCTAGATGTATCTAACTATCGTGAAAAATAAAGGTGAGGATCACTCAAAATAATTTCGAGTAGCATCCAAATTTCAAAAATGTCTAGGTGAGGAACACTTTAAATTGTTGCTTTAATTTATAAAAGAATCTAATTTAAAAAAAATCAAGGCAAAGACTACTCGTAGCTTTTATAATAAACCATTTTTCAAAATAAGTCTGGGGGGCCACTTTAAGTAATTTACAATAACAATTAGATTTAAAAAATTGGAGAGGATTTACCACGGTTTAAAACACGCATAAGCTCAAATACGAATGATAAATTATTAAATGGCTTTAAACAGAAATCTAACGTTGTAATGATATGTTATTTATAATCATAAACCACCCCCCCCCCCCCCACACACACACACAAACATGTCGGCGTACATTGTTATAATTATTTACAATGGTTACATTTTCGTCTGGTATAAGAAAAACTGGCCGACTTATAGCCTGTGAGCTGCCTTTATGTTTAAAAATACATAACCACAAACACTTTAGAAACTGAATATTCTCGCCAGTGACTGGTGTTTGATAGGATGATATGGTAAGGTTGAATTCTCGCCAGTGACTGGTGTTAGATAGGATGATATGGTAAGGTTGAATTCTCGCCAGTGACTGGTGTTAGATAGGATGATATGGTTTAAGTTGAATTCTCGCCAGTGACTGGTGTTAGATAGGATGATATGGTTTAAGTTGAATTCTCGCCAGTGACTGGTGTTAGATAGGGTGGTATGGTTAGGTTGAATTCTCGCCAGTGACTGGTGTTAGATAGGATGATATGGTTAGGTTGAATTCTCGCCAGTGACTGGTGTTAGATAGGGTGGTATGGTTAGGTTGAATTCTCGCCAGTGACTGGTGTTAGATAGGATGATATGGTTAGGTTGAATTCTCGCCAGTGACTGGTGTTAGATAGGATGATATGGTTAGGTTGAATTCTCGCCAGTGACTGGTGTTAGATAGGATGATATGGTTAGGTTGAATTCTCGCCAGTGACTGGTGTTAGATAGGATGATATGGTTAGGTTGAATTCTCGCCAGTGACTGGTGTTAGATAGGATGATATGGTTAGGTTGAATTCTCGCCAGTGACTGGTGTTAGATAGGGTGATATGGTTTAAGTTGAATTCTCGCCAGTGACTGGTGTTAGATAGGATGATATGGTTAGGTTGAATTCTCGCCAGTGACTGGTGTTAGATAGGATGATATGGTTTAAGTTGAATTCTCGCCAGTGACTGGTGTTAGATAGGATGATATGGTTAGGTTGAATTCTCGCCAGTGACTGGTGTTAGATAGGGTGGTATGGTTAGGTTGAATTCTCGCCAGTGACTGGTGTTAGATAGGATGATATGGTTAGGTTGAATTCTCGCCAGTGACTGGTGTTAGATAGGATGATATGGTTAGGTTGAATTCTCGCCAGTGACTGGTGTTAGATAGGGTGATATGGTTTAAGTTGAATTCTCGCCAGTGACTGGTGTTAGATAGGATGATATGGTTAGGTTGAATTCTCGCCAGTGACTGGTGTTAGATAGGATGATATGGTTAGGTTGAATTCTCGCCAGTGACTGGTGTTAGATAGGATGATATGTTTAAGTTGAATTCTCGCCAGTGACTGGTGTTAGATAGGATGATATGGTTAGGTTGAATTCTCGCCAGTGACTGGTGTTAGATAGGATGATATGGTTAGGTTGAATTCTCGCCAGTGACTGGTGTTAGATAGGATGATATGGTTTAAGTTGAATTCTCGCCAGTGACTGGTGTTAGATAGGGTGATATGGTTTAAGTTGAATTCTCGCCAGTGACTGGTGTTAGATAGGATGATATGGTTTAAGTTGAATTCTCGCCAGTGACTGGTGTTAGATAGGGTGATATGGTTTAAGTTGAATTCTCGCCAGTGACTGGTGTTAGATAGGATGATATGGTTTAAGTTGAATTCTCGCCAGTGACTGGTGTTAGATAGGATGGTATTCTCGCCAGTGAGTGACTTATGTTTAACCCCACTCGTCAAAGCTTGAACACGCTCGATCTGATATTCCAAGCAGTTGCACAGGTTGTCAAGGTCAGGTATCGATTGCTCTAGCAACGTCCCTGCATGACTTGCTCTATATACAGCCATATCCCTGTAGAATGTTCCGGAAAGCTAGTACTCTCCAGTCACTGTGATATCACCTAAGCTCTATATACAGCCATATCCCTGTAGAATGTTCCGGAAAGCTAGTACTCTCCAGTCACTGTGATATCATCTAAGCTCTATATACAGCCATATCCCTGTAGAATGTTCCGGAAAGCTAGTACTCTCCAGTCACTGTGATATCACCTAAGCTCTATATACAGCCATATCCCTGTAGAATGTTCCGGAAAGCTAGTACTCTCCAGTCACTGTGATATCACCTAAGCTCTATATACAGCCATATCCCTGTAGAATGTTCCGGAAAGCTAGTACTCTCCAGTCACTGTGATATCACCTAAGCTCTATATACAGCCATATCCCTGTAGAATGTTCCGGAAAGCTAGTACTCTCCAGTCACTGTGATATCACCTAAGCTCTATATAATATTTTACTATATTATTATTCCTTTCGCTGGCTGCATGGTCTAAGGCGCTACACTAGCAAGACTAGACTGCCGACGAAGGGGAGATCGTGGCTCGATCCCGGTCGGATGTACCGAGAGTGGGTTTTCCAAAAACGTCTCCCTCTCTACATGCAAATACGGGTACAAGTTTAACCGGACTAATCCCTCCCCTGTTTGTGTAATTAGTAAATAAGCGTATAACGCGAACGGGTAGTAAGACTGTGTTAAAAAAAACTACTAGTGCTATATTCTAGGTACGTATTAACAATATAATATTTCAAAGGTTACAGCTGCGGATAGCACGACTTGACGTATGAATACGTGAAAGTAGATCTCGCAACTCTTGAACAGAGCTGTCAGCTTGTGTTTACAAATGAAAGTGTTTGTTGTTCTTTTGGATCACAAACAAATGTCAACTGTTCTACTAAAACATGCAATCTATTAACTATTTTAATATTCGAGAAAGAATGTATCTGCGGATAAGAAAGAAGGACCATTTCTCCTAAATGCTAAATTATGTTTATAAAAACTAAACAATGGAAATACAGCTTACACTATGAGCAGTGAAAGAAGAGTGTACATTGTATAATATTTAGGTTACATTTAAAGTACACGCCTAGTTTTACACTATAAAGTTTCCGATTATGAAAATGTACGTGAATGAATTCAAGACATAATTTGGTTTTGAAAGTTAAAGTTGTGTATTGAAACTTGTCCAGATATCCATTTTTAAAATAATGTTTTCTGAGACGCTCCCAAATGATTGATGTGTGCTATTTTAACAGCAAAGACGTTCTTAGTTTGTTTACGCTTCCTCTGCCATCCATTCTGGAATTATAAAATGGAGCTCGGTCCAACAGATTTATTTCTCTTTGTAGTGTAAATCGTCTCTTTTATTCCCCCCTCGGAGAGATGATGAGTCTTGAAGAGAGGAGACTGCTAGTCCACAAGATGGAAGCTTGTAACAGGATCACAGCAAACTTCACCTGGCCGATGGGCGAACAACAGCTGGTGGGCTGGTGTCCCTTATGTTCCCGTCGGGGATGGGGGGGCATTGTTTAGCTGCAAGCTTGGCCTATTTAGGTTCACCACTGGAAACATGAACCTACCCACCAAGGACCCCTCACATGCGCTAGGGCGTCACTAGAGTGTCTGCCCGGGACTATTTTAACCACAAGTTATTTGGGTGTTTTTTATAGTCTTTACATGGAAGGGTGTACGCAATTGATACAAATTTGTCAATAATATCTTAACTAGAGATGGGTCGAATCCACTATTTCTCGAATCCGAATCCTAGAAAATAGTTATAAATCTTAATGATTTACAAATAGACTTACATTACACAATATAGGCCTAAACTGTGAATTAAGATTTATTTCAATCATGCTTTCAATTTTAATCAACCCCAACCCCCCTCTCCCAAAATACCGGTTAAAGTCCAGCCAAATTAAACAGTCTAGACCAGTGGTTCCCAACCTGGGGAAATCACCCCCGAGTGGGCGATTTTGGTTATTAGGGGGGCAATAAATAAGTGGGGGGCGATGAGTATTCAAAGAAGGAAAAATTAAAATAGTACTGTACAGTAGAAGTTGCCGGGTAGCACGAGTCACTGGCTATTCTCAGCCGGCGAGTTCACTGCACTCACCCCTCTTCACAGTCCCCCACCTGTTGTTGTTCAGCGCGGCCGACTGGTGACTCAACCCCCTCCCCCTCCTGCCATCACAACACACTTGCCATTGACCTACATTCGTCTTCAGTCTTCACTAGCCTTTGTGTGCCTCACCATCAGTTTTTGTGCGTTTGTTTTGAAGTGTAGAAGTTCATGCACAATGGATTCAGAAAAGAAGAAGTGTTGTCAATACTCAGCTGAGTATTTAAAATTCTGTTTTATCACGTCACCGCAAAATGTGCAGTTTCCACATTGTTTTTGTGCGATAAAACATTTACTAGTAATGAAGCCATGAAGCCTTCGCGAATGAAAGATCATTTATCAAGAGTACACAGTGACAAAGTGAGTAAAGAACTTAGTTATTTTCAACACCTCAAAGCTAAAGCTGATAAACGGCCTAATGTGAGTGAATTATTTAAAAATATTGATTATTTCAAACTGTAAAAAGCTATGAAACTCGCATGAAACACTGCTTATTAGCTAGTATAATATAAATTATTCTTAAAATACTTTCAATTCTAATAAACAGATTTCTTAATGATATATTTTATTTACAAATAGCTTCATCTTTTCATTTATTTGTGGTATTTAACGTGCACTTATTGAACCCACTGGTTATATCACTACACCACTTATAAACTAACTTATATATAGAACTTTCACAACATCCAGCCTCAGACCGTTAATTCATCGCACGGAATGTTTTATAGTGCTGTATGTATCTTTATCTAATACAGTTTCAAAGTTGATCCAATGAAATTACGACAAGCAGAAGCTGAGATAAAGGCCACAAAGTCGTGTTTTGTAGCCGCCATATTGAAATAAATTGGCGGGATCAAATATTATTAGCCTTTTTGTTAATATGACGTCATAGTTATGTCAATGCGAATTGTCTACATAATGTGTTTGTTTTGAGCATGAAAGAGCAACAGACAACTCATTTATATATTATAATGTTGATTTTATTCCAACCCAGTTTTTGATTAGATAAAAAAAATCTAATCAACAATTTAAAATTCTGCTTCAAGGTGCACACATTCGTGAACAAGGACTGCTAATTGTTAAAATAGTATACGTATGCGTGCGATAAAAATGTTGCCATGCTCATGACAAACAAACATGGTGCAATGCTCATGACAAACAAACATGGTGCAATGCTCATGACAAACAAACATGGTGCAATGCTCATGACAAACAAACATGGTGCAATGCTCATGACAAACAAACATGGTGCAATTCTCATGACACACAAACATGGTGCAATGCTCATGACAAACAAACATGGTGCAATGCTCATGACAAACAAACATGGTGCAATGCTCATGACAAACAAACATGGTGCAATGCTCATGACAAACAAACATGGTGCAATACTCATGACAAACATGGTGCAATGCTCATGACAAACATGGTGCAATGCTCATGACTAATAAACATGGTGATGTCGAAATCATGCTCATGACAAACAAACATGGTGCAATGCTCATGGCAAACAAACATGGTGCAATGCTCATGACAAACAAACATGATGCAATGCTCATGACAAATAAACTATTCATTTGTTAATAATTATATAGATTAATTACAAATTTGGAATATGGCTGGACTATACAAATATTGACATAAATATAATCACTATCACTGTGCAGGTTGGTCCGAAACAAAAAGACGATTAGTAACTTGAAAATAACGCTTAATGGAAAAGTAAATATTCACTAGCTAAATAAAAGCAAACCAGGTGGCTTTTACACGTGATGGTTTTTCGCTGTCGCCTTGTACAGCGCCCGCCGTCTGTACCAATGGCGTGTCGTGCCTTTCAACAACATTCGCTCCAATTGGTCTTCTCCATTTCCTCGTAATGCTCCAGTGTGCTAACATGGTCCAAAGGAAGAGGCTGTGTGTACCAAACTCCTTCTTTCTGCTCGTCGTCCATCGTCTTGAATTCTGGTTTGGTTAAAAAACAAACCACCCTCCACTTTGATTACTCATTCCGAGATTTGTTTCCCTCTAAGCTTCTGTCTCAAAGCACTGGTCTCAATTCCACTTATTCAATTAATGCCTCAACATGGATTTCGAAAGTTCCAAAAGCCGCATAGTTTATTCATTACAATGAACAACGCGGGACCGAAGCTAGCCCGTCGTGCGGACCGACGGTGAAGAAATGCATTAGACACAATGTATCTGGCCCATTTCACTCATTTAAACTTGTGTACCTCGTTAATCATGGCGATGGGGAAAGCTGCCTAATACACTTCTTCACTTTTAAAAGATAATGTCACTCGGATGTGTTCCACCGGACGTCAGGAAAACTCAGCGTGAATAATGTAATTGCTCCCGCCCTACCTTGTACTTTGTCTTGTTAGTAGTTTTTGTACAAGTTGAGAAATAGCGGAGGATGTTCTTCTATCCATTTATACACTGTTATAAAATAGATATGTAATCATAATAAATTACAATATTATTGCCTGTATTGGGCTCAAAACAGTAAGCTTTGTTTACAAACAATAAATTGACGTAATTGAAATAAAGTCTTAAATGTACAAGATCAGTATTTAATGAAAAATTATATTTTTGCCTTAACCAAAGCTCCATCAATGGATGTATTGTGATCGCTTCCTCGCCAGTTCGATATAAGTTTTTAGATCAAATACTTGCGTTCTAAGTCTCGTTAAAAACAACCAAAAAAACTAAATGTATTACTTCCAGACTGTCGTGTTGATCCTGTGACGTAGTTTATCTTCCTCGACCCCTCTATATGTTTGACGGGTGGAATATGGATGAACGATGTATGAGAATCTGTGAATAAAATAACTTTCCAAGAAACTGCTACGTTGGTTTCCTCTGTTGGCCGCCAAGGGCTACAAATCTTAATATCGTTTCAAAACTTTGTGCGGTACATTTTTTTCGCTATGTTACTCCAAAGAAATGTGTTTCGTTCTGCTGTGGCCTTTGTCCAGTGATCGATAAGAAACAAAAAGAGAGGTTGACATTTTTCACTTAGAAGCTTTAGTATTGATATATGATGTCCTAATTTATTGCCTGCCTGTCTCATATTTGCCGGCTTGAAATTGAAATGTGGACAGTTGGGCAATATATTGAAACGGAGGAAATATAGTCCATGATCATCTCGGTTGTAGACATCTTGTCTCATCACTCACCATCTCTTTTTTTTAGGACGGAGAAAGTGGTAAACAAAATATAACTTACTTGATAATAATTATTAAATGGGTAACTTTGTTTGGATTCTAAATTTTATTGCTCATTAGCTGCAAGTACCTGAAGGAAAACGTGTTCTCATGAAATCTCACTTCACACGAATAACTTGAACTGAATCCTTGATGATCAGGTTAGAAGTAGGGGTCTCTTGAAATGTCACGTTGCACTAAAAGGTAACAATTTGAAATGTATTCTCGATGATCAGGTTAGGTGTGGGCCTAACTCCATTATCTATATCTACAATCTAACGAGGAACATTATAGGTAGCACAACCGGTGATCACTCCATCAGAGTAGTTAGATTATAAATTTATTTAAAAAGTTATATATATATATATATATATATAACACACACACAGGATGTTTCAGTGAAAGTGTTCAAACATTAAAACAGGACATAGGGGATGCTCTACCAAACATTTTGAAATAGAGAACCTCTATGTGGTCTGCGAAGCCAGGCTAAGGAGGATATTTGACCTAAACATGCGAGGGAGAGCCTGAAGGTTATTTCGTATGAGAATGTCTCAAAATCACTTGTATGGAACCTCAGTGGACACAGACTTAGAATTTTCCGCCAGGATTGTGATTCGAAACACTTATGGGGTATTTGAACGGCTGCGGCAGAATCTCTTACACCGATGTCATGCTTGCGTTGGCGTTGGTGTCCGTCATTTTGATCAACTGTTGTGAGCTACGAAATGGTAGGTTTCTACTGGTTTGTCAATTATATGGTATGCCTTACAGTACTACCTGTACGGAATGTTAAAAATAATGTAAATTAATTACATTTGTAATGATTAGCTGTAAATAAACCGGACATCAGTAACAGTGTTAGACATGTTTAGGCCATATCCTCCTTAGCTTGCTTAGCAGACCACACGTTCTCTATCTCAAAATGTTCGGTAGAACATCCCCTATGTCCTCTTTAATTTTTGCACGCTTTCACTGAAATAGCCTGTATATAAACATTTAAACACTACTAGGGGCATACACCCCCTCCCCCTTCATATTACGTAAACAGAATTTCAGCTTTCTATATATATATATTTTTTAATGTTACCCTCATACACATTATGGCATTGTGGTGAGGTTTTCTCGATTTAACTCTAAAATACACAGGAGCTGAGACTAGCTTATACACAGAAACTGAAACCTTTGAAATTGTTTTACCATATTTAAAAAGTACAACAGAACTGAAAAGTAGCTATTTAAAAATTTGACATTATCCCCAAACTGTGGCCAATGTCGCTGTTGTCCAATGAAGGATGAGTAAAACTGCACTTGAATCAGTTTGCTGGTTTGAACGTATTCTTGTATTTAACTGACTCGGAGCAACCCTACTTTAACTCTCTTTTAATCATAACTTTCCTGTGACCAGTACAGGTTTTAGGTCACCCGCACACTATTGGAGCTTTATGGCACGACGCGCACTTGGCACACGCGGCCACCGAGTGAGGATACGGGCCACTGTTCACACGCGGCCACCGAGCGAGGATACGGGCCACTGTTCACACGCGGCCACAGAGGGAGGATACGGGCCACTGTTCACACGCGGCCACAGAGCGAGGATACGGGCCACTTCACACGCGGCCATAGAGCGAGGATACGGGCCACTGTTCACACGCGGCCATAGAGCGAGGATACGGGCCACTGTTCACACGCGGCCACAGAGCGAGATTACGGGCCACTGCTCACACGCGGCCACAGAGCGAGGATACGGGCCACTGTTCACACGCGGCCACAGAGCGAGATTACGGGCCACTGTTCACACGCGGCCACAGAGCGAGGATACGGGCCACTGTTCACACGCGGCCACAGAGCGAGGATACGGGCCACTGTTAACACGTGGCCACAGAGTGAGGATACGGGCCACTGTTCACACGCGGCCACCGAGCGAGGATACGGGCCACCGTGACCGGTGACTTGTTCCCGACCAAGAAAACGACCAGACCACGTCAGGCATCTTTCCTATTTTTCTTTATTTCTTAGTCAGAAAATGGGCGAGGAACAAGTAGCAGCATGGTGATACTTTATAATAAAACACCAAGAAATAGAAGAGATTCTATTCTAGATGCATCCTATGCTACAAACGCGTGATAAGAAGGGATTATTTGTGGTATTTTACTACGAGCTTAGGCATTACGAAGAAAGGTGTTTTAACTACATGAGGATGAACTCTTGTTTGTATTGCAAAACTCAGTGAAAGGTGTGATACACAAATTAGGAAGGCTATCTGTTCAGAAATGACTGATTGTGACTTGTAAGTGAAATTATCATAACAATTGAACATTTATTTTAAATGTGTACATAGTAGGTGCAAATTTTCTTAAAAATACATAAAAACTCATTCAGAAATAATATTTTTAATATTATGATTTATTTCTAACTGAAAATTAGCTTGTAGAGGAAACAATCCATTTATTGAGCTCGTAGTGGGAATAGTAGCTTGGTATTAATTTCTCTACGATCCCGACTGCAACCACCAGACCTCCGAACGCCAACCCTCCGCTCCAGCATCTCCAAGAGTTCCTGCCCCGAGTTAGCTAATTCCTCCCCTCGACTTCCCCTCGCACCGATCATCCGACCCCCACCTACTCCAATTTCCCCTTTTAGCCCTGAAGGTTACCATTTGCATACCCTAGCCACCCCAAAAACCGCCTATGTTTTCTACACCATCTCCCTTCCATAGCCCCACCCACAGGACCCGTGAAATCGACGCCTAGAAACAAACGTCACCCGGAGACTGGACTTCGACTAGACAAAACCATTTACCCCGAAGCCGCATTGAAGGGATAACACAGTGGTGCTGTACTCAAAAACAAACTATTACTTTGCAACACGTGACTTAGACGCTCGAGCCGTGCTCGATAATGTTACTGATCCGCCCGCCTAAATGAGACGTATACAGGACTCAATGTAGAGTTCGTGCTATTCAAAAGTAAGCCAACATGATCGTCGGCGATGACACCATGGTCCTTCAACCGATTGAGCAAATTAGTTATTTGTTCTTCAAGCCAGCTTAATGCGTCACGATCATTTGCTGGAGCACCAAGATGTACGGTAGTTTCTCTACCAATATAAAAGAAACGACTCGACGATTCGAATATAGATACTATTCGACAATGCTCCACCGTCTTGATTTACCGGGCCACTAATTCTCGTCTGGGGTGCTGATAATGGCCCCGCGACTACAATATTCACGCCCACAAGGAGTGCTGATATTCTCTCTTGCCTCACCCCCACACCACCAGCTTGTGGGAAGACATCTGGAGGCGTCAAAGCTCCCACCGGCTGAATGGGGGCTGAGGAGTTTGGGGTCTGGATCACGTCTTTCCCCCGGCGCGGACAGGCATCTCCGTTATTAATTTGAGCTTAAACACAACAGTTTGAATTCAAACACAAATCAAACTAATTTAAATGTAAGCATTTGAAACAATATTCTTCCAAACAAAGTAAATTAAAAAAAAAATCATTATTTGCACTTTTAAATCAAACAAATTATCATATAATCTATAAAAATAAATCTTGAAAACAAAATGACATTTTTATTTATATTTTGTCCTCGGAGCGGACATTGTGAATATCAAATATTAAAACGGATCCCCCTGTTGCTCTAACTAACCAATTTAAAATACACCTGTTAAGGACATTTTATTTATATTAAGGTTCTATTTGAAAAGTGTTTTCACCTATTAGTGCTCCATTATAGAGGTTTACTAAGCAAGCTGCTCATTATATACCAGGGTTCTACTGAGTCAAGAAATTCACCAGTTGAAAAAGGTCACGAAAGTAGCAAAAAAGTCACAAATTTTTAATATTTTGGTCATAAAGTCACGAAAATAATTTTAGTTTGAATTTTCCGCACATCGTAACAACGCAAATGCTTCAAAGATAGCGCTATCCATTACACGTAATGGCACGCGCCAGTCGGAAGTTGCCTGATTGTTTTGTTTGTGATTCCAACGACAAGGTTGACTTTCGCCAACTTGTATTAAATTTTAATGTGGCGTGTGTGAGTGCATTATGCCGTGTGTGTGTCTACAAATAATGGTTTTCGAGTGAATGAATTGGAATTCAGGTTTTGTAGATGATACAGGAAAATACCAGGACATTTTCCACACAAACCGTGCGTTCATCTATGTTGTGGATCTAGAACAAGTTGTTGACGGCAATTATCAATTTTTTACACTTTCATTAATCCAACTGCAATTTGAAGGTGGTGTAAAATGTATATTATAATTTTAAATTAACGTTGGCAGCAAATAGAAATCGCTTTCGCAGTGAAATATGGCGTATTTTTTTTATAAAATATAAAATAATATTATTAGGGTTAATATTTGATCCTTGACGTAATTCATTTAATTTTAAAGACCATTCATTCAAAACAGTTGAAATTTAACAATTTTTGAAGTTTGATTTTTGTTTTCTTATGGGCACATAAAATAGTAGGCATAAATTATTTTTTAATCGTGTATTGCGAAAAAAATCCATAATTTTTTGGGGGGGGCATTCAAAGATTTTATGTGTGAAGTTTAGGCTAATCTGTTAAAAGATGCCTGGTAAATGTTCGTTCAAAGAGTTTAGGCTGCCTGTTGAAGAAAATAAATAGTCAAACTGGTTGCGCCCTGTTGAAGATGACCAGTATAAGGCTTATTGTACATTTTGTAAATGGAAATTTGATATAAGCCACAGTGAGTTGAATGGAGTGAAAATTCATGGAATAGGTAAGAAGCATTTTGAACTAACCTCTACCCTACTCCAAGGTAAGCAAAAAAAAACGCTCAGCTTTATATCGTCTGAAAAAGTTGTATGTAAACAGCCAGAACCGGCAAAGGAATTATTACCTTCCACAAGTAGGCCTACTTCTGAAAATGATGTATATTTGGTTGCAGCTTCGTCTACATTAGTTGTTTCATCTTCCTCATCTCTTGGAGGACCTTTAAATAAATTTTGTGTAAGTTATGATACCTTTAAAGCAGAAATTCTGTGGTCCATGAATAAGGTTATGACTCATACTTCTAAGAGAGGTTCATGTATTTCCAGTTATCTTTTCTCAATCATGTTTCCTGACAGTGTAATAGCACAGAAGTTCAAAATGCAAAAATACAAACTTGGCTATTTGACAACCTTTGGTCTTGACCCCTTCTTCCAATAAAAACTCTCGTCGGAGTTAAAGAAGATTGAATTTTTTGCTGTTTCACTTGATTAAAGTCTCAATAGAATTGCCCAAAAAGGACAAATGGACATCATTGTCCTTTATTGAAACTCAAGTTTAAATGTGGTTTCGAACCGATACTTTAACTCTGTTTTAGGGCATTCTACTGCAGCTGACCTCCTTGATTCCTTTACGTCAGTTATGTCGTAATTAGGACTGCCTTTAATGAATGTTCTACAAATTGCTGTTGATGGACCTAATGTAAATTTAAAATTCCTTAAGGACTTCAATCAAATGATGGGAAAAAATTTAGATAACTCTGAAGACAAGAAACGTATTGATGTTGGCACATGCTCTCTTCAAACAGTTCATGGGGCTTATAAGACAGCTCATAATAAATGTGAATGGCAAGTTCATAATTTTCTGCGTTCGCTGTATTATCTGTTTGAAGATTTTTCATCTCGAAGATCTGATTACATCCTCTCAAGTGGATCAGACCTTTTCCCACTTAAAATGTGTTCCATCAGATGGGTGGAAAACTCAAAAGTAATTGAAAGAACCTTGAAAATGATTCCGCATTTAAAGAAATGTGTTGTTTTTGTATGTTCCAAACCACCCGAAACAAAGAATTTCGGTGTTGTACGAGACTTCCTAAAAGATAACCTATTTGAAGCAAAACTCTTTCTTACAGTCAGTAGTAGAAGTCGAACCATATCTTACACTATTTCAAAATGACAATCTGACAATCCAATGTTGCCCTTTGTACATGCCGAACTTTATTCGATGGCACGTAGCATTGTTGCTCGCGTCCTTAAGGCAAAGGTTATAAGCAATGTGAAAAACTCAGGACAGCTCTTGGCAATTGATGTCAAAAATGAAAATCTATTGAGCTTTTCGGACGTAGACATAGGCTTTGGTGCGAAGAAATTTTGTAAAAATGTAAAATAAGTTTATGTACAGCTCTTTAGAAAAGATTGCAGTCACTTCTTAGTGGAAATGTTTCAAAACCTGACTGGGCCTAGGTCTCCATTACGAAAGTGCATGGTAAAAGGTGCTTCATGCCTTTCACCAGCAGTAATGACTAGTTGCACTCTAAGAGTACAACGGGTTAACATAGCACTCGAACAACTCACTTCAAACAACCATATTGCATACATTGAAGCTGAACATATAAGAAAAAGCTACCTTGAAATCTATGAGCAGTCTTCTGTTCAAGAAGAGCTGAAGACATTTGATGTCAATGAAACCAGACTAGATTCTTTTCTCTTCAACATCTTCATTAATGCAAAAGCTTGCAAGGCATTGCTGTCATTTTACACGATGATATTTACAATGTTCCATGGAAACAGTGCTGTTGAAAGAGGTTTTTCAGTAACAAAGGAATATTTGGTTGAAAATATGAAAGAGCGTTCTCTAATCTCCCAACGCAGCATATATTCAATGGTTCAGTCGGTAGGTGGCATAAAGAATGTGGAATATACAAGTGGGATGCTGCATGCAGCTAGGCGAGCGAGTTCCAAAATGAGGGAAGCAATCGAAGAAATGAAGAAGAAAGAAAGTGATAGAAGCTAACAGATCAAAAACAACATTGGAAACTGTAAATAAACTCGAGGCAAAGAAAAGAAAACTTCTCCAACAGGCTGAAGAAGAGGCTTCAGCAATTCAAACTGAAATCGACTTGGAGAAGAAACGACCGAGACAGATGTAAATTCTGTATGTTGTGATTTGTGTATAAACTAAATATTAGGTGACAAATTTGAACAATATTAGATTTTTATGTTTGTTGAGAGACTTCAGCTTCTGGGAGCTTCAAACATCTTTAATTACAAGTAAGTTTTCTTGTTGGTATGATTATAGTAATAGTCTTTACTTGTGTTTGTTATTATAATATCTAGGCCCGATGTACAATATAATGTTCGACCGTTTACCGAATATATTTTTTTTGCACCGCTTCTTACTGCCCGTTTGTGCTATACGTCTCCAAAGGTATTTTGTGGTCAAAAAAGGTCACCAAAAAGTAACGAATTATTTTTCCTCTGAGTAGACACCCTGTTAACCTACTATTGGAGACGGCATGTCCTGTATTTTTTTCAATAATCTACCCTTGATTATAATATACATTTGCTCATGCATAACTTTATCCGAATGTCATAAAAAAAAGTAGCTGCTTAGACACCTTCAAATTATCTACAGTTTTAATTCTCACAAACCTATTATAAATTAATAAATTTAAACAAAACTGCTATTGTTTATTATAATTTTGAAATAAATTAAATGTATACACTTTGATTTAACAACAAATAAATAATTAGTTTGCCTGTTAGAAAAGTATATTTACTTACCAAGATCCGTCACCAAAGCATAATCACTCATCCTGGGCTGCTTGTTTAACACTTGAAGACAAGTTATACATTAAAAGGATTTCAAAACCGGTGCCGATATTTATAGCTGTTACCAGCTAAGGTTGCGACAGAGTGATGACTTCACCAGAGAAAACCCATTGCCACATAGAAGGGGGGAGGGTTGCGACATCATTCAAGTTCGTGATCTATTCCTGTCTCTACTCCTCTTCGATCCGCCAAACTGACGCCAGGTATGAGTCATCATGGTTACGACAGTGTTTATTATGAAGTCATCGTGAAAACCCAGATCCGGGGGTAGGATTGTCAGGGTCAAAGGCCGTCCAACAGAGCGAGGGAGCAGTCAGTGTAACTTAGTTCGTTCTTTGCCGTGGCTATGTAAGGAGGGGGGGGGGGGGTGAAGGAAAAGTGAAAGGGGCCTTACGTCCATGATACGCTGTCAGCTGCTCGGTGGTCACACTTCACTAAGCGGCCGAGCAGAGAAGATAGTCGCAACGTTCACTAGCGATGCCAAATGAGGAGTGCTTGGCACCTTGGACTGCATGCCAATAAATAAATAAAAACTCCAACATCCCATCCCAATCCTACCCAGACATAAATAACCAATGAGTACAAATAAAAAAAGGAATGATCACACGTGAAACAAATAAAAAAAGCAATGATCATACATAAAAACAAATAAAAAAGCAATGATCACACATAAAAACAAATAAAAAACAAATAAAAAGCAATGAGCATACATAAAAAACAAATGAAACAAGAAAATACAAGTACCAACATGTTTGGAACAAGGGCCAATATGTCTGGAAAGTTGGTCGAGGGGAGGGGGGAACCATCAGCCAATCAGCGAGGGGCGTGGTCACGTGACCAAATTCAACCAATCAGACCAAAGAGGGGCAAAACTCAATTCCATCTACTTTTGTAAATTTTTAAGGAGCCTCATTCCCCTCCATTTGCGCTCTTTCATTAAAAAATATGGAAATATGAATACGTTTGTAGCTGTTTGTTGTGGCAGTATCTGAATAGCAAATTTCAGCCTTATACAACAGAGTATTTTCTTCTAATGGTTTTGGAATTAAGTTTTCCCCACCCCTCTTTCACCAAACCCCACTTATAAATGTCAAGTAGTTAAGATGTATTTGGTTAATTGGAGTGAGTTCTCTACATTCTTGACAAATTTAAATGGTATATTATATCTTAAAGTGTTTTTTCTGTTTATAGTCCTCCGCTCCCAAACATCGTGATGCCCTATTCTGGTAGGCTATATTCAATTTTCAGACTTTTCTCGTTATTTGAAGTATCTATGCCTGCCTGCCCAATTCCAGTTGTCTAAAACACCGAAACAAATGTTTATATTAATTTTGACATGTTGAGTTTATTTATCATAAAAAAATTACTTATACAACCATTTGAAATTTAATCGTTAGACATTTTTAAATAATTTAAAATTTACAAAACTCATTCAGCTTCTTTAACTAGACTAGAAAGTCAAAGAATTGTTAAACCTCACTTTTTTTTTAAAAAAAACCCATAAAAGATCGCCTTACGTTAAAATTAGAGCAAAAATAAATTACTAAACATTTAATTGATTACTATATTTTCTGATAATAACTTTGATAAAGTTGTGAAATATTAAGAATCGTAACATTTTATAAAATCTTCATAAAATATAAAGCTTATAGTATTTTCTTTCAACATTTTATAATAGAAATACTATTGTTGAAAATTATGTACTTGTCATTTTGGGAGAGTAAGCTATTTCCTTTACCGAGATGGTCCAGGTCATGTTATGTTTTGATAACACTGAGGAAGGCCATTTTCCCGTGCCAATCGATTGCTTTAATTTCGATTATCGTCATTGTTGTAAAACTACTTTCAAATAAATATGCAGTTGTTGTGACGTTGTCACAGACATAATGCAAACATGGACGATCTAGCTCACCTGATCTGGTCCCCTTTGACTGGGCTGGAACTCGACTTCATGAAACACGCACACTCTACTCCACTCAACATCACGCGGCTTACTGACCACCCGTGGCTCGAGGCCCGATTAGAGCAAGACTCGGACAATAGGACATCGAGATGCGCTAACCCGTATGCGCTGACGGTTGTGCTCGAGTGAAACAAGACTCATCCACCGGCGCGTGATTTGAAATTATCACGAGAATCGTCGAGACTTCTCCCGAAGCGACGTACACCCCTCTCCCTTCACCCCAGTGTGTTCCCGCCGTTTGTGAACACGTGATTGACTTTGTACTGTATATAACGGCTGGACTGTGTAGTGATGTCACTCATTTCTCTGCACTCGATTAGGTGAGACACTTGTCTTAGATTTAGACGTAGGTTGCTGTTCGACGTATTCTAAATTATGTTTGGGTTAAATTGTTCAAAATTTAAGTTTCGACTTTAAATATATATCATGATTACTAATAGTTATATTTCTCTGAGACTGCAGGATTTGCCTGTCAGCCATTATGGTTTATGCTCTAGCTTTTTCTTGGTACTTAACGTTGTGTCCGCCTCACGGACGGGTTGGAACTTTGACATGGCGCCATCTTAGGGCGCTAATGGAACTTTAGCATGTCGCCATCTTGGGGCGCTAATTATTTCTGTTTAACGTGTAACTTACTTAAAATAATTATTCTGCTTGCTAAAGGTTAAAAGGTTTGTTACGATTGTAAATTTTTTTAAAATTGTTATTCAACTCGGGGGGCGCGAGCCCGTGCGCCCAGCACATTGGTCATTATAATAATAATATTTAGATTGAACTAATTTGATTAGGAACTATTGTAACAGGTTAGGTTTAGGTTAATCATTTTCTCTGTCGCGCCTTATAATGGCGGCCTATTATAAAACTTTATACCTTTGTCAATGTAGTGTTACCATCACCAGGTCGTGTAGACATATATATATATTACTTGTATTTAACTTTCCTGCTAGGTTAGTCGCCTTCTGCGAGGGTCAATTTAATTATGACTACGTTGGTATTAATTGTTCTGTTTTCTCTTAACGACTTGGGGTCTTGCCCCTTTATTTATTGTTTATTTCGGCCCTTATCGGCCAGTCACTCGAGTTTCCTAGAGTGCCTCGCTCTTGTATGTCTGCGAGTTGTTTGTAGAATAAAATAAACTCTCTTGTAACTAACCTACCTTTTATTTGTTGTAATATGAACCTACCATATCATATGAAGGGGGGTTACAAGAGAGAAGCTGCGCCACTCTGCTCTCGCAGAGTTGAGTGGGGCACTTAATAGGGTATTAGGTATAGTTAGGAGAGAAAATAGGGTCCGCCTGTCTGCAGTATTGTTGGATGATTGATATTGTATTAATTCTTGTTTGTTTATGTTTCATGACTCCGTGACCATGGAGACCACTCCTGCAACTGCCATGTCCACTTTGACCACATCTAAGACTGCTGTCTACCGCCTGAGCCGGGACGAGTTGACAGCTGAGCTGACTTCAAGGGGGGTCTCCTTCTCTCCCAATGCTACAGTGGGTGAGCTCAGATCTAAGCTATGTGGGGAGATTAGCGGGACTGGGGAGGCTGAGACTGACTCGGGTATGGACAGGATTGAGGATGGGAATCCACCCCCTTTAGCGCCAACCGCTCCTCCTCCACCCCCTTCGCTAGTTAAATGTCAGAACAAAGTACTTATGGAGATTTTGAATCGGACCCCTGTTTGCGACGGTCAAGATCACGCTACTCTGTTTAAATTTATGGTTGAGATCAACAGAGCATATTGTCTAAAGTTAGCGAGTGATAGTGAATTTTTGATTCTGTGTTTGGCCAAAACTTCTGGTTTTTTAACCCAGCTGTTCTCCCGTGGGATTCAAAATGGTTTATCTTGGAGATCACTTACTGACCTCATTTTAGAAGCGCTGTTACCCAGTAGGGCTAGAGAAAGGTTATGTAAGGAAGTTATTCACAGGTTTCAATATCCCCACGAATCGTTGAGAGATTTTATTTTATCTATCACAGAGGCAGCTCAAGTTCTCAATAGTGGTCTGGGGGAAAGTGAGATCGTTGATATTATTCTTGAGAATGTGTCGCCCCTCACCCGGCGACATTTTGTATTTACATGTAAGCCCTGTACGGTACTTGAACTTTTCTCTCTAGCATCTTCGATTGAAAACACCCTGCTCGCCGAACAGGAGTATTTAAGTGCGCATGCGCCGGCGGCATTAAACCGCAGACGCACGGGTTCAACTCCCGAACCTATGAATACGGCCTTGTCATTAGCGCCTGTACTACCGGGCGATCGCGATGCTAACACTCCTAGGGACAACTTCAGGCCTTCGGGTTCTGACAACCGTGCGCCCCGCGACCTCTCGCGCATGAGATGTTTTCGGTGTAGAAGACTGGGTCACGTACAGAGACAGTGTAGATCGGGAAACTTATAGGGCGCGCTCGTAGTCGTGGTCCGGTCGTGCCCACTTGTATTAAACCACGTGCTCCTACTCCTGTAGTTCAGATCCAGGTAGCCCAAAATGATTGTGTTGCTCTTTTAGATACAGGAGCCAGTCACTCATTTATATGCCGTGAGTTTTTGCGCCAGTTAGAGGGTAAAACAAAAATCGATTATAGGTCGATAGGTCCTAAGATTTACGCCGTGGCTAATGGGCAGACTATCTTGGTCGATTGTAAAGTAGTGCTCTCTATTAAGATAGAAAGATTTGCCTGGAAACGTCCATTCTTTGTTATGCCAGAACTTCCCTTTGATGTTATTCTAGGGACTGACTTCATGTTCGAGACTGGAGTCAAACTTGACCTGAGACGCTTAGGAATATCTTTTAGTTTTGAACCTAGTTTGTTTATTCCGTTTTGTGTTGGGCACCATCCTCGCAGGTTGTTCCCCATTGTCGAGGAACGTGAAGCGATAGATCGTTTGATAGCTCGATTCCCTGACGTCATCACTGACAGATGGGGCAAGTGCGACATTTTGCCGTACGACATTGTGGCGCAGGACCACATTCCTGTTAGATCTGGTCCCTACTCCTGTGCACCCCCCAAACTCGAGATATTTAGAAATCTTATCATGGACCTGGAACAAAAGGAGGTTATTCGTCCCTCCAAATCCCCATACGCAAGTCCTGCGTTCATTATTCCCAGGAAAGGTCATGGGCATCGCTTGATTGTCGATTATAGAAAGCTTAATAAAAAAATAGTGTTCGACCCATACCCCATGCCTAGCATAGAGTCCGCCTTCCAACATCTTGGCGGAGCCAAATATTACAGCTTGATTGACCTTAATGCGAGCTTTCTGCAATGTGCTCTCTCAGAGTCGTCTAAGAAATTCACCGCGTTTATCACCCCCTGGCAAGTCTACGAATTCAACCGAGTGCCGTTAGGGATAAGTTGCGGGGGGCAAGCGTTGAGTAGAGTCTTAGACCATATTTTGGCGGACCTGAAATACAAATTCGTGTTTAACTACCTTGATGATATCTGCGTTTACAGCAAATCTTTTGATGACCATTTGCGTCATGTTGAGGTAGTGTTGAGGCGCCTGCGCGAGGCTGGGTTGACTGTAAACCCGGAGAAAGTCACATGGGCGAAGAGATCTATCCCATATCTTGGCTATATCATTTCTGAGGATAACCTGCTCGTTGACCCGGATCGGGTTAAGCCTATCTTGGATTTTCCCGCCCCAAAAAACATAAAAGGGGTATTAAGGTTTCTTGGTATGTGCGCCTACTACGCTAGGTTCATCCCGAACTTCTCTGACTTAGCCAACCCCCTTAACTCCTTGAAGAAAAAGGGTGCCACCTTTATTTGGGGTTCTGCCCAACAGCAGGCTTTTGTTGCGCTTAAGCGCCACCTAGTGTCACCAGCCGTGCTACGCATGCCTGACTTTTCTCTGCCTTTCCAACTACATGTTGATGCCTCCTCTGTAGCGCTAGGAGCGGTTCTCTCTCAAACGACTTCCGAGGGAAGTAGACCTGTAGCTTTCGCCAGCAGAACTTTGAGCCCTGCCGAAAGAAAGTATAGTATATATGAAAAGGAATGTCTCAGCTGTATCTTCGGCATCGACAAGTTCGCTGACTATCTAGAGCTTCGCCAGTTTGAGTTGTACACTGACAACATGGCCCTCAGCTGGATGTGGAATCACCCGAAACAACTAGGGAAAATTGGACGGTGGGTTTGGAAGCTATCCAGGTTCAAGTTTACGACCCATCACGTTGCTGGGAAGCTTAATGTTGTCGCTGACGCTTTGTCTAGGATGTGTGAGGATAAGGAACCTGTAGGAGAATGTAAGGAGGATGGCTCGTTATTTGTTATCCATACGATTCCCGAATCCTTTATCTCAATCAAAGACCATCAGTTGATGGATCCGTGTTGTAGACAGATCGTTGACAGGATCAAGCGTGGAGAGAGGATTGGGAACTACGAGATCTTTAAAGACCTCTTAGTAGTTCGTGTCAAGGGTAGGATAAGATATTTTGTGCCAGAGAAACTTAGGCCTATGTTACTTAAATATTTCCACGACTCCCTTTTTGGCGGCCATTGCGGTGTCCTTAAGACCGAACGCAAGATTTCTAAGGAATTTTTTTGGCCCTTAATGCCTAGAGACGTTAGAGATTGGGTGCGCAAATGTGAGCCGTGTCAATTGGCCAAACCGGCGCGTAATTCTAAAATAGGGTTTCACTCCGCGGATGTTGCTAAGCAACCGTGGGAGAAAGTTTTTGTTGATTTCGTCGGCCCCCTTACCCGCTCTACCCAAGGGAACACCTCTATACTCGTCGCCATGGACGCCTTCTCTAAATTCGTCATACTCATCCCCCTAAGGAACATGAAGGCAAGGACGACTGTTAATGCTCTGTGCAGGCGTGTTTGGGCGATTTTAGGGACCCCAAGGGTCATAGTAAGTGATAACGGACCGTGTTTCCGTTCTAAAGCTTTCGGAGATATGTGTTTTTCGTGGGGGATAAGACACGTTACCACTAGCCCGTACAACCCATCGCCGAACCATGTAGAAAGGTTTAATCGTAACCTAAACGTTGCCTTGACGATCTTTCACCACCTGGATCACACCCACTGGGACCAGGACTTAGACGTTTTGAACATTGCTTTTAACGCCGCTTTCCATGAGTCAGTCAAAGCCACTCCTTCCTCTATCCTCCTCAATAGGGACCTGAACCACCCGTTATTGTTTAACTGGGATATTGACCCACTCCTTAATGACGCAGGTGATTGTTCTTATGAAAAGAAATGTGAGGTAGCTTTTTCTAACCTCCTGAAGTCCCAAAGGAAGGTTGCCGCCACCTATAACCGAGGGCGTATCCCTGTCCCATTTAAACTTGGGGACGTTGTTGTGTGCAAGTGTTTTCCTCTTAGCTCAGCTGCTGACAAGTCTTCGGCGAAGATGGCGTATAAGTGGAGTGGTCCCTGGTCAATTGAAAGATTTCTTACACCTGTTTCGGTATTGTTAAAAGAAGTATCCGACCCATCTTTGACGCGTAGAGCACATGTCAGCCACCTAAAGGCTGCAGGGAAATGAGTCAATTGACCCCGTGCTGTGTGTCGTCTGTTTGCTTAAGTGTACCTTTGTGATTTAATTTTGCGTTCCAAGTGCATGTTTCTAAGTATTCTATATTGTTGTATATATGATTTATATAAGGGAAGGGGTACCCCCCCTGGTAGTGTTAGGATAAATTTGTAGTACTGTAGGGCCTAGGTATGACTTTGAGCAGAAACTTGTGTTGGACTGTTTATAATAAAGCGTGTGTCGGGTCCAAAGTACATAGTGCAGAACGTTCGCCCCACCGACCGGACTACCTCTAAGTGCGTGTGAAGCGGCAAACCCACCTTTCCTCATTCATGGAAAGTCGTCGCTAAACAGAGTTGTGGGTATCTCTGTGACTCGTGCTGGTAGACAATGTTAGTGCTACGAAACTGCCACAGTAACTTTCAAGGATGGCTGCGCTAACTGATAAACTTTACAATTGGATGTGATGTTCACGTGTAAACTTTTGTTCTCAGAGACTTCTCCTATTCGGCCTTCCGTCCCCCCCTTTTCTGCCCTGCCCTTTCCTTCCCCTCCTTTGTTCCTGTACACTCATCGGCAGTCAATGATCGCCCAGCTGGGCGTGGCGATGAAGCTTCCCTGGTGGTTAAAGCGGGCCACCTTACGAGCATATGCTGTCTCCCTGTCAACCCGGGATGACGGTGTGTTGGAGTGAGCGTGTGAAGCAGAGGTCTGCCCCCGGAGTCCAGTTATTCGTCATCTCCCGAACCTGCATCTGGCCACCTAACATGGCCTCGGAGGGTACCGGAGCCGCCACCCACCCTCTAGTCAGCGGTGAACATCGGGGAAGGCGCCTCCCCGTGTCTTCACCAAAGGCTAAGGACGTCCTTCTTCTCCGTCCAAGGGGGGACATTGTGACGTTGTCACAGACATAATGCAAACATGGACGATCTAGCTCACCTGATCTGGTCCCCTTTGACTGGGCTGGAACTCGACTTCATGAAACACGCACACTCTACTCCACTCAACATCACGCGGCTTACTGACCACCCGTGGCTCGAGGCCCGATTAGAGCAAGACTCGGACAATAGGACATCGAGATGCGCTAACCCGTATGCGCTGACGGTTGTGCTCGAGTGAAACAAGACTCATCCACCGGCGCGTGATTTGAAATTATCACGAGAATCGTCGAGACTTCTCCCGAAGCGACGTACACCCCTCTCCCTTCACCCCAGTGTGTTCCCGCCGTTTGTGAACACGTGATTGACTTTGTACTGTATATAACGGCTGGACTGTGTAGTGATGTCACTCATTTCTCTGCACTCGATTAGGTGAGACACTTGTCTTAGATTTAGACGTAGGTTGCTGTTCGACGTATTCTAAATTATGTTTGGGTTAAATTGTTCAAAATTTAAGTTTCGACTTTAAATATATATCATGATTACTAATAGTTATATTTCTCTGAGACTGCAGGATTTGCCTGTCAGCCATTATGGTTTATGCTCTAGCTTTTTCTTGGTACTTAACGTTGTGTCCGCCTCACGGACGGGTTGGAACTTTGACATGGCGCCATCTTAGGGCGCTAATGGAACTTTAGCATGTCGCCATCTTGGGGCGCTAATTATTTCTGTTTAACGTGTAACTTACTTAAAATAATTATTCTGCTTGCTAAAGGTTAAAAGGTTTGTTACGATTGTAAATTTTTTTAAAATTGTTATTCAACTCGGGGGGCGCGAGCCCGTGCGCCAGCACATTGGTCATTATAATAATAATATTTAGATTGAACTAATTTGATTAGGAACTATTGTAACAGGTTAGGTTTAGGTTAATCATTTTCTCTGTCGCGCCTTATAATGGCGGCCTATTATAAAACTTTATACCTTTGTCAATGTAGTGTTACCATCACCAGGTCGTGTAGACATATATATATATTACTTGTATTTAACTTTCCTGCTAGGTTAGTCGCCTTCTGCGAGGGTCAATTTAATTATGACTACGTTGGTATTAATTGTTCTGTTTTCTCTTAACGACTTGGGGTCTTGCCCCTTTATTTATTGTTTATTTCGGCCCTTATCGGCCAGTCACTCGAGTTTCCTAGAGTGCCTCGCTCTTGTATGTCTGCGAGTTGTTTGTAGAATAAAATAAACTCTCTTGTAACTAACCTACCTTTTATTTGTTGTAATATGAACCTACCATATCATATGAAGGGGGGGTTACATTGTAAAGATTATATTAAATACTTTTGCTTGATTAGTCAAACAGAACATTAATTTTTACAGCTAACCAGAACTTGATGAAGTCAGAGGAATTGAACAAAGTTTGAGAAACCCTCATATAAACTGTGGTATCAAATGTTTGAGCAAGAGCACTCCAGAAGCTTATCTGCTCTTTAGATCAAGTTGTTTCTGCTTGCTAATGAGTAGGGCCCGGATGTTGATAACGTAAAAAATTAAAAAATATGCAATTTAAAATGTTAAAAAATGACTTTATTAAATGACCTAAAACTTAAGAAAATGAATGATAAAGTGAAAAAAAAATGATATAATGAACGTTTGAAAAAAAATCTTCAGAAAATAGGCACAAACTAATATATGTTATTTTAATTCGCCTTAATCTGAGTTGCACTGGACTACAAATGTAATTCTCAGGTTGTCGAAAGTGAAGGATCCACGGTTATCTGCCAGAAAGTTCTGCGTTCTACATCAACTGATGTTATCGTAGCGTACTTGAAGTGAGGAAGATCGTTCGTTGGCTGTTAAAACCCCTTCAATCCATATAGTATATATATGAGATTTGAGACAGTCTTACCCAGTATTCTTTACAGCACTTTTTTCGGTTTACATGCAATAGCTGTAGCAATTTTTCCATGAGCATTGTTAACACCAGTCTCCACCTGTTTGACTAGTGAAATGAAATATACCATTGCCTTTCCCTTTTTTTCCATGAGCATTGTTAACACCAGTCTCCACCTGTTTGACTAGTGAAATGAAATATACCATTGCCTTTCCCTTTTTTCCAGCGATGTGATAGTTGTCAACAATAATGCAAAGACCACCTGGAAATGTTCACAATAATACAAGCATGCATTTAACTATGTGCCCCAGCGTGTGATGATAGGTTGTGGTCGTGGTGGGAGGAAGTAAGGTGAAACCCAGGGTTGCCACGCACCTGGAAAACAGGGAAAATACAGGGAATTCTTTTGTGTCTGGAAAAAACCTGGAAAACACAGGGAATTTCATAAAAAAGCTAGAATTTACTAGAATTTGTTAGTGAATTTGAGCAATACAGTGCTTGCAAGCTTAAAATAGTAGGAACAATATAGACTAAAATTTGTAACTGGAGAACTGAGCAATCTGATTTGAACACGTCTCATTTATGATGATTATGCTTACCAGCACCTCATCAACTTGAGATAAGTCCTGACTGCAACCGAGACAATGACTCGTTCGGAAAATGCCGCCCTTTTTGGATTCCTCCACTCACCCCCGCCAATACCAGAAACATCTCGTTTCCTCCACCCCCATACTCCAACATCATTAAGCCCATGCTCCTGTCACGTGTTTCTACTGCCAGTTGAAGGAATTCATTCTCTGGATTTTGGTGTGTTATTTGTCTCTTGTTTAAAAAGTTTACTCCTTTGTAAAGATATTTTGGTTTTTGTAGCGTAATGTTTTAAGACTGTACCCTACCTATCTTGCCATTTTGTCTATTTTTAATTTTTTTAGAAATTGCCAAGGTATCAATAAAATTAAATCTTTATGGGTTTTAACGTTTTCATTACAGTCAACTCCCGACTAAACAAAGGTGGATTTACCTGGTTGCTGCCGTGGCTAGTATATATAAAAAAAGGAGTATAGTGAAAAGTTTATGAAAATTTTGCCTCCAGCCTGCTAGTGTGTCATAAAATTAGAGTGGTTGTAAAAATGACCTATTGGGTTTGTGTCCGCGCATAGCTAGTTTACCTCCCTCTTCCACCCCCTGTGAAATGGACTAGCCCACTTCTACCACCCTTCTCTCCAAGGTCACAGCTCTTTTTTCTCAGTTTTTCTCTCTGTTCAGTGCAGTGTTAGAGATATGCGATACTGGTAAAATATCGATATTTGAGTATGAACAAACATGAACAAGAAGTATATATATATTTCTCAGTATCAATACTTTCATTTAGCGATAGAAAAATAAAAGCAATAATAAGGAAAGATGAATAAATTTAATAAATGATCATAAAATAAAGGAAGTAAAAGGAGAAAGTAGGTAAATAAAAATCTTTTGATATTGTATCGAAAGAAAAGTATCGATACTGGTATCATATCATTCTTAGTGCTAGTTTAACGTCTCGTAAAAGTGTAAGATATTAAAATCATTTCAAAATCAAAACCTTATCTCTATATGACTATACCTCTTAATTTTTTTTATTCCATATTTTTTGAAAATGGATCAAACGATTTTGATTAAAATAAATATATATGGACTAATTTACCTTCCAAATAACACCATATATCTGTTTTTTCGGTAAAAATATCGTTGAGGGCTAGTTAACTTGAAATATTTTAAAACGAGCTTCAACGATTTGGTTCAAAATTGGTAACTTGGGCCTTAGGCCTAATAATTGTGTTTGTGGTAGACAGTTGTTTAAGGATATTTTACTGATTGATTTTTCATTAAGGGTTATTATGATAAATTTATGTACGATTGTGTCGTATCATTTATTAATCAAGTAGTTACTGTATTTGGTAGTTTTCGATGGGTTTGCAGATTTACCATGGAAATTGATATAACAGGGTTACCCCGCTAACTTGAGAGTTGACAATATTTGTTTTTTTATATTTATTACAATATGTTAGGGATGAGGATGGCAGTTTATTAGAGGAAATGCACCAGAATGATGAGGAAAATCACGTGTTAATTTCATTATTGTCAATTCACGATTTGTGTGGGCTACTTAGTCTATACAGTACATATACCATAATTAGGATTGGTTAAAATGTTTTTTAAATCAAGTAATACATTCTTCTAAAATAAAATAGATACTACATTTAAACTCAAAATTGTATTTTTGGTATTTCCACTTTTTTTCTTTCATTTCCTTTAGGGCCTACAGTAACTATAACCAATTTTTCCTTCTAGAAAATGTATGTAATTCATTTCTCATCCCTTTTCAGAATAACTCTTAAGCATGTATTTACCTTGCACAATAAAACATGTCTCCAATGACAAATTAACACTCTTCATTTCTAAAATTTTCTCTAAAGCAAACTTTAATGCCTCTATAATTATATTTATAATATCTATTAGGTGTCTGGAAAAATTAAAATCTACTCTGGAAAACCTGGAAAACTCAGGGAATTTTTTAATAAGAAAATAGTGGCAACCCTGAAACCGTCCGGCCCTTAAAACTCGTCCGGTTCTGCGCATGACGTCAGTTTAGGGGACTTGCCTTACTGCGAGCATTGCGCGCTATGGCACATTATCTAGTTATCTTAGATTTCAACAATACACCTTGTCTAAATCACTACAGAATAATGTAGAAGTATGTAGCGATCTTTTAGAATGTGTATAGCAAGAATAATAGGGGTGTGAAATAATAAAATTACATATATTTTAACATCATAATGCAAAGTGAACGAACTTATCCTTCAAACAAGGATAATAAAAACAATAGATTCATATTTTACTACTCAAAATATTATGATGCACACGTTGAAGAACACATCTTGTTTCAATAACTCCACCAATATTAGATTAAATTATGAATGTCAAACAAAATCCTTGACTTGAACGAATAAAGCACAAAAAAAACGTAAATTGGTCACAACAGAAAACAATACAAAATATAATATGTAACCAAGAAAAGCAAAGAACATTCAGAATATTTTAAACCATTATTAAGTAAACTTATATTCCTTTTTCATTATAAACACCTATTTTATAACTGCAATATTAAGGCCAAATTTATTAACTCTTTTGATTTTTTTAAAATCTATGATTGTAAATCACTATTTTTCCTTTCTCATATAAATATAAAATAATGCAATCGTGAAATTTTTCAACCTTGACATTTTGATGAATCATTGCGTTTAATATGTCCCAAACCCCAAAAAATGAAGTTAACAATTATATATGTCCTGGGTCTTGATCCTAGAATATTTAATGAAATTGATATTTAATATGGCCATAGCTCAAGATTTTTATTCAGACGCTAGCTTTTAAATTAAGAGTAATTTACTGAAAGGTGATTTGTTTAAATTTCAAATTATTTTACAAGTGCTTTAACGATTTAGTTTAAAATTGATATCTAATGAGTGTTTATCTGATGATACACACTGTATACTTGTTTCTCTGGTAAAAAATCATTTATGAGCAGTTTACTAATGAGTAATGATTAATTTATTCCAAAGAGCTTTATCTTTCTACATTTTTGTGGATAATAAAGTAAGATACGACATTGCAAGGATTTCTGGAAATCTTCTTGTGCAAAATGATCAAAACAGATTGTGGCTGGATGGAAATGTTATAATTAGCTTAGAAGAAATAATCTAATTTAATGAAGAAATTATTTTGTAAATATAAAAATTAAAAATAAATATGAAGGAAACAATATTAAATTATTTTAAATATTTAACAAGTCTCTTAAAAAATACATAAAGTTATAAATTTTATCTTATCTTTTTCCCCCCACGTCCATCTGGGTTATACATATATATATTTACACAAAATAATATGGATATGAGAAATGTAAAATGTAAAATTTAGGGGATATATACCCTCATATTAATAGGAAGAGAGGAGGAAACCATTTATGAAAACCCACCCTTATCACACTCAGATGAGAATCGAATCTCACCCTTCCCCGTCAATAGCAAACAAGAGTAGATTGGCTTGACCAAGGCTAAGATCATGTGATAACCTATTCCTGCCAAACTAAACAGTCAAATCACTTGGTGTATATCTACGACAGTAGTTTCAAGCTTAAATATGCCAGAAGACCACAGTTGAACCCTCGGAATCTAGTGGCGGACCGCAATATAATCGGATAATTTCTGTCATTCTATGCAAAAATGAGAAAAGGTAATTTAAACATGTTTAGTTACATATTAAACGAATTTTCCAACAAAAATATACTCTTTGCTAAGTCAATATAATAACAGAAAATGTAAGGAAGAAATTATATAGAGCTTTCATGTATTTATTCCCACGCTAGTCAAAACTTTACGTTTCTCGAATAAAAACACCAAACTTTACTGCGGTTGATTATTTTCGCAAGAAACTTCGTGGGCCACCAGTAGGGAATACGAATTTTCATATTGCATTTCTAAAATTTTAAAATACTGACAACTGGTGGCAAATTGTAACAATGGTAGAGAAACAATGAAAATATAATACACTCGAATTAAAACGACAAAGTAGAGAACATTCCTATTAATAAAATACAAGCTACAGTATTGCTAAACTTAAATATTCAATTTTCAGTTTAATCTGATATGTTTGTCCACTTATAAAATAAGTATCAAAAGAAAATCTATCCACTCACATCGTCGGGAACGTGTACAGAGTCAAGTCTTATCTAGTTTGGTTTGTCGGCGACGGGGAGATTGGGGTTCGAATACAACCGGGCTTACTTACGTTGTTGTTCCTAAATGGTTTTCCATCCTCTCTCCACGCAAGTTCCTACCTTATTAGTATACATATGAGGACTGCCTGAACAGGTAAAAAGACTGAGTTCACATTATAATTTTTTAAAAGTACAGGTCTACTAATGCTAATAAAATAGTAGGACCTTACGCAAAAATATTAACAAAATTAATTAATATATGTACCCGCTTCAGTTGTCAAATTCCGGAAGTGGGGCCCTTTCTTAAACGGTTTTACACTCTCCCTCCATGCAAATACGGGTACATTTCATCTAACTTCAACCATCTTCCACCTAGCATATTTTCGTAGTTAAATATGCATATAGCTCAAAAGAGTAAAAATACATAATGTCATAAACACATTTATTTAAAAATAGCTTCTATATGATTTTAGATTTTGACTGGATTAACGGAGATTATAAGTCTTGAAGAACCCGTTGTGCAGCTTATTATTACTATTAAATTATAGATGATAATATATTAATGAATGTTTGTACAATTTATCTATAAAGCATCAAACATTGCCATATTATATTTGTTATATAGTTAGAGAAAATTGCTAACAAGTTTTTAAATTAAATTTGTCTTCCCTCTTACATACTACTATCCACTTTCTTTTATTAATTTCATCCTTTGGAAAGCTTAGATATTTAATATTGCTGCGTGATTCCTAATTTTAAACATTTAAACACACTAAATAGGTGGTATATTCGAGTTGTTCCTACCAGACTCCCCCGAAGCTGACGTCACGGCGAGAAGGAAGGAGTGGGAGATCATGCGCACGGTTTCACCTTACTTCCTCACACCACGGGTTGAAATGTGCAACTCGTGAGGGTTTTAATGTTTGTCACAAGCAATTTGCTCGCACTTCTTCACAAACTTTGTAGACCTTGTGCTAGGCACGTGACCAATGAATTAGATGCTGCATCACTCATAAATAAAAGAACATTGTCATGTTTATGTACTCAGTCCACAGAAGAAACTGTCAAACATTTAGGATATTATCGAGTAATTAACCTTTTTTAATACTCCGGTGGTTAATACAAATATTCCATCTAATGTTCCAATCACATTGGCTACATAGCGCCCACATCAGTGGCCTCACCAATAGAAACCCACATCTTCTTCCCGCGAGTACCGAAACTTATTTTATTTACAGTTTCTTTGTAACACTGTGGTTAATAATTCTTAAGTAAAGTCGACTCGTCTGATGTCTCTTGGTTTGTGTATTTTTCCAAAAATGCACGTAATATAAGATTAGAGAGTTTAAATAGTGGAATGTTTGCTGACAGTAACACGTCACACAGTTCTCTACTAAAGTGTGAGGACCAGGTGGATGTTGAAGCAACTGAAGCTATCAAACGTTGAACTGCTGCTTTGTTTGGGTGACCTGGTGGTCTAGGGGTAAGGTGTCAGACTTCTGTGCTGGCGGCCGGGGTTCAATCCTCGGTCCTGGCACAGATTTATCTGATTTCCAAACCCTTCCATCACCTCTGACAAGACATCTTTTGAATGTGGGGAATGCCAGGTCGCCACCGTGGTTCGGATTCCACGTTAAACTGTAGGTCCTTCATTTCATCTCACAATCACCCTACCATTACACATTGGCGTAAGTGCGTATAACCCGAACGGGTAGTAAGACGCGGTGCTAATAATAATGCTTTCTTTGATGCACGCTCAAGAGCACGCACATTGGCTGATATGCTGTGTTTCGCTACAACTTGCAATATAGTCGGTAGAAAACACTCATCACAAAACTCTGCTATTATTTGTCTTAAATGGACTGGCACACTAGGTTTGATTTGAGGTATTTTCAAAGAGGTATTGAAACAAAGACCACGCCTTCCCCCCCCCCCCCCCCCCCAACAGAGAAGTGCTTGTGTGCGACTCAAGACAACATTCCAGACATTCCATTCCGCTTCCTGCTAAAGCTAACCTTCAGCCAGTTATTAGCAAAATAATATGATGAACTATTTTATTTCTGTATTTTGAAAGAAGTGTTTTTATAATCTACTACTTTAAGGCTTGGAAAAGTAATTTCATAAAATATGACATAAATACCCAAAATTACAAAAATTCTTAAATTACAGAATTATCCAAAATTAAAGAAAATGCACTTAAAATAAAATAAAAACCCGTCAAGAAATACAAAAAAATGCAAAACAAAAAGGATATGTTTTAAACGGAATGTCTTTAACAGAGTTGATATATATTTGAGCTTGCACCAGACCGCTCAGTAAAAAGATGACGTGTCATCAACTTCTTAGTTCTACTAATGAGTAATGAGTAATGACTCATAAATACCTGGCTGTTCACCTGCCTTCCTACAGTCAGGTAAAGAGCATAGATCCGGAATGATTGACACACGAAGACCCTCCCCTTCCCCACGTAAAGAGTTCTCATTAATTTCACACAAGTTTAGAGAATAGAGGCTCCGCCTTCTTCTAATCTTTCAAGTGTGCATTTTGTTGTTTCTGAAACGGGCTCATGAGAAAACTATATAATGCTGTTCACCCATCCCTCGTGCCTTGACAATCTAATGTTCGTGGAGAGTATCATAGTTCGTGCTAGCAAGACACCCAGAACATAGTTGATATTCCTTCACGAGTATTCTACCTCGGGGCTACCAATGTCCCTAATGATGAGTTCGTCTGAAATGTTAGCCCCAGGATTAACATTTTCTATCCATTTTTAATATGGGTCGGAGCTGTGATGGAAATCAAATGCTAATTTCATTGTGGTACTCCCCTCCGGGTCCCCCCTCCCCCCTCTTCAACTGTCCTTGTGTATTAGCACTGATTAACAACGGCTTTCACTGTTGCCACCCGCATTTCCCCTAGGGAATCTTTGCTTGCGTTGTTAAAATGGAACAATATGTGTTGTCATTCAACTATTGTGACATCTTCTCCCCATTGTCACAGGAACACTCGGTCTAATGGAGTTGCAGTCCGTCTGCTCTTACATTTTACTATTACAGAGATCGATAACAAAGTATCGCCGGCTATTATGTGGCGAATAAAAGATAGAAAGAATATAAATTATAGATCTAGGATTCTGAATTTTCAAAATATAAGTGAGGGTTGAATGTTTATTGGGAATACTTGTGTATACTACATTATACTATATACACGCAAACATAATTCCTACTTGGGTGACTTCATGACGTGATTGAAAGAAAAAACCCTTCTCGGTCTTAGGCGACTCTCATTGGGAAATAGTTTGTTGCTCCAACATAGTACCCAGATGTAATGTTTTATGCGAGCCCTGAGGGTTCAACAGCGTCCATTCTGCCCAAAGCTAAGAACGAACATTCCTGTGTGTGAGGGGGGATGTGTTGGTTTGGGTCAGTGTCCTGGCATTAACTCTTTAAACTACATCATTATAATAATAACACTAACACTAGGCTGAAAACCAATCATCTTGGCGGCAGCAACAAAGTCTTAAAGTTCGTGAGTGCAGTGTGATTTAGAGGAAACTGTTCCCTGGTCTTGAGTGTGATCTGGAGGAAACTACTGTTCCCTGGTCTTGATGAGTGTGATCTAGAGGAAACTGTTCCCTGGTCTTGAGTGTGATCTGGAGGAAACTACTGTTCCCTGGTCTTGATGAGTGTGATCTAGAGGAAACTACTGTTCCCTGGTCTTGATGAGTGTGATTTAGAGGAAACTGTTCCCTGGTCTTATTGAGTGTGATCTGGAGGAAACTACTGTTCCCTGGTCTTGATGAGTGTGATTTAGAGGAAACTGTTCCCTGGTCTTGATGAGTGTGATCTAGAGGAAACTACTGTTCCCTGGTCTTGATGAGTGTGATCTAGAGGAAACTGTTCCCTGGTCTTGATGAGTGTGATCTAGAGGAAACTACTGTTCCCTGGTCTTGATGAGTGTGATCTAGAGGAAACTACTGTTCCCTGGTCTTGATGAGTGTGATCTAGAGGAAACTACTGTTCCCTGGTCTTGATGAGTGTGATCTAGAGGAAACTACTGTTCCCTGGTCTTGATGAGTGTGATCTAGAGGAAACTACTGTTCCCTGGTCTTGATGAGTATGATCTAGAGGAAACTACTGTTCCCTGGTCTTGATGAGTGTGATTTAGAGGAAACTACTGTTCCCTGGTCTTGATGAGTGTGATCTAGAGGAAACTACTGTTCCCTGGTCTTGATGAGTGTGATCTAGAGGAAACTACTGTTCCCTGGTCTTGATGAGTGTGATCTAGAGGAAACTACTGTTCCTTGGTCTTGATGAGTGTGATTTAGACGAAACTGTTCCCTGGTCTTGATGAGTGTGATTTAGAGGAAACTGTTCCCTGGTCTTGATGAGTGTGATTTAGAGGAAACTGTTCCCTGGTCTTGATGAGTGTGATCTAGAGGAAACTTCCCTGGTCTTGATGAGTGTGATCTAGAGGAAACTACTGTTCCCTGGTCTTGATACGTGTGATTTAGAGGAAACTGTTCCCTGGTCTTGAGTGTGATCTGGAGGAAACTACTGTTCCCTGGTCTTGATGAGTGTGATCTGGAGGAAACTACTGTTCCCTGGTCTTGATGAGTGTGATCTAGAGGAAACTACTGTTCCCTGGTCTTGATGAGTGTGATCTAGAGTAAACTACTGTTCCCTGGTCTTGATGAGTGTGATCTGGAGGAAACTACTGTTCCCTGGTCTTGATGAGTGTGATCTAGAGGAAACTACTGTTCCCTGGTCTTGATGAGTGTGATTTAGAGGAAACTTCCCTGGTCTTGATGAGTGTGGTCTAGAGTAAACTACTGTTCCCTGGTCTTGATGAGTGTGATCTGGAGGAAACTACTGTTCCCTGGTCTTGATGAGTGTGATCTAGAGGAAACTACTGTTCCCTGGTCTTGATGAGTGTGATCTGGAGGAAACTACTGTTCCCTGGTCTTGATGAGTGTGATCTAGAGGAAACTACTTTTCCCTGGTCTTGATGAGTGTGATTTAGAGGAAACTGTTCCCTGGTCTTGATGAGTGTGTTCTAGAGGAAACTACTGTTCCCTGGTCTTGAGTGTGATCTGGAGGAAACTACTGTTACCTGGTCTTGATGAGTGTGATCTAGAGGAAACTACTGTTCCCTGGTCTTGATGAGTGTGATTTAGAGGAAACTTCCCTGGTCTTGATGAGTGTGATATGGAGGAAACTACTGTTCCCTGGTCTTGATGAGTGTGATCTAGAGGAAACTTCTGTTCCCTGGTCTTGATGAGTGTGATCTAGAGGAAACTACTGTTCCCTGGTCTTGATGAGTGTGATTTAGAGGAAACTGTTCCCTGGTCTTGATGAGTGTGATCTAGAGTAAACTACTGTTCCCTGGTCTTGATGAGTGTGATCTAGAGGAAACTACTGTTCCCTGGTCTTGATGAGTGTGTTTAGAGGAAACTTCCCTGGTCTTGATGAGTGTGATCTAGAGTAAACTACTGTTCCCTGGTCTTGATGAGTGTGATCTGGAGGAAACTACTGTTCCCTGGTCTTGATGAGTGTGATCTAGAGGAAACTACTGTTCCCTGGTCTTGATGAGTGTGATCTGGAGGAAACTACTGTTCCCTGGTCTTGATGAGTGTGATCTAGAGGAAACTGTTCTCTGGTCTTGATGAGTGTGATCTAGAGGAAACTACTGTTCCCTGGTCTTGATGAGTGTGATTTAGAGGAAACTACTATTCCCTGGTCTTGATGAGTGTGATCTAGAGGAAACTACTGTTCCCTGGTCTTGATGAGTGTGATCTAGAGGAAACTACTGTTCCCTGGTCTTGATGAGTGTGATCTAGAGGAAACTACTGTTCCCTGGTCTTGATGAGTGTGATCTAGAGGAAACTACTGTTCCCTGGTCTTGATGAGTGTGATCTAGAGGAAACTACTGTTCCCTGGTCTTGATGAGTGTGATCTAGAGGAAACTACTGTTCCCTGGTCTTGATGAGTGAAATGCGTGTTTCCTCCTTAACGAAGAGAATTAGATCCAGAGGGCTAGTTGTTATGATTTGCATGTATGAGGCTGAAACATGACCTTCATATGAAGTGTACATAATAACATATCTATAATATAGTAAATCAAAATACTTTCTAATTTATAAACAATTTAAAATAGATCAAATTGCATCTTTTTAATCATATGTAAGTAATTTTCTTTTTATACCACTTTTATTTGATTTTATCTCAGAATCAAATCAATCAAATCAATTAATGTAGAGGCACTTTTCAACCTTACATTTTTTGATTTTTTGTTTCAAATTTGGTATACTGAAAGAAACACTTGAGATATGTGACTATGAACAACTAATTTCAGGTCAATATATTTTTATTTGCGAAATTATAAGGGTACAAAATTTGAGATTTCGACAATTTTTTTTACCATCTTGCTAACTTTAACATTTAATATTTCAGTAACCTCTGTACCTAAAGAAGTAATTCAATGGTTTTTGGAAAGGTCTTGAATAGCTCTTTCATATGAGATTTTAATTGGCTGTATTAAAAAAGGTTATAAAATAGTTATAATCAATATTTGGGATTTAGCTCTACTCGTTAATATTTTGATTAATACATGAATGGATTGATCGTCGCAAATATTGCTTAGAAATGTCTATTTCATGAAATTTCTTGTTATTTTTCTATAAAATGCTTAATTTTAAAGAACACACAACCATATCCGGGCACACGGAAGACCAAATAGAGAAAAATAGAATCAAGGATGTAGCCAGCCAATAATTTCAGGGGGGAGCGCGTGAGTTAATAGGCTCATCCCCCAACTGTTGGAGGCTAGAAATATTTTTAAATGATAAAACAGTTTTAGAAGCTATCTGAAGTGTTTTTTTTTATGATAACACAGCCCCCTCCCTGATTTATACTATTCTTAATTTTGATATTGTTTGAACCATAATTAAAGCCATATATTTTGTTCATATAAATTCGGGGGTTCAGGAAGGGGGGGGATTGAACCCCCAAAACACCCTCACCGCCGGCTACGGCCTTGAATAGAATGATGGAAACATTTATTTAACCTGCTTTATTTTCCAATATAATATATTGAAAAAAAAATTATACCCCCACTTTCTAGAATACTAAAAAAATATTGTTGGTCCTTTGCAACAAACAAGAGATGGTGTCATATTATTCAATTTGGTGTTTGCGGTATTTACAGAGAAAGATCAAAGAAACAGGGTGGATAGATTTTCTCTACTCAAACAAGCTTCGTTGTCGAATGACCTCAAGCTAGTTTGTCAGTCGTGTGTTGAAATAATCTGCCGGCTCAGAAAAGACGGTTTAGTAACTTATGATGTGAGTGGAAAGAGATGTAAGGGCTGTAAGTGGCGATTTGTAGGTCGGTCACTTGAAATCTTCTGAACTGCAATGATTGAACTATATAGTCTGATTTTGTTAGGAAGAGCAGTAGATTTCTAGAATGTATCTATACGCCAAATTATATTATTTGAAATACCATATGTTTAACAGCTGTCACTTTTGACAAAGTTTTGAAAAAATAATAATTATAATAAAAGAAGGAAATTACTTTTTTTTAATTCAAAATAATATCTTTTTGATAAAAGCAATTTGTTTAATTTTTTCATATGTGTACTACATGAAACACTGAGAGGATGATAGAAGGGCAGGGTCTACTCTTACCAGAAAGTTGTACTACATGTAACACTGAGAGGAGGATAGAAGGGCAGGGTCTACACACATTACCAGAAAGTTGTACTAAATGAAACACTGAGAGGAGGATAGAAGAGCAAGGTCTACACACTTACCAGAAAGTTGTACTACATGAAACACTGAGAGGAGGATAGAAGGGCAGGGTCTACACACTTACCAGAAAGTTGTATTACATGAAACACTGAGAGGAGGATAGAAAGGCAAGGTCTACACACTTACCAGAAAGTTGTATTACATGGAACATTGAGAGGATGATAGAAGGGCAGGGTCTACACACTTACCAGAAAGTTGTATTACATGAAACACTGAGAGGATGATAGAAGGGCAGGGTCTACACACTTACCAGAAAGTTGTATTACATGAAACACTGAGAGGATGATAGAAGGGCAGGGTCTACACACTTACCAGAAAGTTGTACTACATGAAACACTGAGAGGATGATAGAAGGGCAGGGTCTACACACTTACCAGAAAGTTGTATTACATGAAACACTGAGAGGAGGATAGAAAGGCAAGGTCTACACACTTACCAGAAAGTTGTATTACATGAAACACTGAGAGGAGGATAGAAAGGCAAGGTTTACACACTTACCAGAAAGTTGTATTACATGAAACATTGAGAGGAGGATAGAAAGGCAAGGTTTACACACTTACCAGAAAGTTGTACTAGATGGAACATTGGAAGGAGGATAGAAGGCAAGGTCTACATACTTACCAGAAAGTTGTATTACATGAAACATTGGGAGGAGGATAGAAAGGCAAGGTCTACACACTTACCAGAAAGTTGTACTACATGAAACATTGAGAGGAGGATAGAAAGGCAAGGTCTACACACTTACCAGAAAGTTGTACTACATGAAACATTGAGAGGAGGATAGAAGGGCAAGGTCTACACACTTACCAGAGAGTTGTATTACATGGAACATTGAGAGGAGGATAGAAAGGCAGGGTCTACACACTTACCAGAAAGTTGTACTACATGAAACATTGAGAGGAGGATAGAAGGGCAAGGTCTACACACTTACCAGAGAGTTGTATTATATGGAACATTGAGAGGAGGATAGAAAGGCAGGGTCTACACACTTACCAGAAAGTTGTACTAGATGGAACATTGGGAGGAGGATAGAAGGGCAAGGTCTACACACTTACCAGAAAGTTGTACTACATGAAACATTGAGAGGAGGATAGAAGGGCAGGGTCTACACATTACCAGAAAGTTGTATTACATGAAACATTGAGAGGAGGATAGAAAGGCATGGTCTACACACTTACCAGAAAGTTGTACTAGATGGAACATTGAGAGGAGGATAGAAGGGCAGGGTCTACATACTTACCAGAAAGTTGTACTAGATGGAACATTGGGAGGAGAATAGAAGGGCAGGGTCTACACACTTACCAGAAAGTTGTACTAGATTGAACATTGGGAGGAGGATAGAAGGGCAGGGTCTACACACTTACCAGAAAGTTGTATTACATGAAACACTAAGAGGAGGATAGAATGGCAGGTTCTACACACTTACCAGAAAGTTGTATTACATGAAACATTGAGAGGAGGATAGAAGGGCAGGGTCTACACACTTACCAGAAAGTTGTATTACATGAAACATTGAGAGGAGGATAGAAGGGCAGGTCTACACACTTACCAGAAAGTTGTATTACATGAAACATTGAGAGGAGATAGAAGGGCAGGTCTACACACTTACCAGAAAGTTGTATTACATGAAACATGAGAGGAGATAGAAGGGCAGGTCTACACACTTACCAGAAAGTTGTATACATGAAACATGAGAGGAGGATAGAAGGGCAGGTCTACACACTTACCAGAAAGTTGTATTACATGAAACATTGAGAGGAGATAGAAGGGCAGGGTCTACACACTTACCAGAAAGTTGTATTAATGAAACATGAGAGGAGGATAAAGGCAGGGTCTACACACTTACCAGAAAGTTGTATACATGAAACATTGAGAGGAGATAGAAGGGCAGGTCTACACACTTACCAGAAAGTTGTATACATGAACATGAGAGGAGGATAGAAGGGCAGGTCTACACACTTACAGAAAGTTGTATTAATGAACATGAGAGGAGGATAGAAGGGCAAGGTCTACACACTTACCAGAAAGTTGTATTACATGAACATTGAGAGGAGGATAGAAGGGCAGGTCTACACACTTACCAGAAAGTTGTATTACATGAAACATGAGAGGAGGATAGAAGGGCAGGGTCTACACACTTACCAGAAAGTTGTATTAACATGAAACATTGAGAGGAGGATAGAAGGGCAGGTCTACACACTTACCAGAAAGTTGTATACATGAAACATTGAGAGGAGGATAGAAGGGCAGGGTCTACACACTTACCAGAAAGTTGTATTACATGAAACATGAGAGGAGGATAGAAGGGCAGGTTACACACTTACCAGAAAGTTGTATTACATGAAACATTGAGAGGAGGATAGAAGGCAGGGTCTACACACTTACAGAAAGTTGTATACATGAACATGGAGGAGGATAGAAGGGCAGGCTACACACTTACCAGAAAGTTGTATACATGAAACATTGAGAGGAGGATAGAAGGGCAGGTCTACACACTTACCAAAAGTTGTATACATGAACATTGAGAGGAGGATAGAAGGCAGGTCTACACTTACCGAAGTTGTTACAGAACATTGAGGAGTAGAGGGCAGTTACACTTACCAGAAAGTTGTATTACATGAAACATTGAGAGGAGGATAGAAGGCAGGTCTACACACTTACCAGAAGTTGTATTAATGAACATTGAGAGGAGGATAGAAGGGCAGGGTCTACACACTTACCAGAAAGTTGTATAATGAAACATTGAGAGGAGGATAGAAGGGCAGGTCTACACACTTACCAGAAAGTTGTATACATGAAACATGAGAGGAGGATAGAAGGCAGGTCTACACACTTACCAGAAAGTTGTATTACATGAAACATGAGAGGAGGATAGAAGGGCAGGTTACACATTACCAGAAGTTGTATATGAAACATGAGAGAGGATAGAAGGGCAGGTCTACACACTTACCAGAAAGTTGTATTACATGAAACATTGAGAGGAGGATAGAAGGGCAGGTCTACCACTTACCAGAAGTTGTATTACATGAAACATTGAGAGAGGATAGAAGGCAGGTCTACACACTTACCAGAAAGTTGTATTAATGAACATGAGAGGAGATAGAAGGCAGGTTACACACTTACCAGAAAGTTGTATTACATGAAACATTGAGAGGAGGATAGAAGGCAGGTCTACAACTTACAGAAAGTTGTATTACATGAAACATTGAGAGAGGATAGAAGGGAGGTCTACACACTTACCAGAAAGTTGTATAATGAAACATGAGAGGAGGATAGAAGGCAGGTCTACACACTTACCAGAAAGTTTATAATGAAACATTGAGAGGAGGATAGAAGGCAGGTCTAACACTTACCAGAAGTTGTATTACATGAAACATGAGAGAGATAGAAGGCAGGTTACACACTTACCAGAAAGTTGTATTAATGAAACATGAGAGGAGGATAAGGGCAGGGTCTACACATTACCAGAAAGTTGTATTAATGAACATGAGAGAGGATAGAAGGCAGGTTACACACTTACCAGAAAGTTGTATTACATGAAACATTGAGAGGAGGATAGAAGGGCAGGTCTACACACTTACCAGAAGTTGTATTACTGAAACATTGAGAGGAGGATAGAAGGCAGGTCTACACACTTACAGAAAGTTGTATATGAAACATAGAGTGAGGATAGAAGGGCAGGGTCTACACACTTACCAGAAGTTGTATTAATGAAACTGAGAGGAGATAGAAGGCAGGTCTACACACTTACCAGAAAGTTGTATTACATGAAACATTGAGAGGAGGATAGAAGGCAAGGGTCTACACACTTACCAGAAGTTGTACTAATGGAAACATTGAGAGTAGGATAGAAGGGCAGGTCTACACACTTACCAGAAAGTTGTATTACATGAAACATTGAGAGGAGGATAGAAGGGCAGGTCTACACACTTACCAGAAAGTTGTATTACATGAAACATTGAGAGGAGGATAGAAGGGCAAGGTCTACACACTTACCAGAAAGTTGTATACATGAAACATTGAGAGGAGGATAGAAGGCAAGGTCTACACACTTACCAGAAAGTTGTATACATGAACATGAGAGGAGGATAGAAGGGCAAGGTCTACACACTTACCAGAAAGTTGTATTACATGAAACATGAGAGGAGATAGAAGGCAAGGTCTACACACTTACCAGAAAGTTGTACTACATGAACATTGAGAGGAGGATAGAAGGGCAGGTCTACACACTTACCAGAAAGTTGTACTTACATGAAACATTGAGAGGAGGATAGAAGGGCAAGGTCTACACACTTACCAGAAAGTTGTATTACATGAAACATTGAGGAGGGATAGAAGGCAGGTCTACACACTTACCAGAAAGTTGTATTACATGAAACATTGAGAGGAGGATAGAAGGGCAAGGGTCTACACACTTACCAGAAAGTTGTATTACATGAAACATGAGAGGAGGATAGAAGGGCAAGGTCTACACACTTACCAGAAAGTTGTATTACATGAACATTGAGAGGAGGATAGAAGGGCAGGGTCTACACACTTACCAGAAAGTTGTACTACATGAAACATTGAGAGGAGGATAGAAGGGCAGGTCTACACACTTACCAGAAAGTTGTATACTAGAAACATGAGAGGAGGATAGAAGGGCAGGGTCTACACACTTACCAGAAGTTGTACTAATGGAAACATTGAGAGGAGGATAGAAGGGCAAGGTTACACACTTACCAGAAAGTTGTACTACATGAACATTGAGGGAGGATAGAAGGGCAGGGTCTACACACTTACCAGAAAGTTGTATACATGAACATTGAGAGGAGGATAGAAGCAGGTTCTACACATTACCAGAAAGTTGTATAATGAAACATTGGAGAGGATAGAAGGGCAGGTCTACACACTTACCAGAAATTGTATACATGAACATGAGGGAGGATAGAGGGAGTCTAACACTTACCAGAAAGTGTATAATGAACATTGGAGAGGATAGAAGGGCAGGTCTACACACTTACCAGAAGTTGTATAATGAACATTGAGAGGAGGATAGAAGGCAGGTCTACACACTACCAGAAAGTTGTATTAAGAACATTGAGAGAGGATAGAAGGGCAGGTCTACACACTTACCAGAAATTGTACAGAAACATGAGAGAGGATAGAGGCAGGTTACACACTTACCAGAAAGTTGTACTAATGAACATTGGGAGGAGGATAGAAGGGCAGTCTACACACTTACCAAAAGTTGTACTAATGAACATTGGGAGGAGATAGAAGGGCAAGGCAGGTCTACACACTTACCAGAAAGTTGTATTACATGAAAACATGAGAGGAGGATAGAAGGGCAGGTCTACACACTTACCAGAAAGTTGTATTACATGAAACATTGAGAGGAGGATAGAAGGGCAGGTCTACACACTTACCAGAAAGTTGTATTACATGAAACATTGAGAGGAGGATAGAAGGGCAGGTCTACACACTTACCAGAAAGTATGTACAATGAACATTGAGAGGAGGATAGAAGGGCAGGTCTACACACTTACCAGAAAGTTGTACTAATGAAACATTGGAGGAGGATAGAAGGGCAGGGTCTACACACTTACCAGAAAGTTGTACTTAATGAAACATTGAGAGGAGGATAGAAGGGCAAGGTCTACACACTTACCAGAAAGTTGTATAGATGAAACATTGAGAGGAGGATAGAAGGGCAGGTCTACACACTTACAAAGTTTATAATAACATTGAGAGGATAGAAGCAGGTCTAACTTACAGAAGTGTATTAATGAACATTGAGAGGAGGATAGAAGGGCAGGGTCTACACACTTACCAGAAAGTTGTATTACATGAAACATTGAGAGGAGGATAGAAGGGCAGGGTCTACACACTTACCAGAAAGTTGTATACATGAAACATTGAGAGGAGGATAGAAGGGCAGGTCTACACACTTACCAGAAAGTTGTATACATGAAACATTGAGAGGAGGATAGAAGGGCAGGTCTACACACTTACCAGAAAGTTGTATTACATGGAAACATTGGAGGAGGATAGAAGGGCAGGTACTTACACACTTACCAGAAAGTTGTATACATACATGAGAACATAGGAGAGGTAAAGGATAGAAGGGCAGGGTCTACACACTTACCAGAAAGTTGTATTACATGAAACATGAGAGGAGGATAGAAGGGCAGGTCTACACACTTACCAGAAAGTTGTATTACTATGAAACATTGAGAGGAGGATAGAAGGGCAGGTCTACACACTTACCAGAAAGTTGTATTACAATGAACATTGAGGAGGATAGAAGGGCAAGGTCTACACACTTACCAGAAAGTTGTCTAATGGAACATTGAGAGGAGGATAGAAGGGCAAGGTCTACACACTTACCAGAAGTTGTACTACATGAACATTGAGAGGAGGATAGAAGGGCAGGGTCTACACACTTACCAGAAAGTTGTATTACATGAAACATTGAGAGGAGGATAGAAGGGCAAGGTCTACACACTTACCAGAAAGTTGTATTTACATGAAACACTGAGAGGAGGATAGAAGGGCAGGTCTACACACTTACCAGAAAGTTGTATTACATGAAACATGAGAGGAGGATAGAAGGGCAAGGTCTACACACTTACCAGAAAGTTGTATTACATGAAACACTGAGAGGAGATAGAAGGCAAGGTCTACACACTTACCAGAAAGTTGTATTAATGAAACATGAGAGGAGGATAGAAGGGCAAGGTCTACACACTTACCAGAAAGTTGTATAATGAAACATTGAGAGGAGGATAGAAGGGCAGGGTCTACACACTTACCAGAAAGTTGTATTACATGAAACATTGAGAGGAGAGATAGAAGGGCAGGGTCTACACACTTACCAGAAAGTTGTATTACATGAAACACTGAGAGGAGGATAGAAAGGCAAGGTTTACACACTTACCAGAAAGTTGTATTACATGAAACACTGAGAGGAGGATAGAAAGGCAAGGTTTACACACTTACCAGAAAGTTGTATTACATGAAACACTGAGAGGAGGATAGAAAGGCAAGGTTTACACACTTACCAGAAAGTTGTACTAGATGGAACATTGAGAGGAGGATAGAAGGGCAGGGTCTACACACTTACCAGAAAGTTGTACTACATGGAACACTGAGAGGAGGATAGAAGGGCAGGGTCTACACACTTACCAGAAAGTTGTATTGCATGGAACATTGAGAGGAGGTTAGAAAGGCAAGGTCTACACTTACCAGAAAGTTGTACTACATGAAACATTGAGAGGAGGATAGAAGGGCAGGGTCTACACACTTACCAGAAAGTTGTACTACATGGAACACTGAGAGGAGGATAGAAGGGCAGGGTCTACACACTTACCAGAAAGTTGTATTGCATGGAACATTGAGAGGAGGTTAGAAAGGCAAGGTCTACACTTACCAGAAAGTTGTACTAGATGGAACATTGGGAGGAGGATAGAAGGGCAGGGTCTACACACTTACCAGAAAGTTGTACTAGATGGAACATTGAGAGGAGGATAGAAGGGCAGGGTCTACACACTTACCAGAAAGTTGTACTACATGGAACACTGAGAGGAGGATAGAAGGGCAGGGTCTACACACTTACCAGAAAGTTGTACTACACGAAACACTGAGAGGAGGATAGAAGGGCAGGGTCTACACACTTACCAGAAAGTTGTATTGCATGGAACATTGAGAGGAGGATAGAAAGGCAAGGTCTACATTTACCAGAAAGTTGTACTAGATGGAACATTGGGAGGAGGATAGAAGGGCAGGGTCTACACACTTACCAGAAAGTTGTACTAGATGGAACACTGAGAGGAGGATAGAAGGGCAGGGTCTACACACTTACCAGAAAGTTGTATTGCATGGAACATTGGGAGGAGGATAGAAGGGCAGGGTCTACACACTTACCAGAAAGTTGTACTACACGAAACACTGAGAGGAGGATAGAAGGGCAGGGTCTACACACTTACCAGAAAGTTGTATTGCATGGAACATTGAGAGGAGGATAGAAAGGCAAGGTCTACACACTTACCAGAAAGTTGTACTACATGGAACACTGAGAGGAGGATAGAAGGGCAGGGTCTACACACTTACCAGAAAGTTGTATTGCATGGAACATTGGGAGGAGGATAGAAGGGCAGGGTCTACACACTTACCAGAAAGTTGTACTACACGAAACACTGAGAGGAGGATAGAAGGGCAGGGTCTACACACTTACCAGAAAGTTATACTAGATGGAACATTGGGAGGAGGATAGAAGGGCAGGGTCTACACACTTACCAGAAAGTTGTACTACATGAAACATATGGAGGAGGATAGAAGGGCAGGGTCTACACACTTACCAGAAAGTTGTAGGCTCCAAAGTTCATAATTTAAACATACTACAACTCATATTTATGAAATGTTGGGGTATATTAGTCCCTTTCTTCAGCAGAAGAGAGTAAAACACATACTGGACTATTCACTATGGCATAAGTGTATTATTAGCTTGACTTAATGTTTTGATAAGGTAATGATTCTTAGAATAATTTAATGTCCGTAAAAACATATTAACAAATTTAGGAGTTAGTTACTATCTATCACCTCTGAACTTGTCTTAAGTTTTAACAAGAACTTCTTCTATCATCACCAGAGTTGGACTCATCTCCATCATCATCGGCACCGAGGTTGATTATTGTCTGTCATTCACATCCATTTTCATCTCTCTGTCCCAATCTTCTTTAATGAGTTTCCTGCAGTGGTTCACATGCTTATTCCAGCTAAAACATTAAACGTATTCACACATACTGGCCTCAATTATAACACAAAACAAACAGTTAATAATTGAGTAACTGTGGGTGATTGCAAATTAGTATCAGTGCAAGGATCCCTTGACTTACCAAGTGCACCCATTGGCATGTCACACTCTTAGAGCATCAAATCATGTGAAGCAAGGTGTAAAGGTATACTAATGTTAGCTAAGGGCGACAATTTTATACAAGAATTGGACCTACGTAAACATGTTTTAACGCTTTCAACACATGCACTCAGTGATACTTTCACCCAGATACACAAATAATCTGGAGCCCTTTAATTTCAGCAATTTGTTCAATGAAGACTTGCTTCCTTTGAAATGTATATCACTGTCTCTGATGACCAACAAGACAGTATCCAATGACACGTGTTTCTTGAGAATTAGCAATAAAAAGGCACATAATTGGATATTTTATGCTTCGATAAAAATATTTTACAAATTAGAGCTAATTTAAACATGTTCAATAGTTTGTATGGTACCATTAATATTTCTATTGCTGTTGAAGACCAAACATTCAAAATTAGAACATGAGCTTATATCTGTAGAGGGAGAGAGGTCAATATCCAAGTAAGAGTTGTGCAAATGATCACTGGAACCAACCTTGATGATACATTCTATAGATAACTTGATGTATAGGATCTCTTGTAAACTCATCTACTGCTTTAGATGAAACACCATGAATTGCTTTTCTGACTCTCTTCTTTCCATACCAAACCCTTCCTTCACCTCTGACAAGACATCTTGTGAATGTGGGGAATGCCAGGCCTCCATTTCATCTCACAATCACCCTACCATTACACATTAGCGTTAGTGCGTATAACCCGAATGGGTAGTAAGACGCGGTGCTAATAATAATCTTCTTTCCAGGAGTCTCAACTTCATCAATGTTCCTTTCATAGTAACTGAAACAATATTTAGCCAAACATGTCTACAGATAAAATTAACCTTTGAAATAATTTGTAGAATAAAAGTGTGATACGATGGTACCTACGCTAAAACCAATACATGTATATACTTTTATTTTATAGAAACTAACAAATAATAACTAATTTTCCACTAACTCAAACTAGTAAATAAAACACCCAAAGAGGATCAATAAATGTTTATTAAAGTTATAATAAAATATGTTAGGCCTATTTGAAAACTTTTGTTATTTTTTCAACATTTAAACAACTAACTAAAATTTTAGTCCTATTTACAAAAATGTGTTTTTACCTTTAAATTATTTACTAAGCCCTATGGCTTAATTTTTTCCTAGCACCATTAATTAGCCTACTAAAGGTAGGTTAAGTATATTGGTAAGAATGGTGATTGTAAAGTATTATTATATACAATAGTTATCTTTTTTATAATTTTAAATTATTTAAAACTAGCAGAAACTAACCTTTCAAGCATCAACAACATGGGACTAGGCCTAGTTTTGATTCAATTGTGAGCTATAAACTATCAATGATTACGAGTTTAGTGTCATTAGGTTCTCCGAATTCTGGTGACCAGGATGACGGTATTAGATAATTTATTATTTATCATTTTATATATATAAATGACCTATATCTAGAGATTTTTGTGCACCGACCCCTGCTAACATATATTTTGAAGGCTCGAGTTTAGTATACAAACAGATGTGGTCGGAAAATAGTCTTAATATCACAAACACAATCCGACAGTTTCGTGTGATTAATAGGCCTAGAGCTGTTTGAGTTATAATCACAGTTTCGTGTGATTAATAGGCCTAGAGCTGTTTGAGTTATAATCACAGTTTCGTGTGATTAATAGGCCTAGAGCTGTTTGAGTTATAATCACAGTTTCGTGTGATTAATAGGCCTAGAGCTGTTTGAGTTATAATCACAGTTTCGTGTTTACGTACAACTCCTGTAGCCTTTCATAATTTCTGTAACTACTTGACAAACTATGTAAATAGGAAGAAAACCAGGCCTTGTGAAACACATTTCACCCTGTTCTGAACTATAAATGGTGAGAACTACTAGCCAAAGACAAAACACTCCTTGCAAAGGTAGAGTTATGTATTAAACTTTAAAAAAAAAAAGACAAAATAGGCTTACTCACCATCTCAAACTACTCTCGTTGATTTGGAGCAATTCAGGTGATAATTTAGGAACATCGCACTTGAGTGGTAATCCAGCAGATAAATTGGAACCACAAGGTTCTACTAATCTTCGATATTGTTTAAGTTTAAAAAAAATGCTGCCTAATTTCTCAACTAAAGATAATTCTTTTAAAAAGTTTTAATACAAAGTTAAAACACGATTAAAATATTTTGTCATGTTAATTTCAAAATATCTAAACTTATAAACCTCTCCTATTAAAACAAATTCATCTTATTGTGTTTTGTATTAAGTTAATACTATATTAACATCAATTTTCCAGACCTAGACCTAATCATTAGGGTAATACAACAATATTAAGGTGAAATAGGTTAGGCCTACTTCTTTTCTTGATACACAAGTAATATGAAATTTAGAAAATATATTATTATAAAATTGAACATTAACTATATCATAAATACATCACCTCCACAAACACTTTGTATAAATATTGTTTGAACTTATTTATTCGTTGTGTGCGATTAGTTACAAAGTAGCCACTGCCAAATACACTTTACAAATCACAGATCATACGTTTCAAAGTAGAGTAATTTATACTAAACCAATTATCGGCATTAAATAAATTGAATTTGTATTGTGTACCAGTTAATTTTAGTTCAATCTTTTTAATAACCAATACAACACAAATTATACAAACACGAAAACAAAAACGCTTTTAATCTCGTTGGCCAGCACGCGGTGTATTTTACTCTTTCAACTTGTGTAAAAAGAAGCTAGTATTTTAAAATATTTTAAAAATAACAATTTTATAACTTTTTTTTTGTGATTTTAATATATCATCTTTATTTAAATTAAAGAACCCAAGTGTAACTTTTTTTAAAGGTTGCCGTAATTAAGAATTCAATATGGCGACTTTGTAGAGTATAGAGTCTTGTTTATCTTGATGACTCAATACCCAAGGATAATATTGTTCACACGTTGTGGTATAAAATAAATAGCTTTAATTTAAAATGTTTTATTTACCCTTTTTTTTAATGGTTTTCAAAATAATAATTTGTTTATGGCTTATAATTATCGGTTCTAATAAGATAAACGTGGAAATATAATAAATTTAGTTTCTATCTACACTATTGTAGTTCATGTTGCCAATATGGTGAAAATGAAAAAATTAAATTTGTATTACATTAAAAGTCCGTATGATTAATAATGTAAAGACAAATCATTAAGTAATCCATAAGGAGGTATTATTAAACGTCTTTATCTATTTTTTAGATTAGATAATCTTCCAATCAATGTTGGTGAATTCTACTGTTGTTCCTATAAAAATTGGACTTTAGATGAAGTGCTGTTTGAGTGATTTTGAACGGTTCTAGCCATCTCTAAAAATGTCTGTTGGTGCCACAAGACCTGTACCAGTGGTATCATGAGAACCACACGAGCAACCAGACTAGAGGACAAGGACCTGCTCTGAGTGTAATCTGGACCAGGTGAAGATATGACGCTCCCACTTCCGGCGAGACGACACGACTACCAACCTTGCTTCCGGCAGAACAAGATCTCTCGGTGGATAAAGACAACCATTGGCTCTAAATATCTCAACTAGATAGGTTTGAGACGACCATTGGCTCTAAATATCTCAACTAGATAGGTTGGAGACGACCATTGGCTCTAAATATCTCAACTAGATAGGTTGGAGACGACCATTGGCTCTAAATATCTCAACTAGATAGGTTGGAGACGACCATTGGCTCTAAATATCTCAACTAGATAGGTTGGAGACGACCATTGGCTCTAAATATCTCAACTAGATAGGTTGGAGACGACCATTGGCTCTAAATATCTCAACTAGATAGGTTGGAGACGACCATTGGCTCTAAATATCTCAACTAGATAGGTTGGAGACGACCATTGGCTCTAAATATCTCAACTAGATAGGTTGGAGACGACCATTGGCTCTAAATATCTCAACTAGATAGGTTGGAGACGACCATTTGCTCTAAATATCTCAACTAGATAGGTTGGAGACGACCATTGGCTCTAAATATCTCAACTAGATAGGTTGGAGACGACCATTGGCTCTAAATATCTCAACTAGATAGGTTGGAGACGACCATTGGCTCTAAATATCTCAACTAGATAGGTTGGAGACGACCATTGGCTCTAAATATCTCAACTAGATAGGTTGGAGACGACCATTGGCTCTAAATATCTCAACTAGATAGGTTGGAGACGACCATTGGCTCTAAATATCTCAACTAGATAGGTTGGAGACGACCATTGGCTCTAAATATCTCAACTAGATAGGTTGGAGACGACCATTGGCTCTAAATATCTCAACTAGATAGGTTGGAGACGACCATTGGCTCTAAATATCTCAACTAGATAGGTTGGAGACGACCATTGGCTCTAAATATCTCAACTAGATAGGTTGGAGACGACCATTGGCTCTAAATATCTCAACTAGATAGGTTGGAGACGACCATTGGCTCTAAATATCTCAACTAGATAGGTTGGAGACGACCATTGGCTCTAAATATCTCAACTAGATAGGTTGGAGACGACCATTGGCTCTAAATATCTCAACTAGATAGGTTGGAGACGACCATTGGCTCTAAATATCTCAACTAGATAGGTTGGAGACGACCATTGGCTCTAAATATCTCAACTAGATAGGTTGGAGACGACCATTGGCTCTAAATATCTCAACTAGATAGGTTGGAGACGACCATTGGCTCTAAATATCTCAACTAGATAGGTTGGAGACGACCATTTGCTCTAAATATCTCAACTAGATAGGTTGGAGACGACCATTGGCTCTAAATATCTCAACTAGATAGGTTGGAGACGACCATTGGCTCTAAATATCTCAACTAGATAGGTTGGAGACGACCATTTGCTCTAAATATCTCAACTAGATAGGTTGGAGACGACCATTGGCTCTAAATATCTCAACTAGATAGGTTGGAGACGACCATTGGCTCTAAATATCTCAACTAGATAGGTTGGAGACGACCATTGGCTCTAAATATCTCAACTAGATAGGTTGGAGACGACCATTGGCTCTAAATATCTCAACTAGATAGGTTGGAGACGACCATTGGCTCTAAATATCTCAACTAGATAGGTTGGAGACGACCATTGGCTCTAAATATCTCAACTAGATAGGTTGGAGACGACCATTGGCTCTAAATATCTCAACTAGATAGGTTGGAGACGACCATTGGCTCTAAATATCTCAACTAGATAGGTTGGAGACGACCATTGGCTCTAAATATCTCAACTAGATAGGTTGGAGACGACCATTGGCTCTAAATATCTCAACTAGATAGGTTGGAGACGACCATTGGCTCTAAATATCTCAACTAGATAGGTTGGAGACGACCATTGGCTCTAAATATCTCAACTAGATAGGTTGGAGACGACCATTGGCTCTAAATATCTCAACTAGATAGGTTGGAGACGACCATTGGCTCTAAATATCTCAACTAGATAGGTTGGAGACGACCATTGGCTCTAAATATCTCAACTAGATAGGTTGGAGACGACAATTGGCTCTAAATATCTCAACTAGATAGGATGTATGCAATCCAGGGCACGTAAACGGTCAAAAACTACCAATTTAAAATGCTATGAAATATACTCTGAATGTACAAAAAATATACCCAAGAATGAAACTAAGACTGGAAAAATATTAAACTAGAATATATCTGTACATGAACTTTTTAGCAACTAACCTCTTTCCTGACCTCGGAAATATGTCAAACAAAGTTAATAAAAATACCACAAACAGGCGGCAACAGAACTACAACTTCCCTGGTCGGTCATACTGCCCCATTGTTCCTTAAATTTGGATTTCTTGAAAACCAAAATATATTTGTATAGATATTGTTTCAAAATGCTGAGTAATAAAAACACAACCGTCATTATTAGTGAGTTTTTTTACATAGAACCTACTATTTTTCAAAGGAGCATTGATGGCGTTATCTATTTTTGTTCTTGTTGTGATGACAATCATGGTTATATTTGCAACCAAATTGTTTTTAACAGTCAAATATGTGATCTATGGACGGGGTCTATGTTGATTGGAGCCAGTTTTATGTCCACAAGCACTCATTTCCCCAATGTGCTTCTTGTGACGTACCTCCTCTCGGGGAAATTGCTAGAGGTCTATTACACGTCTATTACACGTCTCAACTGCCCCATGTTCTTGAAAATATCCAACATTCGGATATTCATGGTCTTTCTGTATTACACGAGTAAGCACGTGCCCTTTAGAGTTTGTTTTTACTGTTTTATTGTTTTGGTAATGCTGGATTATTAGAAAATCTCCCTTTTAAATAATTAACTTTCTCATCAGTTTGTGTTTGTGAGTAATTATTATGTCGAATCCCCATAGAAATCAAACTTCTGTTTATTAGTAATAGCAAATAGGTGGCCTACAAATTTGAAGTGGTTAATTCCAATCGAGGCACCTATTAATAATTCAAGATGAGTGCGTGGGTTGAACTTTGTTCGTTTGGGGCTTAGTCATTGCAACCTTCAGGTCATTTCTGTCTCGTTATTTTAGAGCATCCCTTCTCATTGCTCCGTGGTTCTTCTAGAATTGTAATCATTGTTCTGGCCAATCTTTCAGCTGGAAATGTTTGATTACGCTCGAGACGCTCCCAAATTAAAACAAGTGATTGTAGTCTTATTTCTTAGACCTCGTGGCAGGCCGATACCACAGCTGTCCTGGCATCCTGGTGAGGTACACATTGCGAGGTAATAGGGGGGGGGGGGTCCCCTGATTATTTATATTGGGTGAAGTTGGAGTGTTGCAAACAATAATCTTACGAAGAAAGGTAAGAGATTAATCCTACTGACCAAAGAATAATATTTTCAGAACGTGAAGATATCCCACTTCCATTCCATGAAAGATAGAACACTCCACATTTGGTGATCTTTATAGACAATCCTTGAGAACAGTTTCATGTTCCTGTAAGTACTCTCAGCTACCACACACATGCCACATGCCACGTGCCACGTGCCACGCAAACAATCTCATGTAGGCTACTATTGGTTGGAAGACACCCTTACTCCACATTCATAACGTTCAACTCTTTGAATTTCTCTTTTGTGGGAAACTAACTACGCTAATGTGTTAGGGATAAGAATGGATGAATTTAGAAGAAGCATATCCGCATTTTCGTGGAGTGAGAGTGGAAAACAATTTTGTAAAAACCATCGTCAGTACACCCGACCGGGTCTTGAACCCTGATATACTAGTCATCTACATTCCATTCTTTTGCGAGCGTGACGTCTTAGGCCATGTGACTACTGGTTTCCTATTAACTAGGCCTACATTACCAAAGTATTCACTCAATGCTTTAATTGATTATTAATCCTCATTTAAACATTTTGAAATAGAGGGTTTAGTATTGATTTAATTTATTTTTTTGTGGAGTTGGGGAGGGGTGGGAAGGGGTGACAATATTTCAGTTGCTAGGATTTTTGTGTTTTATAAATGCTTTGTTAACAGCCAACATCGCGTAACAGGTACAAATGTTTGTTGTAGTATTATATTTGATAATGTTTGTTTATTAATTTTGAGTAAAGCAAAGATTTAAAAATAAAATGAATGAAAATAAGGTAGTATAGCAACATCTCCCCTCTTCACCTCCTAAATAAATGTCACGAGTATAGCAACATCTCCCCTCCCCCCCTCCTCACCTCCTAAATAAATGTCACGAGTATAGCAACATCTCCCTCCCCCCTTCTCATCTCCTAAATAAATTTCACGAGTATAGCAACATCTCTCCTCCCCCCTCCTCATCTCCTATATAAATGTCACGAGTATAGCAACATCTCCCCTCCCCCCTCCTCATCTCCTAAATAAATGTCACGAGTATAGCAACATCTCTCCACCCCCTCCTCACATCCTAAATAAATGTCACGAGTATAGCAACATCTCTCCCCCCCTCCTCACCTCCTAAATAAATGTCACGAGTATAGCAACATCTCCCCTCCCCCCTCCTCATCTCCTAAATAAATGTCACGAGTATAGCAACATCTCCCCTCCCCCCTCCTCATCTCCTAAATAAATGTCACGAGTATAGCAACATCTCCCCTCCTCATCTCCTAAATAAATGTCACGAGTATAGCAACATCTCTCCACCCCCCTCCTCACCTCCTAAATAAATGTCACGAGTATAGCAACATCTCCCCTCCCCCTCATCTCCTAAATAAATGTCACGAGTATAGCAACATCTCCCCTTCTCATCTCCTAAATAAATGTCACGAGTATAGCAACATCTCCCCTCCTCTCATCTCCTAAATAAATTTCACGAGTATAGCAACATCTCTCCACCCCCCTCCTCACTCCTAAATAAATGTCACGAGTATAGCAACATCTCCCCTCCCCCCTCCTCATCTCCTAAATAAATGTCACGAGTATAGCAACATCTCTCCACCCCCTCCTCACATCCTAAATAAATGTCACGAGTATAGCAACATCTCTCCACCCCTCCTCACCTCCTAAATAAATGTCACGAGTATAGCAACATCTCCCTCCCCCCTCCTCATCTCCTAAATAAATGTCACGAGTATAGCAACATCTCCCCTCCTCATCTCCTAAATAAATGTCACGAGTATAGCAACATCTCCCCTCCTCATCTCCTATATAAATGTCACGAGTATAGCAACATTCTTCTCTCCTCCTCCCCTCCTCACCTCCTAAATAAATTGTCACGAGTATAGCAACATCTCTCCTCCCCCTCCTCACCTCCTAAATAAATGTCACGAGTATAGCAACATCTCTCCTCCCTCCTCTCACCTCCTAAATAAATGTCACGAGTATAGCAACATCTCCTCCCCCTCCTCACCTCCTAAATAAATGTCACGAGTATAGCAACATCTCCCTCCCCCTCTCACCTCCTAAATAAATGTCACGAGTATAGCAATCATCTCCCCTCCTCACCTCTTAATAAATGTCACGAGTATAGCATCATCTCCCCTCCTCACTCCTAATAAATGTCACGAGTATGGCAACATTCTCCCTCCTCACCTCCTAAATAAATGTCACGAGTATAGCAACATCTCCCCTCCTCATCTCCTAAATAAATGTCACGAGTATAGCAACATCTCTCCTCCCCCTCCTCATCTCCTAAATAAATGTCACGAGTATAGCAACATCTCCCCTCCTCCCTCCTCACATCCTAAATAAATGTCACGAGTATAGCAACATCTCTCCTCCCGCCTCCTCACCTCCTAAATAAATGTCACGAGTATAGCAACATCTCTCCTCCCGCCTCCTCACCTCCTAAATAAATGTCACGAGTATAGCATCATCTCCCCTCCTCATCTCCTAAATAAATGTCATGAGTATAGCAACATCTCCCCTCCCCCCTCCTCACCTCCTAAATAAATGTCACGAGTATAGCAACATCTCCCTCCTCATCTCCTAAATAAATGTCACGAGTATAGCAACATCTTTCCTCCCCCTCCTCATCTCCTAAATAAATGTCACGAGTATAGCAAGTTCTCCCCTCCCCCCTCCTGACCTACTAAATAAATGTCACGAGTATAGCAACATCTCCCCTCCTCCCTCCTCACATCCTAAATAAATGTCACGAGTATAGCAACATCTCCCCTCCTCCCTCCTCACATCCTAAATAAATGTCACGAGTATAGCAACATCTTTCCTCCCCCTCTTCACCTCCTAAATAAATGTCACGAGTATAGCAACATCTCTCCTCCCCCTCTTCACCTCCTAAATAAATGTCACGAGTACAGCAACATCTCCCCTCCTCCCTCCTCACATCCTAAATAAATGTCACGAGTATAGCAACATCTCTCCTCCCCCCTCCTCACCTCCTAAATAAATGTCACGAGTATAGCAACATCTCCCCTCCCCCCCTCCTCACCTCCTAAATAAATGTCACGAGTATAGCAACATCTCCCCTCCTCACCACCTAAATAAATGTCACGAGTATAGCAACATCTCTCCTCCCCCCTCCTCACCTCCTAAATAAATGTCACGAGTATAGCAACATCTCCCCTCCTCACCACCTAAATAAATGTCACGAGTATAGCAACATCTCCCTCCTCATCTCCTAAATAAATGTCACGAGTATAAGCAACATCTCCCCTCAACATCTCCTAAATAAATGTCACGAGTATGGCAATATTTAATTTTTCTAGAATAATTTGCTGTAAAAATATATTTGTCACCTTTTCCTCCCCTGCTGCATTGTTACTAATGAGGAACTTCCCTCCCCCCCCCTTCCATTCACAGCTCTCTTTGATCCAGGGGGAGCACGATGTCTATGGAGTGATGTCACTTCCTCTCCATTAAGGCTGTGCAAGAGAGATAATATTTTATTTTATTTTCTTATTTTTATTGTTGTGAGTCTTTTTAATAGAATAAAAATATTAAAATAATTAATAATAGAGCAAAATTGTTATGTATTTTTTGATTAAATAGTTATAATGATTAATTTAATTCAATAATACTAATTCGTATCCAAGTATTAAGAAATACAAGAAAAAGCCCTAATTTTTTTTGTGGATGTACGGATAGTATAGCACTATATGGTAAACATATTTTAGGCACGGTCTGTACCATATTTTCCAAGATATTAATTTTTATTTAATCAATAGTGAAACTGAATTGATGGCAGTCTTTCTCACTCGTTTACAAATAAATTTCCTAATAGAAAACTACTTTGTATTTTGAAATTAAATTTAACTCTCCTTATTAAGCAATAAATACTGGTTCATTTGACATTTTTCATACAATCGTTACTATCATATTTTAAAAACTGGATAGGAAATTGCCCGAAATTATGTGATTTTCACAGAAATAAATACAGCTAAACCGGGCCGTACCGTTGAGAACCAAACACAGGTAGGAGAGACCGCTTGTGTTTTGATTGACAGCGGTCGGGCGGGGGGAGTGATGAGGGGGATGAAGATCATTAGCAAACTTTTCAAAACCAGCTGAGAAAAGTATTGAGGTACAAAAACATACGAAGAGTAATATTCTGATATTTTAGACTGTTCTTGCCTGTTAGCTATATAATGTGTAAAAGCTGTACAGTCTATTGTTACCAGTATTCTTTGACATTGTTTAGTTTTATATTTTAGTTTGAGCGTAGGCTACCATCTAACTGGCATAAATATAATTATATTAATCAAGGCCTTAGCCAGCAAATAATTTCAGGGGTGGCCCATCCCCCAATTGATGGAGGCTAGGACAAATTCTAAATATTAAACTCCTCTAGAAGAATTTTTATGGCAACATAACATCATAACTGCCATAGGCTAGAAAAAAAAAATTAAAATATTAAACACCTCTAGAGCTCTCTAAAATATTTTTATGGCAACCTAACACCATAGCTGCCGAAGGCTAGAAAAAATTCTAATTATTAAACACCTCTGGATGCTCTATGAAGTGCTTTTTATGGTAACACAGCCCCCTAATTTGTACTTGTACATTAATGTTGGTATTGTTTAAACCATAAATAAAGCAATATATATTGTTCATAAAATTTCCCGACTATGGTCTTGATATTAATCAACTTTTGTGGAATTTTACTGTGTACAAAATGTCTAAGCCTCGTTCATTTTCAAGTAAAGTATTCAAAAGAAGAAAACAATCCAGAGATTTAAAGAGATGGAGAATCCAGAAAGAAGAATCATAATTAACCGGAAACAAATTTGAATCACTTAAAAGGTAACTAGTTTGAAAATATTACAACTAATATTTGTATTTTGTGTTTGTTAAAGTATATGCAGGCGTATTTTATTTGTTTATTTTCTAAAAAAATTCTACGAATATGACATAAATGTGCCAAATATATTTATGTTGATAAATAAATTGTAAAAAAGATTTACAGTCTTGTACATGAAATGTGGCCGCTTTAAATTGGTTCCAAACGGAAATGATGGCAAGTTTTTGTAATCGAGTGTGTTGGCTACCTAAAGTTTAAAATAGTCCTTAGATATACACAAAATATAAGGTGATGATTGTATTATAATATAATTTATAAGTTATGGGTTAGTGATTATAAGCCCTAATCAGTATGCATGCCGAATAAATTACATGTTTTTCTGGTTTGTTAGTGAGCGGGAGGTCAAGATTTGAATTCCGACTTGGTGTAATCTACTAAAGCTTCTTTTAGTAACACCTTCCCACGCTTCCTCTACACAAACGCGGTACATTTCCTATCTATTCTACTTTCTACTTTACTCAATCTTATATATATTTAATGGTTTTTAGGACTTGTGCCCAAGAAAGTGAAGACTTTACACCAACTGCAGGAACAGGCAGACACATACTTTTTTGATGAAGATGACGAATTGGAGGATTTACTACCGAATGTGGAACATCCTTCACTCGTTAGTGAAAACACCATTTCAAAATATAAATATAGTAATAATACCTTTCCACCACTTTTCATAGAAAATATTGAAAGGTTGAAATAACACCGGATTCTTCCACTACGGGTCACCGAATTATTGATGTAATGCCTTTTTCTAAACAGATCATTAAATTAGATGAACACTCCAAATCATGTAAGTTAGGTCACTATAAACTAGAAAAGGAAATAAGAAATGGGCTTGAATTTACTCTGGTTTATTTTTGTGACAATTGTGATGGTAAGCAATGCATTACCTCAAAACAACTCGTAAAAATTAACTATTTGTTGGGAGAACACATTGAACTCTAAATACAATTGAAAATATTTATGAAGCTAACCTATAGATTCTAGAAGCATCTAATTAGAATAAATCCATTTAAGTATAACTTCGAATAAAGGAGAGAGGCATCAATTTTTTTATCTGGGGGTGGGAAGCTCCAAATAGCTTTTAGAGATATCTTATTTAAAAAAAATATCAGATGATGATATGGGAGGGAACTTGGTAAAATCCTAGTGGCCCCCCTGATGGAAATGTCTAGGCACACCACTGGCTTAACGAAAGGATAAATTTGATGGACCAAGATAGAATGGAACAGGCATGATGTAGTAGGCGTTTAGATTAATAATATATTTAAAAAAATACTAACATACAATAAATGTGTTTCAAAGAGTAAAAGCTAAAGCGTCTTAGTTCAAGGGTTTGTATCCAAGGTTACGAAGCATAGTATAAACTTTGTCATATTAAAATGTTTAGTTTATAAACTAGAGAAGTATCAAGTCTACTTCCTCACTAAGCAAGTGTTGTGTGTTAGAGAGAGGTGATACAATGTTAGCTACGCATGAATTGACAGGCAGCCCTCAGTGAGCAGTTTTCTAGTTGCTGAGTAGTGTCCAAACACATACCAGGGTAACCACTCTTTTACTTACTCATATCAAGATAAAGTATTGTAATCATGGGAAAAAAAATTCAAGATATTGATGAATTTTTACTTTTTTATAAACTCGAACAAAAAAACTAGTTTTCACAATTCTGTTTGTCCCCATGTCTATCTGTCAACCTGTCCCTGGCCACGGATCGGATACGGTTTTATTGATTTCTTCAAACTTGATATCTATAAGTTATAGGGCAATATCTCAACACGTTTGTTTTATTTTGACCCTAGCCTTCAAATTAAGGATAGTTTACAAATGAGAGATTTTTTAATGCATTTTTTTCAAAACTGGATCTAAAGATTCTGATTAAAATGCAAACCTAGGGAGTAATTGATCTCACAAATAACGTAGAGGCTATTTGGTTTTTGTTCAAAACAATTTTGAAGTGTGAGGAGTGATTTTTCAAAACTTGAAATATTTTAAAAAGAGAGTTGATGTAGGTATCTTGAACTTGTTTGAGATTAAAACAACACACTGCTGCTGGCAACAGATATATTAGCCTATATCAAGTAATATTTTGTCAATAAGTGATTTAACAATGTTACTTGTAATTAATTGCGAGGTATATAAACAAAGTAATATTTTGTTAGGACGTGAATTAAGAGTGTTACTTGTAATGAATTGTGAGAGATAGAGCTAAAGTAATATTTTGTCAGGTGATATGAGTGTTATTTGTAGTTAATTGTGAGGGATATACCGCAAGTAATATTTTAAGGGTGGCCACTCACCAGTAAAATTGGGAAAAATCCCGGGAAATGTTCTTGAAAATTTGCCATCATTTGAGATTTTAAAGGCGAGGACCACTATAAATAGTTTTTGGGCATACACATTTAAACATTTGCCATGGGGAAAACCACTTTAAATATATTCTGGAAAAATTAAATTAAAAATAGTATAGGTAAGGAAAACTATAATTAGCGTTTAGGGGTATCCAAATCTCAAAACAGTTCTAGAGGAGGATCACTCCAAATATCTCGGAAGGAGTCTAATTTTCAAAATATTACTGGACAAGGACCTTTCAAAATGGATTCTAAGGGTATTCAATTTTCACAAAATATATGGTTTTGAGTCCCTGGATCTCCTATTAATTGGAAGAAAGTTCCTTTAAAAAAAATTGTATACACCCCTACACAAATAAAGTTCCACCGCCACTGGGTGAAACACCTTTTGTAAATGTATAGGCCTATGCATACTACTGTTTATCTTGCCTAATCTATACTTGTAGTTGAGCACACATCACACGTGCAATAATGGCCTTTTGATTCAGACCTTTAAAAAATGTACGTTGAAAATGTAGAGTAATATCATGGATGTACCCTCATTTTTAGTGAGGTCCTGTCTATGGTGGATCGTGGTAAAGTCTCCCACCAGGAGATGTTCAGCATTTTTTTTATGCATGGACTCATCTAATAAATGTGTGTAGTACTGCAATCTATGGTGGTAGAACCGAGGGGGGCTGGGGCAACAGGGGTTCGTTCCCCTGAAAATAATCTCACCTGGAATAAATCCCACCCCCCTAAATATATTTTAAATCCTCTGATACTATCGAATATGAAGTTGAAAGATCTTGCATTAACCTCAAAATAACTTCTATATACATTCAATTACCAAAAGTTTTCCAGAGAAGACCACCTCAAAGTTTCTAGAGGCATCTAATTTTCGAAAAAAATTCAAGCTAGGAGCAGTCTAAATATTTTCTAGACGCACCTAAATTTTAAACATATTTGGTGGAGAACCCCTTCAAATAGCTTTCAGGAGATCTAAATTAAAAAAAGTAAACTGGTTGAGGACTATTAAAAATAGCTTCTGGAGGTAGTCAAACTTTTAAAAAATTTCCGAAGGACGCTACTCAAAATAGGTTCTAGGAACATCCAAAGTTCTAAATAATTTGGAGGGGGGACTACTCTAAATATCTTTTAAAAGAGTATAATTTCAAAAAAGTGGGAAAGGACCACTTCAAATTAGGGACAGAGAAAACGATAAGTGTAGTGTAGAGAGGGGTGATTGCCCTTCTTGGAATAAATTAGCCCTCTTCTAGATGTAGTTCACACCTTCTGATATTCTCGAATATGAAGCTAAATGACTTTAATAAAACGGCAAATAACTTCTTAAGACATTTAATTTTCAAAAATGCGCCAAGTGATTGAGGTGACGACGACCCTGCAAATAGTTTCTAGAGACATCCAGTTTTAAAAATTTGCTGGAAGGGAAGCACTCCAAATAGATTATGCATGCATATAATTTTCAAAAATAGCCCAGGTGACAATGACAAATAGATTCTAAATACATTCAATTAAAAAAATAATACAGGTGAGAATCTTTCCAAATAAAGTAATATATAATCAGGAGATAACAACGTTAATAAGGCTACTTGAGATTGATGTGGTTAGAGAATTGTGTATATTTTTGTTGATTATTTTATTGTTATAAAAATAATAACTTTAATATTTGTATGAATTCCTTGTATTTTCTTCTTAGAGAACATACCTTTTCTGCTATTATTTTACAATAATTTGGTTTACATTTTCGCTGTATATTATGTATATTATTGGTGTATTTACCAACATTTAATTGTTTTTATTTGTACATTAAACAGAAGGGACATTGTATATTTAATGTTAAGTAAAGCGCACTATTTTAATCGATTGACATTGTTATTATTAACGGATGACAGACGTTCACTGTAATGTAACTAAATATATATTGGAAATAGAACACCTGGATACAAAAATAAAACACCTAGCTTTTGGCTTAGGGAGTTCTTTATTCGCTATGTATTAACTTGTGGTCCACTATTATATGTTTCCATCTCAACGTTTGTCTGCCAGTTTTTTTTTTGTCGACCAGTTGGCTGTCTATCACTTTGTGGTTCTATATACGTATTTTTCGACGAATCGACGGCCACTAGTTACCTAGTCTATCATATGGTTGTTAATATTTTGTCGATCAGTTGGTCGTCTAGCACATGGTCCTACCCTTATCAACAAATTGGTCTAAGTACTCCTTCGTGTAGATTACTTGTCTGTCGATCACTTTGTTCACACTTATCGACCAGTTTATTGTTGATTAGTTTTATGCACCCAAATTGGTCAACTATTCGTGTGTATACCACTTTGTCCTCGTATTCATGAACTAGTCGACCAGTAGGTCATACTAGGGTCAGATAATTACCCCACCAAGCATTCCAAATATTTGTATACTTTTGTCGACCAATTGGCTCTTTATCACATGGTCCTACTCACATCGACCATGTGATCGATACTGCTTTTGCATGACAAGTCACTTGTCTGTCGACCACTTTTTACACACGTGTTGACCAGTGTGCTGTCGATCAGTTAGCTGGTGTCCCAATTGGTCGGCCAGTTTGCTGGCACTTTGTCCACCTAAGCATGAACTTGTCAACCAGTTGTTCCAAATCGTGTCAGCCACATGTCTCATCTAGCCTTCGAGATATTTTTTACAGCTTATCGACCAGTTTGTATGATGACAGTGTAAACAATATGAACCTGTAACTAATTTTGTTTACAAATACAACTATAGTACTTAGGCCTAGAAATTTAAATCATATCATTAATGGCAATCAGTCCTAGTTAAATATAATTGTGTCCAAAAATATCAAGATCATTACACTTATTGTATTTCGTTGAATATCATATTAAAAAAAATGTTTATTTTAAATTAAAAAACCTTTAGTTAATGTCATTTTTATTCCACATATTCCAAAAAGTGTATTTAATTTTGTATAATAACTTGTTGGAATATGTAATCATCTTTACAAACAGCACAGTGAATTTATTCTCATTAGCATTAAAAATTATATATTTATTCGAGTTTCCCTGACTAGGCCAGGGGAGGATCCAGGTGGGGTTGGGTGCAATCGTCCCCTCTTGCGTGAAAATAATCATAAATTTTGAAACCAATACTTTAAAGTTGTAAAGAATGACTTACTAACACCTTCCTCATCCTATCTCCTACACGACCTAATCAAAATTAGGTAACATCTCTTTCAACTTAGCTCTAGAGCAAAGAAAGGGATAAAAACTAAAATTTCCCGTATTTATATTAAGTTTAGTATTAAAATACATATTTTTTCTTTTATTACTAAAACACTTTAGACCTATATACAGTATATATTTATTATTTTTATTTTGACGGCGACTTTTTGTTTTATTTTATTTTTGTATTAAAATTACAAATTGGTTAATCCAAATTGTGTTCTTTCTTAAAGTATTATTATTATTATATTAATTGTTAATTTCAACTAGTTTGTTAAACTCGCAATATTATAATTAAAATATTATAAATTAAAATATTTATTAATAAAAATTATTAAATTTATCCTTGAAGGAACCTTGGGAAAACTAATTTACCTAGACAACAAACCCTGGATCCACCCTTGAGCTAGGCATAGTTAAAAGTATTTGTCCTTCTAACAATAGCATTGTATTCCACCAAACCCCTATGTAAACATTTCCTGTTAGGCTACTAATCCCCTCTTTCCTTACTTTTATTTGTCTCAAAGCGAGAAGTTAAGTAAGAGTGAGAGGTAATGATACTGTCTCTCTTAACCGGGCCGTCACGAGCACGACCCGATAGTACTACACTCGATCGGAATATATCTGTCTCTAGCAGCCTGTGCACAACGTTAAGACCTGTATTGCCAACTATTAAAATGAAAGAAGATTATAAAGAAGGCGGCTGGCTCAGCAATATGGTCGCCATCGACGCCCCCGTGTCTACTCTTGCAACTAGATACCGGTTCCTACCTCTCTCATAAAGGGGCTTTGGGACAACGTGAAGTCGATCCATAGGACTCCATAGATGCTTTAAATTATTGTGTGGATAAGTGATATTCTAATCGTCATTGGTCCATGAGAGGCTTTCATATGCACTTCTCTAGAGTTATGTTGTTTTGTTCAACACATCCCTAAAAACAATAGAATAATCTTCTTTTCACTAATCCGTTTCCTTTCAGCTACATTTCGTGAAATGTTACAACTCGTCACCTTAAACTATGGTTCAAATCTCTGTTTAGCCTACAATGTCAGCACATGATTCAGCTTGTTTTGTGCTTACCTTTTGCAAGCATCATAACATGCATTCGGGACTGTATTGGACACACAATGAGATATTAAAACTTGCTGTTTAGTTTACAAGATAATGGTTAATATTATGTTAGTACTTGTTACTCTTGTACAAGTTTAGCCTAATTTCTTTAGCAAAACCTTTCATTTTGTCCACGAGAATCCTCTCCAGTAATGGTTTATCTTGTTCTGTTCCAGGTAAGCTTGATGGTGGGAACAAACCGTCACGAGGTGTTCAAATCTACTCTGCCACGATCGCTGCCAGGTAACCAATATAGGTGTTTTGGATCTTAGCCATTTCAACATACCTTTCTTCCTTCATCTTATACTTTATTTTACAACACAATTAAAATGTTAAATGGATATAGGAAACTAGGTGTGCCTACTAATAATTTAGCTGGTCGTAATGTGGGGTGGGTGTTTGTCAGATGAATTACATCAATTTGGCAATATAGCTGATATTTGTAGTCCACTGGTTCGTCATGGTGGAATTTATTTACCTCGATAAGAGACCAATATGTCATGTTGGAACTAATGATCTTTTATTTGTTCATAAAAGTATGGTTTCTTCTCTTGATGAAATGTATTAAAGAAACTTTACTAATTATTATTTTTTAATTTTTACAATATACACAAGTGGTTCGGTGCATTTCAAGCTAGCATTACGATTATGTTTGTTCTATAAATAACCTTAAGACTGTTTTCCTTTAATCTTATCCCGATATATTCGTCCAGCAACTCAAACCAGTGCATTTTACTTAAGTCTTCCCAAGCCTGTGTCTTTACCACAATTTTAATTTTGTTTGTGTCAACATTTTATATTTATTTTGTTTTCTTTAGTTGCTATTTCAAATTCAATCTGTGTCCTGGGAAAGGGTGTAAACCTTACGGTAATATTTAATATTTTATTTATTTTTATCACCTGTTCTGTGCATATAAGATAAATTTACTCTAATGGATAGGGAAGAGAAAGGAAGCATTCTGGAGGTAATATACCCGCATTTGCGTGGAAAGGGCGTGAGAAATAATTCAGAAAAACCCACTCATAATAGACCCGGCCGGGATGTAAACCCCTATCTCCCTGTCATCAGCAAGCCAGTCGGTCTAACTCAAAAACAATTTATTAGGCACTAATTTGTTAAATATATGTGAGAAAATATGCCTACTTGCCGTAGGCACTTTTTACATTTAATATTTGTAAGCTTGACAGTAATTTTGCAGTACCTCCAAAACTGTTTTAATGTTCTCCTGCTTTGAGTGGTGACGTCAAACTCCTGCTGGATAGCGAGACTCAGCATTGTTAAGTGGTCGGTCGTTGATATATTTTTTTATTCTTAGATAACACATCGCTTAGAGCACGTCTTCAACCGCATTTTATTTACGTTGTTGGCGTAAGGGCGAGGAAGGCAAAATGTACCGAGTGTTTACGTGGAGGGAGATTGGGACACTATTAAATTTAAAAAAAACTCTGCACACCAGGTTTAGACTCGAAACCCGGCCTTGATTATAGGAAGTAAAGTAGACTATATGAACTCAAGTCAGCGAAGGCCATCAATGTGGCTTCTAGTTGAACCGATTCGCTCCCAACTGTCCTCGTTAAACATGAACTATAGACAACCACCAGCCTTCTCAACTAAACTAACAACCCAATTGGGATATTCTTGTCACAATCCAAACTATATCGTTTCTTACCACGTCCAGCTTAATTGTCTCATTTCTCACCACTTATTGGCCCAATTGTCTCATTCTAAATTTCACCAATGTCACAAGAGCCAACAGTGTTAGGTCTGCTAACTCAACCACCAATATTAATACTAAGCTTACATTGTTTCCCGTCCAGAGTTCAGTTGAGTGAAAGGTGTCTGTTGAGGATGCTGCTATGAGCTGTTCAAGAAGACAGAGAAGAAGAAAACGGTGGTGGGTTCATAAAGTTCCTCAAAATAACATCCGACAGAACTGAAGCTCGAAGACGACAGTGGTTTTAGGAGCTTCACTCGCATGTCTCCTGCAGATTTTGGAGTTATTTTACAAATGGTTGGTCCCAGGATAGTGAAAAGAGAAACACGATTTATATCGGCAATCTCACCTACCAGCCCACGTTGTTTGTTGTCGAAATGTTGGCCAACATTGTTTCTTGTAAACCATTTGAAATGGATGACGGGAAACATGTTTCCTTGCTGGAAAACATAAAGGCAACATGAAAAAATGTTACCAAACTGTTGAGGAAAAGTTGGCTGTTTCTAAAACAAGGGCAACATGTTGGCAAACAATATTTCCGTGAAAATGTTTCATAGTGCGTACTAAGCTTAAGGATTGTAATCATAAACCAATACAAACAAAACCGAACACGAAGATTTAAATAAGGAAAAGGTTTTTCTAAATATGTTTACAAAAAAATTATCTTTTGTAAAAATACGTTCTATGATTAGAGAAAATATTAAAATGAAATGTGCAAATATCTTTTCAGAATAATTCAGAAACAAGAACCAACAAATATAATTTCAAATTTTGAAATAGACTCAGGTGGTAGTAACGGCATACCCCCACTTTTTAGCCTACCATTCCTCGCTGGTCCTTCAAAATTAAATGAAACGAAAAAGGTGGTATGACTCTGAACAAACCAAAAATTATAGGTCCAAACAATAATACAATGATTTCCTGCAAACTAGGCAAAGATGGATATCATTTCCATACGTAGCACTAGAAATGTATTTAAAGCGTATTCCTTAATTGAGATTTGTTGAAACAAGTACAATCTTGTTTTACAAATCTGAGCTATGGTACACCATGTGGAAGAAGAAGAAACTGAGCAAAGACCAGCTAAAGACGCTGAACCTTTGATAATTTGTAAAAGAGGTAGAAATCTTTTCCCCTACCACCAAACAAGGCTCTGATCATCTCTCTTGCTCAGACACGCACCATTTGTACCGTAGTGTTCATTCAGTTCCTTGTGGAGTGTGATATTGACAGGGGAACGTCTCAATGGGCTGTGCTTAGTGAGTGTGCATTGTGCACAGAAAAACTGCATGGGAAAAAAGGAATATGAGAAGGAAGCGCTAAAAAGGTTTCCAGCAAATCCAAGAAAACTTTCCTGGTAAGTTTTTTTTTATAAGATGTTCGTTGTAGTTAAGCAAAATATATTCGTTAACCACATGAAAGGTACTCCCGATGGTGTTTTTTTTTGTTTTTTTAAAACTTCCTACTTTTCAAGTGACTGAATATTTTTCAGATTTTTCTGAGTACTTGCGTGGGCGTAGTGAGGGTGGCACAGGGTAAGGCACTTCTCCCCCTAAATTTCTGGAAATGCTAAATTTCTGGAAATGAAAAAGTTAAAGAGTATGTCACAGGCTGACCGCAAAGTTGCGCTCCCACCTCCGGAAAAAATTCCAGCTTATGCCCTTAGTTGATACCTATAGTTTTGATCCCTCCCCCCAAATGTGCATACACGCCCTTTCTTCTCCACAAAGAAGACATCATTTACGAGACGAACCAAAAGGAACAAATGGAAATGTTTCTTTAGTTTGCGGTGAACCTGACAAACACTTTAGCTCAGTGAGTAACATGGTTTTCTGGTTCGATTATCAGCTTGGCAGAAAATGCTATCATTGGTGAACCTAGAGCCTCACCTTTCAATCTCGCGCATTAACGGCCGGGGGACTGGGTGTAGTGTATATTCCAAAATAAAATCGTTTTCTTGTATAATCATTTGGTTGATATTGCACTCTGAGACGGCATTTTGTTTTCTGGTTTCCAAGGATAAGTTTGGGACTTAACTCTGTTTTTTATTTTTTATGATCTGAAATAATTTATTAATTTGGCCTAGTCCTTGACTCCATGGTAGTTGCCATTTTATTATTTATCAAAAAGACCAAACTTGTCCATGATTTGTGTTGATTTACTGCTGTGTGTGCTGCTCTCGAGCACTACTGAGGCTAAATTATTGTTGATCTTGATATTCTTTGTTTGAACTCACTCTTTGGTGATGACCTTGTCACACACACACACACACACACACACACACACACACACAAAAGCAAGCTTGGAAGCCTGCATCAACGTCTCCCGAACTGGGGTCTTGAGAATATTATTAAAGCTAACACTAGGCCTAATATATCATACAGATATAGTATTTTAATCGTGTACACTTTTATCCTCAAGACTATGATAAATGTTTTAAGTCTTCGCCTTTATTATTAAGGTTAATGGCCATACCTTGACGCGAATTCGAATTCTAAAACTAAGAGTAGCCTAATTTACTAATGCTAGGGGGCAGATTTTGCCCTAAATGCCTTTTTTATTCCTATGCTTTGAAAAGTAGGCTTTTGAGATATAAGTTTATTTTCGATGATTGCGAAGATAATGTGATAGGCACTATAAAAGTTATTTCGCTGTTTAGTGCCTATTTTACAAATGGGAGCCTTAAAGTGCCTTTTTCTATCTCTCTCTTCCTCCCACCCTCTTTTTTTCTTTCTAAATACTTGCGACCGCCCCCCCCCCCCCACTTCACTCCTTAGGTTACTCCACGTGGATACTCGTATAGGTAGGAAAAATCCATGTGTCCAGTGGTCTGATAGGCTCAGACTGGTCAGTCCAGCAACAAAGATTTTCTTCTAGCGCACAACAGTGTCAGTTCATTCAGTGGTTGTATATTAAGCTGTTGTTAGATGTGCATATCTGTTCAATAACCTTTCTTTGTATTGGACTCAGTGTAAATTATTGAACTAGTAGAAAATGCCTAAAGAGAGATCGTGTAAAAGTGTATTATTCAAACAATGGATTGGTGGGGATTGGAATTTAACAGCGGATGGCAAAATAATTTTTTGTCAGCCATGTTCCAAGGAGGTACGTTATCTTTTCAAAAGGGGAAATGAAATTATTAATTTTGAAAGTCAAGGTTTTTATTAATTATATTGTCTACTGTTTAAAAGTAAATCATGATTATTTGCTATTGTTCAAACTAGGTTTCATTTCTTATTGAAAGATGTCAACGACAAAGTGGAAATATTTACCAAACAGTAACATTACGATCGAAAAAAAAATATCTTAGTTCTCTTGTTAAGTGATGCTTTGCTAATTTGTAGAATCCACATATATTACTGGGTGAAAATTTCCATTTTTAGTATTTAGGTAAAATGCGAGAAGAAGTATCACCTAGAACAACATGCAAATAACAAATGTAACAGGATCTCAACAATTTTTTCCTAAAGTTAACGATACCGATAAAATCCAAGAGCAATTTTCTGCTGACGTATGCTCTGCGATGGTAGCGGCAAATATTCCTTGGAAGAAGCTGGAGAATCCAGATTTCAATGCTTTTCTCAACAAATATATCAACATGAAGATACCAGACGAATCAACTCTGAGGAAACACTACTTGCATTCAACCTATTTATCCGTAAATTTTTACAATAGCAGTTTTTTCTTTCTGACATTAAAAAATATTAACTGAATTGTATTGATTTAAACTATTTACAGTAAACATTTTTTTAATTTCTTTTAAGACAGTTGAGAAAATCCGAGAAGATATTGGAGAATCATACATCTGGGCTACTGTTGATGAAACCACTGACCGCTGTGTCAGATATGATGCAAATGTTGTTGTTGGAAAACTAGACTCTACGGGTCCTGGGAAACCTCACTTGGTTGTTTCAAAGATACTTGAGGCAACCAACAGCTCGACAATTTCCATAGTTGTCCGTGATGCTTTGCGTAAATATATAATGTAATTGCACAAGATATACTGTGTTAATTTAATAATTCGCAATGTTAGTCCTGTAAAAATTATAATTATAAATAAGTTAATTTCTTTATATTAAGTGTCCTGTGGCCATCAGAAAACAACGACGAAAGGTTTTCGGTGTTGCTGACAGACAGTGCGGCCTACATTTTGAAAGCGGCTGCGAGCTTAAAAGTATTTTACACCAAGTTAATTCACGTGACTTGTCTGGTGCATGCTGTTCATAGGGTTGCATAAGATATTAGATCACGTTTTCCAAATGTTAACGCTATTTCCACAATCAAGAAAGTGTTTTTGAAGGCTCCATCACGAATCTTCTCATTTAAGGCCGCCCTGACCAACACACCTTTGCCACCACAACCAGTGTTAACGCGTTGGGATACATGGCTTCATGCTGCGTTGTACTATGCAGATTACCTGGGTGACATTCAAAAGGTATTATACAATACACTATCTTTAGTTGCGTTTCCAAATTAAAATTGCAGTGAGCGTTTACCACTAGTTTTATTAATTCCACCTGTCCGTCCACATTATTGGATTTTTTTAAAAAACTTAATGGTTATACTTGTAGAACACAATATATTGAAAGAATGATGAGTTTTGCTATACCAACCGTTTTGCTTATAGTTAGTCAAAAGATTTGACGAGGAACAAGCTGTCGCCATTACAGAAGAAAATGCTGCCATCTCCTGCTCAAGTGTCATTGCGGATCTGGCATGCGTAAAAAGCAATTTTGGAAATCTTCCTGGGTGGAAAGTGATGGCAAGTATTGCAGACATCTTAGAAGGACAAACTACATCACTCCTAGAAGTCGAGCTTAGCCCAGCTGAAATAGCTTGTCTGAAGTTTTGCCCAATGACTTCATGTGAAGTCGAGAGAAGTTTCTCACTGTATAAAAACATTTTGTCAGACAACAGAACAAAATTTACACCTGAAAATCTTGAGAAGTATTTGATAATTAACTCTAATAGTAATTAATATGTGTTTATGGAACGTGTATGCTGGATTTTAAGAGTTAATAATAACAATTTTGAGTGTTTTGGTGCCTTTTTTGCATTACTATGCCTATTTATGTGCCTATTTTTTTCTTTTTAGTGCTTATTTATTGCCTTTTTTACTTTATAATGTCTATTAATGTTCCTATTTTTGTGATTTTTAGTGCCTATTTTCCTGCCTTTTTAAAAATTTTAGTGCCCCCTACTAATGACAGAATTTTTTTATTTAAAAAGTTTTCGAAATTGGCTCAAGATTTTTTTGAAAATGAATATCTGGGGACCGTTTTAATTAAAAAGTGACACACACTCTCTCTTTGAAATAAACAATTTTTTAAGAGTAGCTCCCAGTGATACTAACCACAGTAAATAATATGCTTATACATGTACAGCTGTGCCATGGCTCTCTAATCAATATCTCACAGCTGTGTGTTGGTTCAAGTGGCTTCTGGGGTAACTTAATTAAATCTACATCTTTTTAGATGGCTGCTTAGTCAACTTTTAATCAATGTTGAGCTTGGTTGCCTGTAAACATGCGCCTAAGGAAGTCAGGGTAGGCTAATTCTCGTACTCCCTGTATGATGCATCAACTTGTGGACTCTTTCTGAAGTAGGGATAGTGGGGTCATCTTGTTCGCTCATTGGTTTTTAATTTAGTCTCTTTATTTATATTTAGCGCAGCTCAAAATTAATTATTTATGATCAATGGAGGATGTTAACTTTTGAACGTCTTTAATAATGTCAATATGAATGTTGGTAAAGGAAATGTATATAGGCCTATCTGCACTTAGTGGTCACCTTGAAGAGGCAAACACTCCCGTCTCATGAATCTTGGTAAAGGAAATGTATATAGGCCTATCTGCACTTAGTGGTCACCTTGAAGAGGCAAACACTCCCGTCTCATGAATCACACGGCTTGTAAATAAACGACGAGGAAAAGGTTCATAAGGCTGGAGAAATAAGTGTTTCAATTTCATATAAAACTAATCTAGATTTAATCTTTATTTTTAAACTGAAGTGGGAGGCAATTAATTGTTGAAGTAATTGACAAGTAAATTATTAATATAATGTAATAGTTAATCCAAATTTATCTGATTTCTAACAATATATTTTATAGAACTAAATAGTTTCATAGGGTTGAGAATATTATAATTTGATCATATTATAAAATCACTAAAAAATATTCTGTCTAACTGCCCGCTCCTAATTCTTACTTCAAAAACGCGATAAATTTAAATACAAATAAAAATATTATTTGACATTTAGAGGGTTCCTACGGTCTGGAAAGTCAGGGGAAAAAATAATAGTCAGGGAAAGTAAGGGAAGCTTTAAAAAAGGGTAAGAGAAAGTCAGGTAAATGAAAATTCATGTCGAACTTAGAAAAAAAAACAACGAAAATCTTTTTCGTATGTACTGCGTCATAAGCCCCAATGAAGAGAGCTGCGGTGCACTTACCATGCTCAAACTTGCTATAACACAAGATTTGGTAGCATTTTATTTCAGAAGGTGAACGCAGAAATCTCCTGGCCTGCACATGACAATTCTTTTAACTTTGCTGATTTCTTGTTGGAGGTTTGGCATCGTTATCGTTGGATACAGTGAATTAGGACTGATTCGGCTACATCAGCAATGTCTCTAAAAAACCAGTTTTTAACCAGCTCTGGCTAAGCCCAGAGCATTTTCCTGAATTCTCATACTGGATCAGTGGCGTTGAAAGTAATAAGTTGCAGGCATTTTTTAAAGTGTGAAAAAAATATAAACCTAAGTAATATGGGAAAGCAAGCATTAGCTTCCCATGCAAAAGGACCAACTCATATACTCATATCAAAACTCTTGAAACTTTGACAAATCAACGCTCTCTGTTGACTTTTTTCTCAAAAAATTCAAGTGATTCAGGTTCATCAAGCTCCCCTGTTTCAACAGAATCTCTGGCACACAAAGACATTCTACCTAGTGGTGATTTGGCTGGTTACTCGAAGAGTTTTTCTGTTTCATCGGAAATCGTAAAGCCGCAGAAGGAAGCTGTCGCCAAAAGTGAAATTAGTGTAGTGCCTCGAAGAAACCATAAAACTTTTGTTGGAAGTAATTTGGGCTATGCAAGTTGTTTACAAAAAAAAAGTCTTTCAATTCGTGCAATAATTTAAGTACAATTTTTCAGTTGATGTTTCCCGAGTTTTCCATTGCCAATGCCTTTACCTTGGTGGAGACAAGGCTGCATACTTCATTGTGCATGGCTTGGCTCCATTCTTTCATAACAATTTACTGGACCGCCTAAAATCATGTAAAAACTTTGTAATTTGTTTTGATGAAGCGTTGAATAAAGTTATTCAAAGAGGACAAATGGACATTGTAATAAGATTCTGGGACAAGGAAAATCATAAAGTCATCAGTCGTTACTTGAACAGTGTGTTTTTCGATAGGAGCACCGCTGAAGTATTACTGAAGCATTTTCTGGGTGGTATTTCTCCTCTTCCACTCTCTAAATTGATAAAAGTGTCGATGGATGGCCCAAATGTCAATTTAAAGTTTATAACACTTTTTCAAGAACACATCAAATCTGTCACAGACAATGAAGTATGTAGTTTGCTAAATCTGGGAACATGTGGGCTTCATGTTGTTCATGGTTCCTTGAGAACAGGAGTGGAGTCTGTTGATTGGGATATAAGTAGTTTATTGCGTCACATGTACTACCTGTTCACTGACTCTCCAGCTCGTCGAGCATTGTTTACCCAGTTGACAGGATGTGCATCTTTTCCATTGAAGTTCTGTGGTGTGCGGTGGTTAGAGAATGCTAAGTGCTTTCAAAGGGTATTACAAATTTGGGACCATGTTGTTAAGTTTCTCAAAGAAGCAAAACTCCCTAAAACAAAACCTGTATAGACACTGAAAAGAGCAGCTTGTGATCCATTCCTAAAGTGTAAACTAGCTTTCTGCAAGACAATTGCATTTAATGTCGGCCTTTCCTGAAACGGTTCCAGACATCAAAACCAATGACTCCATATCTTTTTGAAGCTGTTGAGAAACTTCTAAGATACCTTATGAATCGTTGCGTGAAACCTGATCTGATGGAGTGCACGGGTCCAAAGTTACTCTCTATCGACATAAAAAAAAATCAGAAAATTTGATCCTTAGCAAAAATATTGAGTTGGATATGCAACAAAACGTTTGTTAGGAGAAACTGCAATCACATTAACAGAAAGACAAAAACTAGAATTTATACACGAGTGCCGCAGTATGTTAACCACCATGATTGTAAAACTGCAAGAAAGAAGTCCCTTAAAACAGAAAGCTGTGAGAGGTTTGTCTTCATTGAATCCTTGTGTTATTCAACATTCACCTCAACTGGGCCAAAATAGATTTTCTTTTCTTTTCAACCATGCCAACATCATAAATGATGTACTGGCGGAAAATGCCAAGAAAGAATACTTGCCATTTTTGCTACCTCAAAAAATCTCGGCTTCAAGTAATATTTCATCCTTGTGATCAGTTTAGTGATGAAGTAGGGCTTGGCACTATTTATGGTAGCTTTCTAATAGGAGATGCAAACTACAAACATTTTTGGGAAGTAATAAATATTTGCCTTGTCTTGTCTTTTGGGAATGCAACTGTTGGAGGTGGTTTTTCAGTTAATAAATCTTTACTGGTAGAAAATATGCATGAAAAAACAGTCACTGCACAGCGTCACATTCATCTGAGATACAAGAACAGGAGGGATTAGAAACATACACATTAGCAAAAAGATATTAGATTACGTGAGAGGTCCTCGGAAACGCTATCATGAATATTTGGAGATGAAGAAGCAGGAAAGAAGTGAAGAAGACAAGAAGAAGGCAGAAAGAGGAAATTAGATATACAAGTTAAAGATTTAGAAGGAAAAGGAAAGATATTAATGATGGCAACTGAAGAGAAACGAGAAGCAATAGAAGTGGAGTTGCAAGAACTGAAGAAGAAACAAGCTTCACTTTATTAAATATAGCATAGTATCTTATTGTATGACTTTTGATAATTTTAATAAAAAGAAAATTGTCTTGAGACATGAATAATATGAAAGCAGACACAGTTCATCCTGTTGTGAGCTATTCAGATCAGGATATGTACAGTTTAGGTAAAATAAGACTGTAATGATACCAAACTTTTAGTATGTTCTTAGTGGCTTGTTATTTAGTACATATTTCTGCACATGATACCAAAGCGAATCAAGTTTGTTACAACTTTTTGATAGGGTTAGACATATTTAATTATCTTTCCATAATTTCCCTGAACTGATTGGCAAGACAAGACGTCTGCTTTCTTATTCTTCCATGAGAGGTGAGGCTAGGTCGGCTGTAGGATAGGAGGAGGCTGAAATAAATGTATTTAAATTAATAATTTCACATGTATAGTATCGTAAAGTTATAGTAGAAATTGTATGAGTAATTGGTCAGGGAACGGAAAAAGAGTCGGGGAAAAGTCAGGGAGATTTTTTTTTTTTTTTTTTACAAATACCGTAGGAAACTTGAATTAGTCTTGGCCTAGTTAAAGATTTTTTTTTTCTTATTTTTATAGTCCTAGTGCCGATATTTTTAGTTTCGTTGGTAAATTATTTACGTTTGAAATGTGACACCAGTACAATGTGTTTGTGACAACAATGACCAAGTTTCGGTCTATAAGCCAACGTGTACACGCACACTTTCTAAATGTTTATTGATATTACTCATTGAACAGTAAAACTCGTTAATTTGTTCCCAAATTAAAACAATATGAACTATAAATGCTAACTATGACGTGTAGTCAATTTAACGGTGTGCACAGGCTTCTAGGGACAGTTATATTCCGATAGAGTGTAGTACTATCGGGTTGTCGTGCTCGTGATGGTCCGGTTAAAGAGGGAGACAGTATCATTACCTCACTCTCACTTAACTTCTCACTTTGAGTACAAATAAAGTAAGGAAAGAGGGGATTATTAGCCTAACAGAAAATGTCTACATAGGGGTTTGGTGGAATACAATGCTATTGTTAGAAGGACAAATACTTTTAACTACGCCTAGCTCAAGGGTGGATCCAGGGCTAGTTGTAGAGGTAAATTGGTTTTTACAAGGCTCCTTCAAGGATAAATTTAATAATTTTTATTAATAAAGATTTTAATTTATAATATTTTAATTATAATATTGCGAGTTTAAAAACTAGTTGAAATTAACAATTAATATAATAATAATAATACTTTAAGAAAGAACACAATTTGGATTAACCAATTTGTAATTTTAATCCAAAAATAACATAAAACAAAAAGTCGCCATCACAATAAAAGTAATAAATATAGACTGTACATAAGTCTAAAATGTTTTAGTAATAAAATAAAAATATATGTATTTTAATACTAAACTTAATGATATAAATACTGGAAAATTTTAGTTTCTATACCCTTTCTTTGCTCTAGAGCTAAGTTGAAAGAGTGGCTACCTAATTTTGATTAGGTCGTGTAGGAGATAGGATGAGGAAGGTGTTAGTAAGTCATTCTTTACAACTTTAAAGTATTGGTTTCAATATTTATGATTATTTTCTATGCAGGAGGGGACGATTGCACCCAACCCCACCTGGATCCTCCCTTGGCCTAGCCAGGGAAACTCTTAAGAAATATATAACTTTTATGTTAATGAGAATAAATTCACTGTGCTGTTTGTAAAGATGATTACATATTCCAACAAGTTAATATACAAAATTAAATACACTTTTTGGAATATGTGGGATAAAAATGACATTAAATAAAGCTTTTTTTTTAAATTTAAGATAAACACTTTTTTATTTAAATATGATATTCAACGAAATACAAATGATCTTGATATTTTTTGGACACAATTATATTTAACTAGGACTGATTGCCATTAATGATATGATTTAAATTTATAGGCCTAAGTACTATAGTTGTATTTGTAAACAAAATTAGTTACATGTTCATATTGTTTACACTGTCATCATACAAACTGGTCGATAAGCTGTAAAAAATATCTCGAAGGCTAGATGAGACACGATTTGGAACAACTGCTTGACAAGTTCATGCTTAGGTGGACAAAGTGACAGCTAACTGGCCGACCAATTGGGGCTCCAGCTAACTGATCGATAGACCGCCTCGGTGGCGTAGTTGGATAACGCACAAGTCGTGTTGAGCTCGACCGCCGAGAACGGGGAGATCGAGGTTCGAATTTCGGTCGGGTGAACTGGGTGTGGTTTTTCCTTAATGGTTTTCCACTCTCTATACACGCAAATGCGGGTTCACTTCCTCTAATTTAACCTTCACAGTTCCCAATCTATTAGCGTAATTAGTACTTAAAGCGTATAACCCGAACGGGTAGTAAGACACGGTGCTAAATAATAATAAAATAAAAAACTGATCGACAGCACACTGGTTAACATGAGTGGAAAAAGTGGTCGACAGACAAGTGACTGTCATGCAAAAGCAATGTTGGTCACATGGTCGATGTGAGTAGGACCATGTGATAAACAATATGTCGACAAAAAGTATAAACATATTTGGAATGCTTGGTGGGTTAAGTATCTGACCCTAGTATGACCTACTGGTCGACTAACTCATGTATACGAGGACAAAGTGATATACACACGAGTAGTTGACCAATTTGGGTGCATAAAACTAATCAACAATAAACTGGTCGATACGTTTGAACAAAGTGATCGACAGACAAGTAATCTACACGAAGGAGTACTTAGACTAAATTGTTGATAAGAGTAGGAACATGTGCTAGACGATCAACTGATCGACAAAATATTAACAAACATTTGATAGACTCGTCTTGTCGAAAAATACGTACATAGAACAACAAAGTGATAGACAGCCAACTGGTCGACAAAAAAACAACTGGCAGACAAACATTGAGATGGGTCCATATAATAGTGGACCACAAGTTAATACATAGCGAATAAAGAACTCGCTAAGCCAAAAGCTAGGTGTTTTATTTTTGTATCCAGGTGTTCTATTTCCACTATATATTTAGTTACATTACAGTGAACGTCTGTCATCCGTTAATAATAACATTGCCAATAGATTAAAATAGTGCGCTTTACTTAACATTAAATAAAAAATGTGTCTTCTGTTTAATGTACAAATAAAAACAATTAAATGTTGTTAAATACACCAATCATATACATAATATACAGCGAAAATTAAATGTAAACAAAATTATTGTAAAATAATAGCAGAAAAGGTATGTTCTCTAAGAAGAAAATACAAGGAATTCATACAAATATTAAAGTTATTATTTTTATAACAATAAAATAATCAACAAAAATATACACAATTCTCTAACCACATCACTCTCAAGTAGCCTTATTAACGTTGTTATCTCCTGAATAAATATTACTTTATTTGGAAAGATTCTCAACTGGATTATTTTTTAATTGAATGTATTTAGAATCTATGTTGCATTGTCACCTGGGCTATTTTTGAAAATTATATGCATGCATAATCTATTTGGAGTGCTTCCCTTCCAGCAAATTTTTAAAACTGGATGTCTCTAGAAACTATTTGCAGGGGTCGTCGTCACCTCAATCACTTGGCGCATTTTTGAAAATTAAATGTCTTAAGAAGTTATTTGCCGTTTTATTAAAGTCATTTAGCTTCATATTCGAGAATATCAGAAGGTGTGAACTACATCTAGAAGAGGGCTAATTTATTCCAAGAAGGGCAATCACCCCTCTCTACACTACACTTATCGTTTTCTCTGTCCCTAATTTGAAGTGGTCCTTTCCCACTTTTTTGAAATTATACTCTTTTAAAAGATATTTAGAGTAGTCCCCCCTCCAAATTATTTAGAACTTTGGATGTTCCTAGAACCTATTTTGAGTAGCGTCCTTCGGAAATTTTTTAAAAGTTTGACTACCTCCAGAAGCTATTTTTAATAGTCCTCAACCAGTTTACTTTTTTAAATTTAGATCTCCTGAAAGCTATTTGAAGGGGTTCTCCACCAAATATGTTTAAAATTCAGGTGCATCTAGAAGATATTTAGACTGCTCCTAGATTGAGTTTTTTTCGAAAATTAGATGCCTCTAGAAACTTTGAGGTGGTCTTCTCTGGAAAACTTTTGGTAATTGAATGTATATAGAAGTTATTTTGAGGTTAATGCAAGATCTTTCAACTTCATATTCGATAGTATCAGAGGATTTAAAATATATTTAGGGGGGTGGGATTTATTCCAGCTGAGATAATTTTCAGGGGAACGAACCCCTGTTGCCCCCGCCCCCCTCGGTTCTACCACCATAGATTGCAGTACTACACAAATTTCTTAGATGAGTCCATGCATAAAAAAAATGCTGACCATCTCCTGGTGGGAGACTTTATCACGATCCACCATAGACAAGACCTTTCTCTCCCCACTGAAAACGAGGGTACATCCATGATATTACTCTACATTTTCAACGTACATTTTTTAAAGGTCTGAATCAAAAGGCCATTATTGCACGTGTGATGTGTGCTCAACTACAAGTATAGATTAGGCAAGATAAACAGCAGTATGCATAGGCCTATACATTTACAAAAGGTGTTTCACCCAGTGGCGGTGGAACTTTATTTGTGTAGGGTTGTATACAATTTTTTTTGAAAGGAACTTTCCCCCAATTAATAGGAGATCCGAGGACTCAACACCATATATTTTGTGAAAATTTAATACCCTTAGAATCAATTTTGAAAGGTCCTTGTCCAGTAATATTTTGAAAATTTGACTCCTTCCGAGATATTTGGATTAATCCTCCCCTATAACTGTTTTGAGATTTGGATACCCCTAAACGCTAATTATAGTTTTCCTTACCTATAATATTTTTAATTTAATTTTTCCAGAATATATTTAAAGTGGTTTTCCCCATGGCAAATGTTTAAATGTGTATGACCAAAAACTATTTATAGTGGTCCTCGCCTTTAAATTCTCAAATGATGGCAAATTTTCAAGAACATTTCCCGGAATTTTTCCCAATTTTACTGGTGAGTGGCCACCCTGAAAATATTACTTGCGGTATATCCCTCACAATTAACTACAAATAACACTCATATCACCTCCTGACAAAATATTACTTTAGCTCTATCTCTCACAATTCATTACAAGTAACACTCTTAATTCACGTCCTAACAAAATATTACTTTGTTTATATACCTCGCAATTAATTATAAGTAACATTGTTAAATCACTTATTGACAAAATATTACTTGATATAGGCTAATATATCTGTTTCCAGCAGCATTGTGTTGTTTTAATCTCAAACAAGTTCAAGATACCTATTTAGAGCCAAATCGTCAAAGCCATTTTTTCCCCCAAGTTTTTGAAAAAACACTCATTGATAAATACCCACAAATGACAATGTATTTAAAAAAACAAGTAAACTTATACAATGTTATTTTTCATGTCAGACATTCCCAAGATACCAATTTGGAACCGAATTATCAAATCTCTTTTTAAAATATTTCAAGTTTTTGAAAAATCACTCCTACACACATTTTTAAATTGTTTTGACCAAAAACCAAATAGCCTCTACGTTGTTATTTGTGAGATCAATTAATCCTTAGGGTTGCATTTAAATCAGAATCTTTAGATCCAGTTTTGAAAAAAAAAATGCATTAAAAATCCTTAATTTGAAGGCTAGGGTCAAAATAAAACAAACGTGTTGAGATATTGCCCTATAACTTATAGATATCAAGTTTGAAAAAAATCAATAAAACCGTATCCGATCCGTGGCCAGGGGCAGGTTGACAGATAGACATGGGGACAAACAGAATTGTGAAAACTAGTTTTTTGAGTTTGAGTTTATAAAAAAAGTAAAAATTCATCAATATCTTGAATTTTTTTTCCCATGATTACAATACTTTATCTTGATATGAGTAAGTAAAAGAGTGGTTACCCTGGTATGTGTTTGGACACTACTCAGCAACCAGAAAACTGCTCACTGAGGGCTGCCTGTCAATTCATGCGTAGCTAACATTGTACCACCTCTCTCTAACACCAACACTTGCTTAGTGAGTGAGGACTGTCTTTGAAACTCATTTATTATATGTTAGTATTTTTTTAAATATATTACTAATCTAGACACCTACTACATCATGCCTGTTCCATTCTATCTTGGTCCATAAAATTTACCCTTTCGTTAAGCCAGTGGTGTGCCTAGACATTTCCATCAGGGGGCCACTAGGATTTTACCAAGTTCCCTCCCATATCATCGTCTGATCTTTTAAAAATAAGATTTCTCTAAAAGCTATTTGGAGCTTCCCACCCCCAGATAAAAAAAAATGGATGCCTCTCTCATTTATTTGTAGTTATCCTTACATTGATTTATTTTAATTAGATGCTTCTAGAATATATAGGTTAGCTTCATAAATATTTTTAATTGTATTTAGAGTTCAATGTGTTCTTCTCCCAACAAATAGTTAATTTTTACGAGTTGTTTTGAGGTAATGCATTGCTTACCATTACAATTGTCACAAAAATAAACCAGAGTAAATTCAAGCCCATTTCTTATTTCCTTTTCTAGTTTATAGTGACCTAACGTACATGATTTGGAGTGTTTATCTAATTTAATTGTCTGTTTAGAAAAAGGCATTACATCAATAATTCGGTGACCCGTAGTGGAAGAATCCGGTGTTATTTCAACCTTTCAATATTTTCTATGAAAAGTGGTGGAAAGGTATTCTTATTACTATATTTATATTTTGAAATGGTGTTTTCACTAACGAGTGAAGGATGTTCCACATTCGGTAGTAAATCCTCCAATTCGTCATCTTCATCAAAAAAGTATGTGTCTACCTGTTCCTGCAGTTGGTGTAAAGTCTTCACTTTCTTGGGCACAAGTCCTAAAAACCATTAAATATATATAAGATTGAGTAAAGTAGAAAGTAGAATAGATAGGAAATGTACCGCGTTTGTGTGGAGGAAGCGTGGGAAACTGTTACTAAAAGAAGATTTAGTAGATTACACCAAGTCGGAATTCAAACCTTGACCTCCCGCTCACTAACAAACCAGAAAACAGTGTAATTTACTCGGCATGCATACTGATTAGGGCTTATAATCACTAACTCATAACTTATAAATTATATTATAATACAATCATCACCTTATATTTTGTATATATCTAAGGACTATTTTAAACTTTAGGTAGCCAACACACTCGATTACAAAAACTTGCCATCATTTCCGTTTGGAACCAATTTAAAGCGGCCACATTTCATGTACAAGACTGTAAATCTTTTTTACAATTTATTTATCAACATAAATATATTTGGCACATTTATGTCATATTCGTAGAATTTTTTTAGAAAATAAACAAATAAAATACGCCTGCATATACTTTAACAAACACAAAATACAAATATTAGTTGTAATATTTTCAAACTAGTTACCTTTTAAGTGATTCAAATTTGTTTCCGGTTAATTATGATTCTTCTTTCTGGATTCTCCATCTCTTTAAATCTCTGGATTGTTTTCTTCTTTTGAATACTTTACTTGAAAATGAACGAGGCTTAGACATTTTGTACACAGTAAAATTCACACAAAAGTTGATTAATATCAAGACCATAGTCGGGAAATTTTATGAACAATATATATTGCTTTATTTATGGTTTAAACAATACCAACATTAATGTACAAATACAAATTAGGAGGCTGTGTTACCATAAAAAGCACTTCAGAGAGCATCCAGAGGTGTTTAATAATTGAGTTGTTGGCACGAACAACGTTGTAACTGACACTCTTATGAAAAGTGAACTTTAGTTGGTACAAGGTTGTAAGTAGCATGTAGAATACGGTGGTGGTGTTAATTTGTCTTTTACTCAACAGAGTGAGTCACATTGTTGAAAACAAAATCACGTTTTGTAGAACACCGTTGTAACTACGAACAACATGGCGGATCAGTCAACAGTTTCATTAACTAGTTCGGCTGAAAAGAAGTTGAATAAAGGCAGAAGAAGAAAACTGAGCATTAGTGAGTGGAAAGATAACAGGAGGAAAGCCTTAAGGAACAGTGGGAGCCCATATATTTCGAAGATGAATGTTCCTGTGCCTGGAAAATTACCTTCAAATAAGGTGAGTGAAAGAACGTTGTAGCTGATTTTCTTACATTCAAGCCTGTACTTGTACTTCATCTATTATGTAGTTCTTCTTTAACACAATGTTGATAACTGTTTTTGACCCAGTATCATGAATTTAGAATTCAGTGGGGTTTTTAGGCCAAAATCTATTTGTAGTTCGTTCTTTATGTATCTTTTGAATGCTAATTTGTCCTACTTAACCTAAATAATATTCTTTACATTGAAAGACAACACCTGTACATTTAAATAAAATCTGGGACCAGGTGTCATTTTTCAATTTTAAGAATATTATATTAACTATAATCTTAATTAATAAATATATAATAGCTTAGCTAGGTATTTAATCCATCATAAACTAAGTAATGTTAGGTTATTATCATCCTAACACCATAAGGACATTTATTTTTCTTAGCACCACGTTTTATTATCTGTTCGGGTTATACGCCTAAGAAGACTATCACTAAGCCCAAATCATGCTTGCTCTTGATGTTTTCACTAAATTCTCTAGTTTATATTTTAATATATTCACCTGTAAAATTTGATATTTAAATGTGATTGTTGGTTTTTTGACGCAGGAAAGGATGTGCAAATGCCAATTCTCCTGTGATGCATTAAGTGCAGATGAGAAGAATATGCTCTTTAAGGACTACCACGGCCTCAATTATGACAATCAAACTAGATTTTTGGCACAGCAGTGCTTGGAGATACTTGAAGTACAGCGACGCACTACTCCAGAAGATATTTCTCGTCGTCAATGTTCAGTCAAGTATTATCTTCCTTTAAGTACAGGTAAGATTAGGGTTTGCCAGAAAACTCTCTGCGATGCTTTGTGTGTGACACCTCGCCGACTACAGATTCTCCAAGAGAAAATGAAGCACAACAGACCATTGGAGGACAAGAGGGGAAAACATAGCAATAGAGTAAACAAGATATCAGATGAAGTTACTACAAAAATAAAAGAGCACATAGATTCATTTCCTAAACAAGAAAGTCACTATTCAAGGCACAAAACTTCAAACTGCTTCTTAAGTGCCAATTTGAATGTGCGAAAAATGTACAACCTATTTGTTAAACAATACCCACATCTTGATGTCAGTGAGTGGTTTTACAGAGACATATTTCGAAGGGATTACAAACTGAAGTTTGGTCTTCCGCGATCTGACTCATGCAACTATTGCGACAAGTTGTATATAAAGATGCTATCCGCTTCTTCTGATGAAGAAATCAATCGTATGGAAATAGAAAGTAGGATTCACCATATGAGGGCTGACGCTGCATATAAAATGTTGGCTCAGGATACAGAGAGGGCGTCAACGACACACAATCTTTGGTGATCTGCATTGACCTTCAGCAAGTGTTGTTTTGTCCACAACTCTTTCATTCATCAGTGTTCTACGAGAGACAGTATTCCTGTTACAATTTAGCTATACACGACACCGGCAAAAACAGAGCTTTTATGTGCTTCTGGCATGAGTCTGTAGCCAAAAGAGGGTCGGCTTAAGTCACGTCTTGCATTCTCGGTTATATAAACCAGCATTTTAACCGCTTGGAGACTGGTCAGACAAGGCAGCTTATCATTTGGTCTGACCGGTGCGTCGGACAGAATAACAACTGGCGCATGATTGCTCTGCTTCAATACTTGGTCACTAGAGAGTTCTTCACATCAGTTGAACAGAAGTTCCTCGTCACTGGACATAGTTTCCTTCCATGTGACAGAGACTTTGCTCTCATTGAGAGAAATAAGAAAAACTTTCCAGTGTATCTTCCAACAGATTGGGTGCAAGTAATCGCCACTACAAAAACTACTGGACATCCTTTTCAGGTGTGGGTGATGGACAGTGATGATTTCAAGGATTTGACAGTGGTCGATGGTAGCCTTAACAAGAAGGATTTCAAAATAACTGACTACCATTGGCTTCAGATGACCCTTCAACCCTTCGAGGCAGAACAAGTCACAACATTCTCCAGCCCTTTCAATATTTTTGTATGGCTAAGAAGAGGAGGGGGAAAAACTCGGGATACCTAGCACCTGTGAATGTCGAGAGGCTTCCAGCCTTATACATTGAGTATTTATCAGTAAAAAAAGAGAAGAAGGACGACCTCCTGAAAATGACTGAGTACATGCCTAATGAGTGTAGATCTTTCTATCAAGATCTAAAAACCAACTAGGGATCCCTCACTCACGTGACAAGAAGTGTTGTGTTATATTAAACCTATTATAGGACCAATTTAGTGCATTTTACTACAAGACCATGCAAGATTTTTTTATATATAAGACAAATATTTTTTCAAAAACTCATAAATAATAAGTTCTTAAAATATTTTTTAGAAGCGAAACACTATGATTCTTTTGTATGCCAATTTTGATACCTAATAAATCTACTGTTATACTATGTTCTTCCCCATATAGCCTCCTAGTCTACTCTTATGCTTAAGAGAAAAACGTTGTAACTGTGTCACTTACAACCTTGTTCCACGGTAAAAGAAAGATTTTCAATTATCTACTTTTTCGCAAGTTTTTTTTGTGGAAAATTTATGCGTGAAATATTGAAAGATGATTAGTGTAATGCAAAAATCGAGAGACCTTCTTTATTTAATAGTAATAAGACTTTGAATTAAATTATGTCATTTCTCCAAAAATTTTGTTTTTGTGGGTTACAACGTTGTTCGTGCCAACGACTCAATTATAATTTTTTCTAGCCTTCGGCAGCTATGGTGTTAAGTTGACATAAAAAATGCTTCAGAGAGCTTCTAGAGCGGTACGGCCCGGTTTTCTGTATTCATTTCTGTGAAAATCACGTAGTTTCGGGCAATTTCCTATCCAGTTTTTAAAATATGATAGTAACGATTGTATGAAAAATGACAAATGAACCAGTATTTATTGCTAAATAAGGAGAGTTAAATTTAATTTCAAAATACAAAGTAGTTTTCTATTAGGAAATTTATTTGTAAAAGAATGAGAAAGTCTGCCACCGATTCAGTTTAATTATTTATAAAATAAAAATTAATATGTTAGAAAATATGGTACAGACCATGTCTAAAATATGTTTACCATATAGTGCTATACTATCCGTACATCCACAAAAAAAAAAAGGCTTTTGCTTGTATTACTTAATACTTGGATACGAATTAGTATTATTAAGTTAAATTAAGCATTATAAATATTTAAACAAAAAATACATAACAATTTTGCTCTATTATTACTTATTTTAATATTTTTATTCTATTAAAAAGGCTCACAACCATAAAAATAATAAAATAAAATATCACTCTTGCACAGCCTTAAGGGGGTGTTTCCCGGCTTGTGGAGAATCACTACTCTGGCTGGTTGTCCACTAATTGACCTCATTGCGAGAATGTCTAATAATGGTACACTACCTTATTAAGTGAAAAGGCCCAAAACTCAATTATCTAATTATTCATTACTCAAAGTGCTCTTGACCCCCCCCCCCCTCCCCAGATGCCCTCCGTTAACACTTTCCGACCCCAAACTCGCCCCCATGCTACGTTGGAGAGTTTCAAGATGATGGCAAGGGGGGAGGAGGGGCCTAATTGGCGAGTCCTGTCCGGGGTAATTGCACTTCCTTCCATCGGGGAGATCCTTGTCCTCGCAACAACCTGCACAGGACTTGAATGGTCTAGAGCTGCTCTAAAGTAAACTGAACCCGTACAAATATATATGTTCATCACGCACGCACGTACGTATGGAAGGAAATTGACTCAACTTTGACCCATTTTTTTGATCCAGAAAATTTTATATTAAAGTATTTTTCACTTTTCTTTTTTTATTTTGCATAGCAAATGGGTCACGGGACACCTTGTCCTTAAAGCTTGTAGCTTATTTGGGCCACGATCACTGACCAGGAGGATTAACGTCGTAGCTTAGTTGAGTCACGATCACTGACCAGGAGGATTAACGTCGTATCTTAGTTGGGTCACGATCACTGACCAGGAGGATTAACGTCGTATCTTAGTTGGGTCACGATCACTGACCAGGAGGATTAGCGTCGTATCTTATTTGGGCCACGATCACTGACCAGGAGGATTAGCGTCGTATCTTAGTTGGGTCACGATCACTGACCAGGAGGATTAACGTCGTATCTTAGTTGAGTTACGATCACTGACCAGGAGGATTAACGTCGTATCTTAGTTGGGTCACGATCACCGACCAGGAGGATTATAACAGTTAAAAGACCTGCGGGTATATATGAATTAATGTCCCACCAATCTTTGGTTAGGCTTAGGTTAGGTTAGGCTAGGTTAGGTTGAACTATCTTATTATTTTGTTGTGTGCTATATTCCATCACTTGCTTTTTATTACTTAGATTGTGAAAATATTTACTACCTTCCTAAATTGAGTCCCACAACATTCAGAGCAGAATTAGCACACCAATACTCTTTGATTACAATTCCCAAGAAGAAACTCTTAACCTAACTGTAATGTGCAATGGATTAACGACCCTTCTAAATGCAGGTCATAACACATACGTAAATGTAATACGCCCTTTTTTTTATACCCATCATGCCCACTTGGTTTTGCTCAAAATAGTTCCAAACTGTTTTTTTCTTTCTTTCTACATTTTAGTCTTTATTAGACAATTATTCCTGTTTAAGATCTTATTTAAAGCCATTGCTTACTTTTATAAAATCATTTAATTTTCAAAAGAACGAGCTTAGTTTGTTTTGGCGTTAGTGTTCATGCGTTGTTATTGTAACCCCTAAGCTCCAAACTAGAGGGATTCAATACATAAATATAAACAAAACCTACAGTTAAAGAAAAATAAATTAGAATATAGAGGAGCGAGTAGAGTGAATATCCTATTTATTGCGAGTTAAAAATGCTGGATATTTAGCATGTCCCCAGCGCACGCAACTCACTCTAGTGAGTAGCGGGAAACTACGGTCCACCTTCACAGGTTGCCTAACATATTAATATAAAAAGGTTGAAGGCTAATCCCTCGCACCTTTTCTAGACATAGGGATAGTATGGCGTAATTATGTAATAGAATAAATTCAAGTCTTCGAATCTTTTAGATTTAATTTATGCCAAACTTTATTAAATAATAAGCATATTATTTGGAGAGCATTTAATAATTCAGTTATATATATATATATAATAGTCGTGAGTGAGCAAGCATTCTCAACATAAATATATACTATCCAATAAAACCATTGTTCCATAAATATTTACTCTTTTCCTTCTAATCATTACGTTATTTATTATGTACCGTAAACATATTATGTAAATACAAATATTGATGCATAACATTAATTTAATATGATCATACGTCTTACAGTAAATGATCTCTCCTAACTAACACATTTTTGAACTTGTTGCGAAAATGCCACATGTTACTAAAAGTTTTAGTTCCATCAACAATACCTAATGTCAATACCATTTAACTTTAACGCTAATAACCTACTAGCAGAACTCAAAAATAGCCTTCGCCTATGTCCTAAACAAGGATCATAGTACTATTATAAATATCGAGGATATTTCCTAACATTACCCCTTTAAGTTTTTTGTTACTATTTTGGCACAAAATAGATATTAACAACACTATCCTAAAAATAACAATCGAGAAACTAGTAAAAAAAAATATAAAGTTAAGTTTATATATATAATAATCTAGTGCAATACTCCATTCTACTAATATTGAAAATCTCGGCACCATATTTCAAACACTTTCCCACCTTAATGTTTACCAAACCCAAAATGCCACATTTGCAATTGAGACGAAATAAAGTTAATTTTGAAAGGTTTGACTTTCAATCATTATGGATAATATTGAAAAGTTCTGATCTAACAACACTCTCAAAAATTTCATATTTACTACACTCATCTAACCTAAATACTACTGAGAAACAAATAAAGTTAATCGGTTGAGTATAAAGTTCGCGCATAATGCCTAATATCAATAACACAGAAAATGTCTGACTTTACAATACTCTCATTATAAAGTAAATCAAAGACGAAGATTTACGCAAATACTTTATAATTAAATTTGATAAAAAGATCTAAAAAGAATTTTGACTAGTTCCCATAATTTACATTTAAACCGAAATTGGATTTTATTCTTACATTAACGTAATGTCCGTTACGCCGACGCTTAGTCCTACATGGTCGCAGCCAAGTCCAAGAGTGACGTCTTCCTCGTCGGATGGTCTTTTATATGGCACACTCATCGAACAGGATAGGCACAAAGGAAGGGGGCGCGCCAGCAGAAGAACATTCTATATTATTCTGGCAAAGCCTGGCAGTTACCATCTTCTTCTCGTTTCTTGAAGTTGGGTGGATTGATCATGGTAGTGGTGGTGCCGGTCTCTAGTGGCGAGATGCGGAACTTGGCTCAGTCTTGGCAGTTGTTCGCTTGTGGTTTGTGTAGTCGGATGTTTGTTGCGCGAGGTGCTCGGCAAGATTAGTGGTATTGGGTAAGTGATGTTTATACTTGACTGTCCCCATTCTGTTGACTTGGAGCAATAATTGCTACATTATTAAACCTCTGTAAACAGTCTTGGGCATCCCTTTTGAGTTTAATATGGCTATCAGACTTGATCTTTCCCATACGACAGCTGATGGAAAGCATTTGGGAAAGATTTGGTATTTATGGATGTGGAGAAGGCATATGATAGCGTGGATAGAACTAAAGTTTGTAAAGCAACGGAGGAGGCCGAAGGGAAAGAAGAGTTGTAATGAGAGTGGAAAGCATGTATGAGGATAAAATAAGTTATGTCAAGACGGGAGTGGGGGGACAAAATAAAAAATGGAGTAAAGCAGGGTATTAGCGCCCTTTCACCATTACTATTTGTAATGAACAAAGTGACGGGAAAACTCGGGGAGGAAAGAATGAAAGCCATGATGTTTGCTGATGACTTGATGGTAATAGGGGAGAAGGAAAAGGGAATTATAGGAACAATTACAAGAACGAAATGACGAAATGAGGAAGTGAAAGAATGTGGAAAGAAATCTAGCATGGCAAAGTGTGTAGTGATGGTGATGACAAGTAATAGGGTAAGGTCTAGTAAAGCTATAAGGCTGGATGGAGTAGAGCTGAGAATAGTACAAAGTGTAAAATATATTGGAAGCATGATTGAGGTTAGAGGTGGAAGTAGAGAGGATCTAATGAGAAGAGTGAAGCTGGGGTAGTTGTGCTATAGGTGTGTAAGAGACCTGATGGAGAAGAGAAGTGTCCTTGAAGTGCAAGGAAGTGTTAGACAGGGCATACTTTGTATCCATTGTGACATACGTAGTAGAAACATGGACAATGAATGTTAGAGAAACTAGGAAAGTGGAAACCATGGGGAATTAAGTTTGTGAGGAGCATGTTAGCTGTCACGAGGAGAAACAATATTAGGAATTACGATTATCCAATACTGGTCTTCGAACCCCGACGATAGTCCAATACTGGTCATCTAGAGAATACAAATCGGATAAGAATAACTAAAATCTACTATGGAAGATGGATTGTTTCACCCAAATGCCGCCAAGAACAGCTTCAGTCGCTCGCCTGACATGGGAAACTATTTAATCTTTTTATTTACTCAAAAGGTTTGGTTTTTTATCTTTAAATGTGATTATTACAATAATAATAACTATTAGTTTTAAATATTCTGTGTTGAAATTTAATTCTCTATAGTTCGAGGAATAAATAAACATTGTAATATGAATTGTTATGTTTAAGCTATTTTAAAGAACTTTTCGACCTGTATAAATAAAAATTAATAGTAGGTTAGTGAATATTATGTCTATGACTGCTGGTAATTGGGAAAGACAATCCCACACTGCGGTAGAGGAATTCTACAAAACGAGTTTGGGAAAGCGGTGATTTAAATAGCTCTGAGCGAAAATTCATGTAAATCTCGGTCTCATCCTCACGACTACGACAAGAAACATGAATATTGGAGGACATATTTGGAAAGTGTATGTTTTTTAAACATCACAAGGTATTCGACATAATTTACAATTTCGGTAAGCGTGTTTATTTTGATATCTTGAACCATTACGTTAGAATCTAAACGGTGATTTCTTATCTAAAAGACTTATTTTGTGGAGGGAAGATAACTTTACATTCATTTGTGATAAAAGAACTATTCTTTGTGAACAATTCTCAATTACTGAAGAGAGAGAGAGTGTGTGTGTACTCGTGTATATATAGATAGAAATAATCATATATATATATATATATATATGTGTGTGTGTGTGTGTGTGTGTGTGTGTGTGTGTGTATTTGAACATTTGTTTGGTTTGTAAGAGGGTATACCATTGTTTTGTCGACTGCATTTTAATATTGTTATGTTTTGTCTCATTTTACCGTCTTCACAAGCCACTATTTAATAGTATGTGTTCCACAAGATAATTACACTGCCACAGTACACTAAAATATCGTATTTTACACAAGTTGTTAGTATGTATTTTATCTAGTCACTGGTAATATGTGCATCTGAGCTACCTCCTATAACACCTGGTGGTCCCGAGGTCATTGAACGGGATTACCGACAATCACTGAGTAAAGTAGTCCCTCTAGACGACGTACCATAAAATTATAAATATATAATTTCTGACCACCTTGGTATCGGTTTATAAGTTAGGGTGTGGAGGAGTGTTTAAATAGGACCTAAACGATTGTTGTGTTTGAAATTCAGGAGACCATTGCTCTGTTAATAACTACATAAAATACTAAGTTTTATGTTTATCGAGTGTAAGAACATTCCAATGAAACATGTATTTAAAAAAAAAATTCTAAGTCATATTAATTTTTTTTTTAACTTTACAGTTTAAACCAAGTATTTCTTAAATTCAAATTTGTTAGTTTTCTAGTTTTCCCTAATTTAGCAACCCGTCTGGTTTTTAAGCAAAATTGGTTATTCTAAATTGAACATGTTGATAAGCATAAGTACATCCTTTGTTATTGCTTGAAAAATGACGTCTTTGGTCACCCCTAGTCTTGAAATAGATAAATAGTAGTCCACCGGTAGATAAAATTAAACACGTATATTTATTAGTGTTTGTATTTTGACGTTCCATGGTTCCTAGTTTCGTCAAAATCAATAATTTGCAAATTCTTTATTATATTGTTGGTTTATTTCTCTTTCGGTGCATTCAATAGAAAGTATACGTGTAGGAGGTCCTTGTAAGGATGATAACGAGACCAAGGGTCCATCAGGGTTTCGTGTAACTCTTGAGCAAGTGAGAGAGGAGCTCTCTCTATTTGGTTGATTCAATCATTCCTGTAGGTCTACACGAAACATGTCAACTGTCATCAGGCGCGGATCCAGAAAATTTTCATAGGGGGGTCATGCTGATTATAAATAACATTACTACTACTACTACTACTACTACTACTACTACTACTACTACTAGTAATAGTAATAGTAATAGTAATAAATAATAATAATAGTAATAATTAATAATAATAACTATAAAACCTATACAAAACATTGTTCAAACGTACCTAATATTTTATAAATGCATTAATTGCATTTTCCTCTTATTCTTTTGAGCAAATTTCTCCAAAACTTCATCAGGATGAACTTCTATGCTTCGATGAATATTTAACATGGCCAAACCATTTAATCGTTCCTCATACATATTTGACCTTAAGTATGTCTTTCACCTTCTTAGGGTAGAAAATGATCTCTCACTAGTGCAAGTAGTCACGGGAAGAACAGACAAAATGTGGAGAATAACTTTAATTTTTGGGTAAAAACCATTTGAAGCATGCATTAAGCTGTCAACCGCACTAGATGGACACTCTGCCTTATATTTATGTTTCCAGCGTTGTTGCCACAAGTCAATCTCTCCACAAAGTTCTGACGAAGTACCAGGAAGGTCATTAGCATATGTTTGAGCTGCTTGTAATAAAATTTCATTGTCTTGGTTGGTAAATGCTGGTATTAAACCGTATAATGTGATAATATTATCGTGTCCAGTTGATGAAAATCTAGTTGACAATTCAGAAATAAGATAGTCCACAAATGGCAGGTAAACATTTAGTCTATAATATTACTCAGGACTATATGCAGCAACATTTGGCCCATGAGTTTGTGTCCGAAAGGTCCTTGGTATAGTGATGTCAATTTCATGTTTTACAGCCAAATTCACCGATTCATAATAAACCTCTGTATATTTATTAGGGTTATTCCGATAATCTTTCAATGTCTCTAAAACATTTGCTACCATATTATAGAAGTTTTTCAGGTCTAACGAAGGGTTTTGAAACTGACGAGACAACGTGACTGTTATACTGAAGATAAATGAAACAATATGCAGAGTTATAATAAATTCAAACCTGAGAACTGAGGTGAGTAAAAGTGCTGACTTTGATTATAGTGCTTCCGCATCAAATACTTGTAGGAAACATACAACTGCATCAAAAACATGTAAGAATTGTAAAAATGCATCGTGTCGTTCTACCCAACGCGTCTCGCAAAGAGTTTTGAGTTTGCACTTTGTTTCTTCAGGGTATTGTTCATGTAGTTTTGCTTTCATTAAAGCTGTTCGTTTACTGGATTCTCTTACTTCATTTGTTACGTTACTGACCACAGCAGTAGCGTTCCTTACACTTGTTAGAGAACATGCTTTAGAAATGGACAGATTTAGTTTGTGAGAAGCACAGTGCTATATATATAGCAAGAGTCTACTTTTCCCTAATACGAGCTTGCACACCTTTGATTTTACCAGACATGTTAGACCCTCCATCGTACCCTTGACCACGCAGGCTCTCAATTTTTAGTCCCAAATTGTTTAATTTTTCAAGAAGTAAGTTTGTGAGAGCCTCGCCACTGAGATTTATCGCTTCCACAAAACCTAAGAATTCTTCTCGAATTTTGAGTGAAAGTATGTCCAGAAATCTAACACAAAGACTCATCTGTTCAACTGTTCCAACATCCGTTGTTTCATCTGCTAGTACCGATAAAAATTGCCCTGCTTTAATAGACTTAACAATTTTACTAAGGATAACTTCTCCAAAAGCTTCAATTAATTCATTCTGAGTTGTTTTACTAATAAATGTTGCATTTTTGGGTGCTGTTTTTATGTGATTCTTTAAATCACTATCACCGGCATCAATACGGAATCTTAAAAGTGCTCGAAAGTTTCCCTCATTTTCTGTGCTATCGTTTTCGCTAAGCTCTCCATCATCACGATGACCTCTTAGGGGAAAGTTTTGTCGGCCACATAGTATAACTGTCTTTATCATGGGTATCAAACGTGCTCGATTTTCAATTCTTTTTTTCACTTCACAATTTAGTCTGACTTCAACTGATTGTGTCCTGTTTTCAAATGTATTCTTAAATTCAGAACATTTTATAATTGCTGTTTTATGATATTCATTGGAGGCATGTCCGCAAAGCATTTCATTTCCTTTTTTGTAGTTTAGAAACGGAGTCCGTACAAAGCTTCCAAGAGATATTCTACTCCTACCTCCTTCCTTTGATCCAAAAAGTACACATGCAATACAATAAGCACCATTGTCCTTAGCACTGTACGTCAACCAAACAAACTTGTCCAGCCATGATCTTTGAAAATGTCTAATACCTCCTGACTGAACAACATTAGGGAACTTGTAGCTTAATGGTGGAGTCCACGGTTCTACTAGCATGTGGTATTTTAAGTCATCGGAAATAGTTTCAGCTCCAACAAAGTTGCCAATATCAAATTTTTCTGGTCCTACACTTTCTATAGAGATTTTAGTATTTGAATTAGATCCACTGGTTGAGAGTGAGTCACTAATAAAGTTCACTGACGCACTATTTTCTATTAAATCCACAGTTTCGTTTCCTGTTGATTCAAGATTTTTTTTTCTTGAAAAAACAAAATAAATCTGTCTGTCCCTTTCTTTTTGACATTATAGTATCAATACTTGCATTCAAATCACATAACTAGCAAAGACAATAACTTATCACAAAATTGAATAGCAGGAGGAAGTATCAAAGTCATAGTATCACAATGACAATAGGCAGTAGCACAATAACCATAAAAAAACAAAATACAAATATCACACTCACAGTTTACTAAGAGTAAATAAAACCATCATAGGTCATTATAATCACAAAGAGACTGAAATATTTATAAATTACACTTTATTGCACATAAGCATTAACAAATCTAAACACACACGTAAAATGTTCCACGTCTAAGGCCACTCGAACGAATCGCTCCGGTATACTAAAAGTAAATATTTCCAGCTACCTCTGACTGGTTTGAAACAGATTAGCGTATTTTTCACTGGAAGGGGGTAAGTCTTTCTAAAAATAGTACACTCCACCCCTATTTAACTAGGTCCATTTTTTGTGTTGAAGACAGGTGTATGAGGTGAACAGCCTGCACTAGGAATTCAGTAGGGGTGTGCAAATCTTCGAAATGTCAAAGTCAAAGTTTAAGCCTAAGTCACCTTCGATTCGACTTCGTCACTTCGACAACCACTATAACCTTAGCATCTTGAGAAGTTTTGAAGTTATAATAAAACCTCTATAAATAACGAAAATATTTGAAAATCACTAATTACTACCCATTTAATTAAATTATAATAATCACATAAGAGCAATAAAAAGTATTTTAACACTAACTTGATATTGAATTATATCTACCTATAACGCAAGCAGGAATAAACTCAGATATGTCAGCATAAAAATAATATAATATAGTGTGTTTTTTCCCTACTAAACTTTCTCTTTATTTAGAAGTATTAGTAGATAATTTAAAAATTAATAATAGTGTTATTTGATAAAAAAAACTGTATTTGGTTTCAGCTTCAACCTTTCTTGCCATGCTTCAATCTTTGCTTCACCTGAGACTAAAAGAACATTCGCACATCCCTAGGAAAGATAAAAACTTGTATGGTTTATTTTTTGGTATTTTCTTTCTAAATATACATTTTTTAAATTAATTTTCTTAACACCACAGGGGGGTCAGCTGACCCATTGACCCCCCCACCCCCCCTCTGTATCCGCGCCTGACTGTCATCTTATGGTGCACAACATGGCCGGGAGCTGCTATATTCGTTTTTCTAAGAAAGAACATCTTGTTCAAAACTCAGTTTTTACCAGACTTATTCATAAGGGGAATTTATAAACTACGCATGTAAATCAAGGGGGGGGGGGGGGGAGAGGGAGTCAGCTGATGCGTGACGTCACATTACAACCAAGCGTATTGGGCAGCGTGTTGTGTTGAGGCTCTGACCGGGGCCTACGAGAGCAACGGGCCTGCATGCTCTACCCCCACCACTGAGGTGACATCATGCTAGCGGTCTTTCCCGCCGCTTGGACTTCACAGCGTTTAGTACATTCTGCTGCGTTGTTTGGACGTGCTAAACATTATATTATATAATAGTTTTGTGTTTTGTTCGATTATTAGGGACGGCTTATGATTTGACTATTGTTGTATGCTTTTGTGTTAGTATAAAATTATTATATTTTACCTTAACAGTATAATAATATACTATTATAAGAGCCATGCCTTCCAGATGTTGTGTGCCCGAATGTCAATCAAATTATGACTCTAAGAAGAGTGATGGCTTAAAATCTGTATTCAAGTTTCCTACAGACGTATTTTTGAAAGATAAATGGACTCGTGCTATTCATAGAGATAAGTTCGTCCCCACAAATACGTATGTGGTTTGTGAAGAACATTTTACCGATTGTGAAATAATTAGGGAAGATAAAGTAACACGGCAAGACGGAACAGTATTAACGTGTAAAAGAGAGAGGCCTAAATTAATAGATGGATCATTTCCTACAGTATTCAAAAACCAGCCAGCATATTTATCAAAAGATTTACCAAAAAAGAGAAAAACACCAGATGAAAGACAAAGGGAAATTGAAACTATTAAAAAACATAAAGAACAAGAACTTGCTTCCAAAAATAAAATTAAAAATTTCTCTGATTTTAAATCAAATTTTTCAAGGCACTACAAGCAAGAGTTAGGGTATACAGTCATAAATGATGAAAATAAAATCGCTTTTGTTAAACTAAATCTCACAGAAAGTTCACCTTCAATTTTTCTATGTGTAAGTGTAAATCGAAGTTTAGATAGTACAATTCATGTTAAAGGTGTAGACATTACTAGAAACATTTTTAGAATGTTAGGCAATGAACATGAACAGTATTGTAACTTGTGGTCAACATTTAGAACTATTCTTGAAACAGGAAACAAAGTAGCGATGAATCGGGTGGAAAGTTGTAGTGAACAATTGAAGGTGTCAAACTTTGGGAATAACGGAAGAAAATGTTAAAATAAAAATAAAATATTTAGAGGAACAACTGAGCCTTATTCTAAATGAATCCCCTCGCTATTCACCTAGGATGATTATTTGGGCTTGCACACTATATTTTACTCATCCTGGCGGCTATATTGAACTAATAAATAATAATGTCTTGACACTTCCCCACCATCGATATCTAAATACTTTTAAAATGAAATTAGGTACTGGCTCATCGGTACTTAGTAAACAGCAATGTGACGACTTGGAAAAGAAAAAAGAAATGTTGAACTACAAAGAATTATTTGTAAATGTATTATTAGATGAAGTTTATATACGTCCAGACGTAACGTACAAAGGGGGGGAAATAGAGGGTCTGGTAATGAAGGATGGTCATGCAGAACTGACAGTAACAGTTCAAACATTTATGATTAGCTCAATTTTATCAAAATACAAAGATGTTGTCGGCCTTTTTCCTCAGATGCATATGAAAGCGGAAGATCTTCACCAGTTATTATTAAGTATTCTAAAGGCAATATCATTAATTGGGTTCCGCATTGTGAGTATTATATCTGATAATAATAGAGTTAATCAAAGATGTTTGGAATTTTATGTGGGGGACAAATGCTACCATCAATAACTGATCCTTTTAATAAAAGAGACTCAATATTTCTTTATTTTGATACAGTTCACCTCTTCAAGTCAATCCGTAACAATTGGCTGAACCAACGTGACTCCCAACAAACGCTCATATTTCCTGAACCAGAGGTTATCCTGAAGCATATAAACAACACGGATGACCATGACGACAAATCTACCTGGAACTTGCCCCAAAATCGTATGTGTGCAAGACTAAGTGACATTAAGAACATTCATAGATTAGAGCAAGATAAATTGTTGAAATTAGCCCCAAGTCTGACAAGAAAAGTCCTTTACCCAACTTCCGTAGAGAGACAAAACTTTTCTTTGTGCTCAAAATTGTTCGATGAGAAAAACATAGCTGCCTTAGAACTAGTCCAAAAGAATACAACAGGTACTTGTCAGTTTTTGACCATAATATCGACATGGTGGAAAATTGTAAATACTAAAAGTGTCATCAGTGGAACTAAATTAAGAGACATGTTTAGAGAACCAATCAGATGTGATGAAAGTAGAAGCCTAAAATGTCTCTGTTTTGGAGAGTGGCTTGATCAATGGTCAGATTTTAGTGGAATGGAATATAACAAATCAGGAAATGCATGGGGAAAATTTAGTTTGGAAACAAGATTTTCACTTAAGCACACTACAAATATATTAATGATGCTGTGTAAGTACTTATTAGAAACCCATGGAAATGTTTTCAAGTACGTGTTACTAGGCAAATTTCAAAATGATGATATTGAATCTAGATTTGGACAATATCGCAAATGAGTGGAGGAAATTATCAGATAAGTGTAACTGAGATTTTGGAGTCGGAAAGAAAAATAAAAGTACTATCTATGCTGAAAGTAAAATCTTCTAGAGCTTGTTACATTACGTTTCAGCCCCTCGTTGGACGTCCTTTGTTACATTTCGAGTCTTGGCGAGTGTTAATAGTTGCATATTAACCCCCACGTTGTGTCGCCATTTGCTATACTTCTCTTTTTATTGACGTATAATAGCCCCGTGATTGTAAGTCATTTGT